>CM053790.1:627244562-627579562 GCA_028749045.1 Cupressus sempervirens
GTAATTTCTTGAATGAAATTGAGGCATTTACAAACACTCATTGGTTTATTCTCTTAAAAAATGTATAAGTTGTGATTACATAAATTATTTTTTTAATCTCTGATATGGCAGTTTCACATATTTGTAGCAGTATTCACTTTGAGAGTTTTCAGGGAAAAAAAAGACTCGATGGGTATTGATATTTTCAGTCATTGTGCTTGATGATGTAAATCAATGTCAAAACATGAACTCAGTTCTTTCTTCCATTAAGATTCTTTTACTCGTTGGTGGCCTTAATCACATATACAATATGTCAGAGCTTTGAAGAAATCACTCTTTCCATAAAATCAAAATAATGAAAAGATTATGGGTTTGAGTCTTTTATCATATCAATGAGCAAAAGGAACTGTCAAAAATGCAAATATCTCAGTCTAAGACTTTGGAAACAAATCAAAAGGAAAGATATTTCTCAATTTCAAGTTAAAAAAAAAAAAAATCTGAGAATAAGATTTTCTAGGAATAAAAGCTATTTTGTAAATTTTAATTTAAAGTAAAAATAAAATAAAATCTGAGAACAAGATTTTCTGAGAATAAAAGCTATTTTGTGGTTTTTTGGTAATTATCATTATGAAAAATGCATAAATCAATCATCTACAATTATGTTATAATTAAGGCAAGTATGTTCCATTCAAGTTTTTGCATTTCTTTATGATACCATTTTATTGTTATCATTCTTATTTTTTCTTTTGTTCTTGATAAGAAAGTAGACTTTTTGTTTGTTTTGTTTGGAAACTTTGTTGATGCAATAGGTTTTCTTCAATGAACACTTCAACACATCACAAATTGCATAATAAAATTGAATATATAATTGCTATGTGATAGTCCTTGGAGATCACATCATTAATCCCCTCTTCATTTTTATCATTAGTCTTATTCATCATTGTCATCACCAACCCTCGAGATTATTCCATCCATCCAATACATTTGCTAATACTAGAACAAGTTTTACCTTGTGTTTCATAACTAAATATGAAATTTTAACTTATTTCAAACACAATAGAAAAAAGCTAAATAAATTCCAATCCAATCCACTTACCCAATCTAAAGTCCAAAGCTCCTAAAATTCCAAATGTAGCCAAGCATCCAAAAGTATGTAGGTTTTTGTTCTTTGTCTTGCTAGATTTTCATACTTATTTGCAATTGTTTTGATAGTTCCCCCTCTTTGCAAATGGGACCGTCATCTTGCATTTTGAATCCTATACTTGATCATTTGTTGCATCCAAAGCTTCTTCCAATTGTCTTTCCCTTTTATACCTCCACATTCTCAAATATACTCTCAAATATACTACAAGATTAGAGGGAGATTTTATTGTCTGTTTAGAGATTGCAGATCCCTCTTGAATTTTTTCAGGTACATAGATCAGCGTTGCATTGCGCTCTATCTTCGTGAGTCCTTACAGCTTCGTGACCATAATTTATAGCTATCATTTCCCAGGAGTCAGACCTAGGCATAGCTTATTACGACCTTCTCGCCCTTAGCTTCGGCTCAAGGTGTGAAGCGATTGTACAATTTCTCTAACATAGGCCATTTTAGATCTGTGAGACTCTGCAGGGGATCTTTTCACTAGCGACACTCTTCTCATAGCACTCAGCTTCATCACAAGGCCGGTAGCTGCATAGATCAATCACTGTTGGACTTTTTCCTTGTGAGGACAGATACCTAATCTTTTCTGTGATGTCTCCTGCTTTCTTCTTCTTTTGTTATACTTGTTCTTTTTTGGACACCATTTGGTGCTTTGTTTGTCTGCTTTTTCCTTGGTGTAAGCTTCTAGTCCCATAGACCCACGTTGTGGTCTTTTGTTGGACATTAATAAAATTATCTTATCTTATCTCAAGTTGTTTAACTTCTCTCTAGAGAACTAAGCTCTTATACCAATTGTTGGAAAGGTGTATACTGGTATGTAATATAGTAAACAATAACATTCATTTACTTCTTAATTGTTGTAATGTAAACTTTCTTACTAATGTGTTGAAATGCAAAAATAGTATGAACATTAACCAAATCAAAATCATGTATACACACATAGCTCCATGATTTTTGGTCTTGAAAAAACCTTGGTTAGAAGAAAAAAATGGTGGGAATGACACCCACAACTCTTCATCGCAACAAAAAGGTATGCTCGATTAAAAGCTACAAATGCCATCTTCTGAGTGACTCACCCTGTTATGAGTGTGATATATTGTTAGATGTATCCAACATTCATGTTAAGAACTACTTTCTTAAGACATCCTATCCTACTTATACAATGTTCACCTTGTTAGAGGATTTACAATAATTTAATCAAGAATTTTAAGTTTTGTTAAGAACTACCTAATTAAGAGATTTTACAATAACTTGAAAAAACTATTAAGTAGTTTAACAAGAAAGTAATGACATGTAAATGCTTTCTCCTCAAATCTTGTAATCTTTTTATACTTTGATCCTTAATTGCAATACAATTCACAATATTTATCTCTCTCTCTCTCTCTCTCTCTCTCTCTCTCTCTCTCTCACACACACACACACACACACACACACACACACACACACACACACACACACACGTATATTAATACATACATACATGCATGTGTATGTATGTATAAATGCATGTACTTATGTATGTTTGTATGTATATAAATGAATCCCTATTTCCTTTGCTAAAAACCAAGAGACTCCACAATCAACAACATTTACGCTTTAACTAATCTTTAAAAACACAAAAAATGCAATGCTAATAAGAAAGTACATGATTAGTATTGACGAGGTGATAGTTACTTGGTAGAAGACACCTCTCTTCGAAGGAAGAAATGGTTGTAACCCATTGTCTTCCCCTAATACCTATATAAGGTGAGTTCTCATTTTGTGAATGCATTAAGGATGTTCAATAAATGGAAATAAGATGGAAGTGGCAAGATTGAGGGGAACAATTTTAAGACACCTCACAAGGTAACCCCCTCATATGGATGACATTGCTTGCATAAGGCCAAGAGGGATGATATGTCCACCTTTGGCTCTAAGGTAGATTGTATCTAGGGCACCCTATCAAGTCACCTTATCTCTTCTATGATTGTCTCATCTTAAATTGATATAACAATCTAGTGATTTAATCTACACTTCCAATATATGTTTATTGCAACTAAAGAGACCTATTTTTTGAATTATAACCATAAAATATTTCTAACTTGTTTGAAAGGTCACAAACAAAGTGAAAGGCATATATCTCTAAACCCAGTTTGTTTTGGTAAAGAATTATACCTAGGGGAAGAATAAGATATTCATAGTTTGGGGATTTTACATGGGGGCTTGATCTAGGAGGCTTTCTTATAACCCTCTACAATTAAATCTTTCAAATGGAACCTCTTAAGGCTTTAAATTATTATATAGTCTAAAAGAGTACCTAGTTTGAGAACCAATATCGTGGTATTACAACAAAAGTAAAGTTAAAAATATACCAAAGATTTTATAGATGTTTTAAAAAGTCTTTGGAAATTGACTTCACACTCCCTTAGAGGACAATCAAAAAGGTCTTTATGGTAATATCCATATGAGAGAAAATATCACATATAATTTTATTTACATGTAGCTAGGACCTATCCAAAACATATACCATATCCTTAGTTGGACAATCATTGTATGTCCCTTCTCCAAATCTTATTGTCCATCTTGCACCATTACTCAAGGGATTCTTATATCAGACTTTTACATGTGGTGCCATACATAATTTTCCAATATTGTTGAGAAAGTATAAGAAATAAGAAATCTATGATTGCATTAGTAGCATGCTTCGCCAAAATATTGTCATTCATAGAAAAGATCGTGCTCAAGGTTTACCATGAGCATGTTTGACACAAATTAACAAAGGTGAAGTGAGTAAGAAACTCTTTACTCATCACTGCCATACAAAATTTAAACAAGGAAAATGACTCCAAATAAAAGGATATTCATCAAATAATCAAGCATTCTGAAGCACTTGGAGGGCATGCACAACATAACCTAAGACAATTATTTGGTCCTCTATAGAATTTCCCTAGAAAATGTAGTCCTAAAATAGACTATACTATTCTTCAAGATGTTGAGTCCACTTAAAATTGCCTTCCTCTCATAACTTACTAGCTCTTTTTTTAGAGAGAGAAATTAGTATACATAGAGCTCTGTCCACTCTGTCAAAAAATAAACTTTCCCTCTAAAATAATGGAGAAGAACACAATTTTTAGTGCTTGACATACACAATAACCTTAATAGGAGAGCTCAACATGTCAAATGTAAAGCACAAGACAACAATGCAAATTGATGGTACATTACTTGTGCAATCACTTGTAGTCCCATTACAAAAAATAACTATGACAAACAAATCCATACTGATGATGATTAATATTCATTATATCTATTGAAAAAACTCAAAATACAAAGAATATTTCTTAGTACATATGCTACATATATAATTATTTCTCAATGTCAAGGAGCAAATATATTGATACTTGATTGATGCGTATCTGCTATTTTAAGAGGCACCTTACATTACAATACAAAAAGAGATGTCAACCTCATATATGTTGTAGAAATCCCTAATTTCACAACCTTTTCATTTTTGGTTGCCCCATCCATGGTCAATGACACACAATTCTACAATTTCACTTCTCCTTGTTCGCCTTCCCTAGATTATGGAGTTTTCCCTTATGATCACATGTGTTCTGAATATGTCACAACATACCAATCCCTAGCTTAGTATGGCTATCCTCCACCCCTCTTCTCCTTCAATGTGCCAACATGTCTCCTCTTGGCCCTTTCCTTATCTCTAAAAGCATTTCCCTTTGCCCTTTGAGGTGCACCAATGGTTCTTTAAGGGTAGTGATATCTCTTCTCACATAGGGATCTTTTAGGATGTTGTTTCCCATAGTCTCTTGGTCTTTAGTATCGAGAATATTTCTTGGGATCTACAAAAAAAGAGGAGTGAGTTTCCCTTTGGTTTGTAGGTACCCTCCATTTTTTTTCTCGAAAACCCCTCTCACGAAAGTTGCATCTCTCATAGTTTCTTTTTTTGAGAAATTAAAAGATGATATTTTTTAAGGAGAACATTTCTAGATCACCAAAAGTCTAATTGTCCAATTCAATTACTTATTCCAAAACTTTTATATTTGCACAACTAGTTCACAATATTTTGGTAAAATATATGATCCAAGGCAAAGTAGAAGTTTACCATTTCTCAGAAGTATTTTCTCATTGTGGTGTTTTATAAAAAACAAGATCAAGACACCATCCTCCATGAACAATTCTGCTCAAGAAAAAAATTACTCCTCAAACCCTAACATCCAGACATTAACCCTATTTGAATTCTTTTCAATGAATCTCATTTGGGTTCACTTTTCAAATCTTATGTCAAAGCTCTAGTTTGAGGACTACTGTGAAGCTATTGGTGATATTCTAGGTGACTTGTTGGTTTTAGACAATGACACTTCCAATCTCACCCACACATGTTTTTGCATCCTTATACACATGGATTTCTCAAGAGACCTCCCTGTGGAGATTACTTTCAATATTGGCAATTAAATTTGGTCAAATTCTTTGGACACCATACATTTTTTCTTTCATTACAAATGTTTTAAAACTAGACACATTAATGCTAATAATTTCTCTAAGCTTAGAAACAATATTGAGAACCAATCTTGCAGATGGATGCTATTACACATCATTATTCTACATGTGTTTCTTTCCTCCCAACAGAAAAAGGTTTAACGTTTCACCCAAACAATACATGTTTATATCCTCGTAGACTTGGATATCTCAATAAATCATCCTGCAAAGATTACTTTCAAGATTGATAATCATAGCTAGTAAAAGCCTCTAGACTAAGAAGGTTTTTCCTTACATTGAATATGTTTTAAAACTAGATAAATGAATAATAATTGCTCCAAACTTGGAAACCTTTTTGAGCACCAATCTTGTGGATGGTTGCTCTTCTACATCATTATTCTATAAATTTCCTTCAAAACATCTTGGGAGATAATTTGAATAATTCCCTCAAACTACTCTTTCTTCAAAAATGAAAGAGGTGTAGAATGGGGTCGATATGAAATCAAAATTTGATGTTGTACAATCTAGATTTTACTTACTTCAAGGTATCCTCAATAAACCTAAAACTCCAATAAGAAAAATAATAGTGTTCACTCTTTTTTGTGCAAGGTTGGTAGGGGAAAGGGTACCAATATAAGATTAGATCCGATCACCTAACAACTTGCCAAGAGTACACACAGAAGCAAACACAAAATTACAGCAAAGAGATGGTAGAATTCATAGCTTTAATGATGATAAAATATGCCATTAAGTAGCAACCAACATGCTCGATTGTACGGCCTTCTGAGTTGCGGCCATAACATTGAATTCACAACATCATATCTTGAAGCTCATATTTTTTAGCTTTTTTGCTATCTATCTTCTATCCTACTAACCTCTTGCTACTTTCCTACATTAAATCCAAGTTCTTATATATATCCATCTAGACACAACTTGGCCAATCTAGTATTTAATTATAATATAGTCCCTGCCTTGGAGGTGTCAACCATAACTCAAGCAATGGGCATTAATTGTTCACGCCCTCTTAAAGATAGGTTCAAACATGATCAAGGTGTCAATTCCCAATTGCGCAAGATGCTACATCATCATAGGAAACCATGCTAAAAGAAATAACACACCACAATGGATGAAATCACAGGAGACAATGACTATAGAAAATGGTCCATAACTCAAAGCACACACCAAATGAACTTATGCACTCTTAGAGTAAAGATCTAAAATATGTCCTCAACATGATGTCAACCACACACAACTTGAAACCAAAAGAAGCAACAACTACTCCACAAACAACAGACCGGTACCAAAACAAAGTAATATTTTTGGTTGATTTCTTATTGACCCAAGATGCTCATGCATTAGACACTTGGGGTAAGTAAAGAATTGATGTCAACATCAAGAAACCTTGATATTTTGATTTGAATCATAAAGATCCAATCCAACTTGTGTTATCCATGCACTGTCTTCAACTGGTGTATCCTTCCACTGAACTAGATACTCCATGTAGTCTTTTCCTTTGGTGCTCTTACTGACTTTGCTATCCAAAACCTTCTCAACACTATATGCCTTCCTTTTGGGATAATCCAAGTTATCTTTTAATTCCTCATCTAATTCAAAATATTGAAAGATGTTTGTAATACTGAATATTGGTGAAATATCCATGTCTTTTGGTATTTCAACTTCAAAAGCATTTCCACTGTCAAACTTCCTTAGGATCTTACGAGGACCAAATTTATTCATGTTTAGCTTACTGTATGTACCAACTGGAAATATGTTGTTCTTCAAATGAACTATAACTTCACTAACATCAAAAGATTTGTCTCCTTCCTTTACCTTCTCTTTGTTTGTACTCAAGATTACTATTCTCCATATTCTTCTCTACTTCCTCATGTAGAGTCTTCATGAAATCTGTAAATTCCTCCCCTTAGCACTTCTCTTCATTTCCATGTTCAAATTTCTTAACTCAGTAGTCCCTTTGGGATTCAATTCATTAATAATCTCAAAATGTGTCTTCTTGGTACTTTTATTCACATAGTTGTTATATGCAAACTCTGCTTGTGCTAAAATCAAATCCCAATCCACAAGCTTATCTCTGACCAAACATCTCAACAAGTTACCCAAACTCCTATTCACAACATTTGTTTGCCCATCTATTTGTAGATGAAATGTAGAACTAAATTTCAGCTCTGTATCCAATTTCTTCCAAAGTGTCCCCCCAAAGTAACCAGTAAACTTAGTATCTCTATTTGAAACAATAGTTTTAGGCAATCCATGCAATCTCACTACTTTAAAGAATAATTCAACCACGTGTACTGCATCAAATTTCTTCTTACAAGGTACGAAATGAGCCATTTTTGAAAATATGTCAACTACTACCAGAATGGAATCATTACCTCTCTGAGTTCTAGGCAAACCAAGAACAAATTCCATACTAATATCTTCCTAAGGCTTACTTGGTACAGGTAATGGGGAATACAATCCCAAATTCTAACTAGTTCTTTTGTTATTTGACAAGTTTTTCAACTTCTAACCATCTTCTGTACAACCCTATAAATCTGAGGCCAGTAATACCTATTGAAAATCAAATTTACCATTTTATCAATCCCAAAGTGTCCATTAAGTCCTCCACTATGTTTCTCCTTCATGATGTTATGTTTCATAGATCCTTTGAACAACACGTCTTCCTAAATGAGATAATCACTCCACTTATCTTGCTCTTTTTATCATTTGATTCTTACAAGCCTTCCAAGGTTTTGCAAAATTAGGATCAGTTTCATACAAATGTTTCAAATCTTCAAAACCAAGTACCTCAACTCTCATTTATGTCAGTATATTCCTTCTTCTGCTCAAAGCATCAACAACTTTATTTGACTGTCCACTCTTATGTGTTAACACGAAGGAAAAGTTTTGCAAATATTCTACCCACTTTATGTGTCTTTGATTCAACTTGTTTTCACTTCCCAAATACTGCAAAGCTTTATGGTTAGTGTACAACACAAAATTTTTAGGCATCAAATAATGTCTCCACTTCTTCAAAGCCTGAACAATAGCATATAATTCCTTATCATAAACTGAATACTTTTTCTTAGCATCATTCAAATTTTCACTAAAGAAAGCTACATGTCTTCCTTGTTGGCTCAAAATAGCTCCAATGACACTTCTACTAGCATCACAATCAACTTGAAAAAAACTTATTAAAATTAGTTAAAGCAAGAACATGTAGTTCTGCAATCTTTTGCTTCAATATTTCAAACCTCTTATGTACTCCATGTGTCCATTTGAAATCATTTTTATCTCCTCTCATAATCTCAGTGTACCATCTTAAATTGGAAGCACTCCAATTTAATGAAGGTTTGGCACCTATTTAATGTGAGATCATCAATCTCCTCTTCTCTTTCATCTCTTCCTCCCTTTTCTATCCTTCCCCCTAGGTAGAATTGGGGTAAAACCTAATAGATCCTCTTTCAAGATCCTATTTTTATGGTTTAAGATTGTTCATGTAAATACATATTTACTATTTACACTTTACTTAAGTTTATTTAGGTTAATGCATTTTCATATTAGTTGTCACGTAGACACCTAGGAGTCTGCATATTCATATGAGTTGTCATGTTGATAACATAGTAGTTTGCAGCCCAATTGAGCACATGTTGTCTCACGCCTCTCTTTATGAGATACACCTTTACATTCTTATCCTCTCATTGTTGTACATACATTCATGCACAATGGAGGATAATCCACTCTTGGTGGACATGTGCTTAGTTGTTGCTTATCTCTTTGCATAACTCCTAATCATCTTGATTGGCTTTACATACAAGGCACTTCTATGATGTATTAATCCAATTATCTAATTAATCCATTCCCATTTGATCATATCTTGTCTCTCTTGTGCTATCTCTTGAGCTTTTAGATCTTGGCATTTAATTTTTGCCTTAGAAAAATTCTTACATGGTGTTAGAGCTATACCAAATTCCTACATGGTATCAAAGCCATAAGACTTTCATTGCATAGCCATTAGGGATTTTTTTTTGCAGGTCAAGATTGGAGTTTGCAAATCAGATATTGGTATCACATTCAGAAGGTCTAAAAACCCTTAAATCAACTTTTGTTTCATCAAAATTGGACGTCTGAGGTGAAATCTAGAGTCATTTGATTTTTGGAGGTGTGACGGCTGCGATTCAGGAAAAATAATTACAGAGGTGGTTTTCAAACAACGATATCTCCCTCATATGTACTCCTTTTTTCGAGCAATTTTTTTTGTTTTGGGCTAGAATTTCGTGATCCACGCATTGCTGTAGGTTGTTTGCAATCCTTGTTCCTGAATTTTTCTAAAAATTATAAATCCTAATTTTTGCAAGGTCAAAGGCTTCATTCGGGCTCATATGGACACATATTCAGGAGCTATTTTTTCTTAAAGTGCATGATTTTTTATCTACTTTCTAGATCTAGTATCAATTTGGAGTAATTATAAGTAGGCATAGTACTTTAAAATTTTGTTCTCATTTTGGCCCATTGGCACTTATAATTAATTAGATCCTTGAGAAGTCTTGTGTCTTATCTTTTTGAGTTTGATATAGCTTCATATTTATTTTTGTAACCATCAAAACCATAAATCCACTTCGGTTCATTTTGACAAGTGGAAATTATACATGCATGAAGTATAAAGTTCCAAAATCATCCATTTTGGTGGGGGGGGGGGGTTTCTTTGATTGAGTGATTTGGTGGGTGTGTCTTGAGTGTTTGCACTTCTCTTTCTCTTGTGTTCTTTCATTTTGCATCATGGGTTCTCCTATGTTTCCACTTTTAACTCCACATAATTATGCTACATGGAAAATTAGAGCATGGAGTAAAATGATGGAAAAACATTTAATTAATTATGTTGATGGAACCATGGTTGCACCATCTGATCTTGATAAACTAAATGAATGGAATCATAACAATAAGGTTTCTATTGGTACTTTGAGGAAGTATGTATACGAAGATCTTATCTTCCATATTGATAATTGTAAAATAGTAAAGGAATCATGGGATAAGTTTGCTAGCTTGTATGCAAAAGTAGACAAAGTTAGGAGTTTTGAACTTGATAAAAATCTCATGTCATTAGATCCAAAGGAGTTTGACATAATTCAAGACTATATCACCTAGGCACATGAACTAAGGTCAATGGTTAAGGATTGTAGAATTACCGTAGAGGATGAAAAATTGATCTATAATTTGATGAGAAAAATTCCTCTAGAGTATTCATCAATTATTTTGAGCTTCAACACTCATAAGTTAACCTTAGGTTCTTCCTACACCATGCCTTCATTTGATTCCTTCACAGAGATTTTGATGGTAGAACAATCAAACTTGATGAGCATGGGGATTCTCAAGTCTTCAAAGTCTAAAGCATTGGTGGCTAGTAAAGGGAATCAAGGAAAAGGGTCTAAGGAGAAGCAAAAATCATGGCAACAAAATTCACAACAAGAGAAAGAACACTCAACTTCCTCACCACAAGACAACTCCAACAATAAGGGCAAATCATCCAAGAAGGAGTTTCTTACTTGTGCATATTGAAAGAAGAATGGACATGAAGAACATCATTGTTATAAGAAGGAAATTGATGAACACAAGACTCTTCTCCAAAAGAATCAAATTTGTCTACCATCAAGAATGACCACTTTATTCTCTTCTTCACATTCATATTTTGATAAAGGAAAGGATCACATGGGAAAAGGTCAAGCCTTAGTAGCTACTTCATGTCAAGATTCAAGGAGATGGCTTCTCGATTCAGGGGCTTCTCATCATATGGCATCTTCATAGTCTATATTTTCATCAGTTGATCCTTGTCATACTCCACCTATCTTGATGGGAAATAATACTTACATGAATGTGATTGGGAAAGGAACTATTGATAAGGGGAAGGGATACTTCAAAGATGTGTTGTGTGTACCTCACCTAATGTTAGATTGTGGTGACTAATTAAATTTTTTTTGGGCCCTATTTTATCGAGATTTTGGGCTGACATGTAATTATTAATTATAACCCTAAATCGGTAAAAATACTTGTATAAAAGGGCTTACGGTTAGGGATTGTTTCATAAGGTGATGTGAAAATTGGTTCTTGTGGCGGTATTGAGTTGTGAGGGATTACGGATTGTAATCAAGTTGTAATCACTGGATCCTAAAATATTGGACTTGCTGTTTGGTTGACATAGCGCAAGGATTGGGTGAACCACATTAAATCTTGGTGTCTTGTGTTCTTTTCTGTGTGATCTATTATTTTCTATTATTGGTTATATCTGCATGTAATTGTTATTTATGTCTGTGGTTTAATCCTAACCGGTGGTATCAAAGCGAGGTTGTTTTCTCAGTTATCCTTTGTAGGAAAGTCTCATGGTTGAGTGGGAGCGATGGAAGATGAGGGTAAGCTAAGGGTTGACAGGTTTAATGGGCAGAACTTTCAGTTATGGAAGATGCAAATGGAAGACTATCTTTATCAGAAGGATTTATAGAAGCTGTTAGAAGGCAAAGCCAAGAATCATGGATCTATGTCAAATGATGAATGAGATCTTTTGGATAGAAATGCACTTAGAGGCATTCGATTATGTCTAGCACCATCAATGACATTTAAGATTACAAAAGCGAAGACAACAAAAGAGTTGATGAAAACCCTAGTGACAGTGTATGAAAAGTTGTTTGCTTCAAACAAGCTATTTCTCATGAAGCATTTATTTAATATGAAAATGGAAAAATGTGGATCTATTATAGATCATTTAAATGAGTTTAATACTATTACTAGTTAGTTATCTTCTGTGGGTATCAATTTTGAGGAGGAAATTATGGCTCTCTTGATTTTGTATTCTTTGCCTGAAAGTTGGAATGGCTTGGTAATGGCTATGAGTAATTTTTTTCCTGAATCTAGTACCCTAAAATATGATGATGTGATCAGTGTTATTTTGAGTGAGGAAACTTGTAAGAAATCCTCAGGTGGATCTACATCAGGAAGTGCTTTGAATGCAAAAAGTAGGGGTGGAACGACTGAGAGAGGAAGTAATTCTAGAAATCATGAGAAATCAAGAGGAAAGTCAAAGGAGAGGAGGTCTCAATCGAGAGGACCGAACGATAACTGGTACTATGGGAAACCAGGTCATAAAAAGAAAGATTGCTGGAATTGAAAGAAAAATGAAGGAGATAAACAAAATGGAGACAAGGAGGTGAATGTGGTAAGTAACAAATCCAATGAGGATGATTTGCTTCTATCTTTAAAAAGTGTTGATGATTCATGGGTTTTAGATTTGGGTGCTTCATTTCATGCTACACCTCATAGAGGTTATTTTATTGATTATGTCCAAGGGAATTTTGTACTTATTTATTTGGTGGATAATCAACCCTATTAGATTGTTGGAAAGGGGAAAATTAAGATTAAGTTTCAGAATGAGAATGATTGGCTACTACTTTAGGTAAGACATGTTCCAAGGTTGAGTAGGAATTTAATTTTAGTAGGGAAACTCGGTGATGAGGGTTGTGTAGTTACTTTTAATGATAAAAATTGGAAGGTTTCAAAAGGTTCCCTTGTAGTAGCAAAAGGTGTGAAAGTAGGCACCTTATATCTCTGTACATGTCATATTGTTTCTTCTACTTTAATTGTTTCAGAGAAAAATGAATGTTTAGGAATAATTGCTGTAGTTGAGTAGGGAGAATAAGTAGCTACTGTAAATTTTGATACAACGTTGTGGCACAATAGACTTGGGCACATGAGTGAGAAAAGTATGAAAGTACTTCATTCAAAGAAAGTTTTACCAGGTCTAAAATGTGTTAATATGGATTTCTATGAAAGTTGTGTGTATGAAAAACAAAAGAGAGTGAGTTTTGTAAAGACTGGGAAGGAAAACAAAAAGAAGAAATTAGAGCTTGTGCATATCAATATATGGGGACTAGCTCAGGTATCTTCTCTTGGAGGCTCTCATTATTATGTTACATTTATTGATGATGCAGCTAGAAAGGTACAAAATTATTTCTTTAGACAGAAATATGATGTATTTTTTTAAGAAATGGAAATGCTTGGTTGAAAATGAGACTGGTAAGAAATTAAAATGTCTCAGATCTGATAATGGTGGTGAGTATTGTAGTCATGAATTTGAAGATTATTGCTCCACTAATGGTATTCGTAGACAGGAAATTGTTCCAAGGACTCCACAAGAAAATGGAGTGGTTGAACGCATGAACACGACTATAATGGAGCGTGCAAGGAGCACGAAGTTGCATGCTGGGTTGCCCTTATACATGTGGGTGGAGGCTATCAATACTGTTGTATATTTGATTAATAGAGTTCCCTCTACTCCTTTAGGTTATTGTATTCCAGAGGAAGCATGGACTGGTAAGTGTATGCACCCTAAAATGGTCGCCTATACTATGGGCCCTTGTTATTCAATTTATCAAATTTCTTGAATCAATGGTTTGCAATATTTTATTAAATCAATTTAAATCAATTTTCTTGATCAAATTCGATTTTTATTTTTATTTTTAAGGTTGATCATTTTATCCTAAGTCTTATTTAATTAAAAGAAAATCTCCCTTTTAATTAAATAAAATAAGTCCCAATTTAATTAAAAGAAAACCTCTATTTTAATTAAATAATTCATCCACATTTAATTAATTAAGAGAAAAACCCCTCTTTTAATTTAATTAAAATTTCCTATTTGATTAAAAGAACTTGCTCCCTTTTAATTAAGTAAAAAATCTCACTTAAATATCTTTTTTTTGATGAAAAAGGAAATAAAAAAAATAAAAAATTAAATAAATCTTAATTTTTTTTTTCTAAGTGGGATTCCATTTAATTTTCCTCCTCTTTTCTCCCATATGAAAAATAAAATAAAACAAATAAAAAATAAAATAAATCTATTTTTTTGTTTTCTCTGCACTTAATATGGGAGTTATCTTTTTCCTCTTTCCACTTTCTTCTCCATTTAATTCTTTTCCTATTTTCTCATTGGTTGATCTTTACTTCATAGAGATCATTCTTTTTCCACCTTTGACTAAATCATTTTTCCTCTTAATCTTGATCATCCAATCTTTTTTATAAGGGAGAGCCCTCTCCTCATTTTGGAGATCCATTATTATGCTATAGTTATGTTGCAGGTTTGAAGAGTGATTTTTGAAGAAAGATTTTGAATACTAAAGCTTTTTATGGAGAACTTCTATCTTCTTGTCTTATTCTCTCTTGCATGCATGGCTTCCATCATGAATTTTCATCCTTGCATTTGCATATTAGCTTAGATCCATATTGGTTTTCATAGATAAGTATTGCATTGTTATTACATTTCCTTTCTTGCATTTTTTTGCATTGTTATCATTTAGATTAGTTTTCATATCCATTTTCATGCATATTGGATCTTTGAATATCTCATTTCATGGTGTACTTGCATGGGCATAAACTAGGTCAAGCTGAGTGCCTCCATTACAAACCCTTGCACTCCATGAATAGAGAGCTATGAGCCACCATTCGAGACCTCATTCTTGAGCAATCTTGGATATAATGACTCATAGAAGTGTGCCCACATTTTAGGGATACATTTTTAGTGCCCACCATGAGGCAACCCACCTTTACTTGCCAGTTTTGGACATTTTTAGATCTAACTCCCTTGTACGAATTTGTTGGAGACAAAAAAAAATAAAATCTAAATTTGAAAGATTTGATCATATCTTCCAAATGACTAGGTATTTTAATCTGCATTTTTTTTGTAGGGTGGTGACATATCAAGGAAGCTTCGATCAAATTTCCATATTTTTCTAAGATATTTTTGATTTTTTATGGTTTTTCCTTGATTTTTCATGAAAAATCATTTTTGGGAGAAAATTAGCACTTTTTTTAGAAAAAATTACATTTTTGGTAAGGTCTCTAAATTCTAAATAGAGTTTGTTCTTTGTATATTTATTTTAGAGATCATGTTAGGGCTCAATAATTCAATTTGCAAAAACTAGTTTGTTTTGATAAAATGACTCTCTAGGACTCAAATTAAAAGATCTTTTCAAAATACTGATATTTTTGGAAAGGTCTCTGATTTTTAATAGGGGTCTTTTTTTTTTAATTTAGGGTTTTGGATCCGAATTTATATCATATAGGTCCAATCTTTATGACTAGGTCAAAAATCAATTAAAAAAAGGGCATTTAATGAATAGCTTGTATTTAATTTTTACAATGGATCAATGCATGATGTGAGATTTTATTTGGGTTATTTTTTGATTATTATCAATCTTAAAATTAGATTCTTAGATTTAACCCTAGTTTTGCATAAGTTGGATATATATTGCATATCTTGTGTTTGCTTGTTTTGCTTGTTGCTTTGTTTGTTGCGAGCGAGCATTCAAGCATAAATGGAAGGTAAAACAAAGAAAAGATGTGTTGCAAGGATTACCAAGTATTTTGTTTGATCTCTATAACATTTAGATTTGGAACTAAAATGAACATTTTATGTGTTTGGCTTGAGTGCTTTTACATGCTTTCATAGATTCACACTTCATTTGGTGCTCTAAAATTGGATTTAAATTTGCTTTCACACATCTGTGTTCACATAGTAATTAGGCTCTATGAACACTATTTGAGAGATCTTGAGAGACTAAACTTCATTCATTTGCTTTACATGTGAAACTCCTCTTGACAAAGGATCCCCTTGTAGGTAGGGAAGGATATTTGTTATTATCATGCTATTCCACTTGGATTTGTCCTCAACATCTATTAGTCCTTTCTCTTTTGAGATTGGTGGTGCTTGTTGTTGGATTTTTCAAATAGTTGGTGAGGTGATTTCAAATTAGCGTGTTAAAGAATCTTGTTTGCTATGTTTAGGTAAGGTGAAGAGGCTAGAGGAGTATGCTCCATTTCTTTTTGGGTACATTAGAAATTTAGAACCCTTGAATCCAAAACAAGTCTCCATGTGGTACAACTTTTTGAGTCTTCTTTGATTAGAGAGGGTTAACCATAGTGGACATTCTTTTTATTAGGTCAACCACTTGGATGAAACCTCAAGTGGTAATAGCCATTTTCGACGTAGTAGTAACAAACTCTATATAAATGTCTTTGTGGGGGAAATCCTCATGGGTGTAGTCTTTTGTTGGACTGTCAGATCTCCTCAGTATCTCTAATTGATTAAATTCTTGCAATATGTAAAAACCCTGGTGCACTGAGATTGGATTTCACCCACTCTAGATTGCAAAAGCTATGGAGTTGAAAATTAATAAGAACCACAATGCTGCCAAATTTTCTTTTCTAGGACTATGTGCATGATTGGAAAATATTTTGAGAACATACATAGTAGTGGTTCTAGGGATTAGATTGATACTATGGCACTATTCTTGTTCATGTGTAAGGTTGCTTTGTCCCTTGCTCATTGTTTGAAGACATTTACTTGAAATCTCTGATTGCTATCTTGTTGCTTGGTTCATGATTACAAATGTATTGATACACCTAGTTGAACATTTAAAATAAACAAAATCTGAGTTCCTGAGTCAAGACTTTACGATCAAACTGCTTTGTTGTCCTATTATTTTCAACCTGCCTAGGTTGATCCAGTTTAGATTAGACTACTTACCCCATTGTTAGAAACCTGTTTGAACCTTGGGTTATTGTGCTTTGACTTCTTGAATTCGTAATCATTGATTTCACAAGAGATGTTGTTTGGAGTTGGTGAGTTAGAGATCGTCATTGCTGAGAAAGATATACTTTAGATTTTTTGATATTATGCTTAGAGAGTCTTAGTAATTTCTTGTCCATCCACTCTCATAACAAAAATCAATTTTAATTATTTATAATTTGGTTAAATCATCCTCTTGGTCCATATGTGCTAGAGTATTCACCCAAAGTTGTGGGCACCCTTGTGGTAGTGTTGGTTTATGCCTATTGCAATATTTTATCTTATCATTTCTCTTTTGGACAAGTGAGTGCTTTTATTATCCTAGTTGGGTACCAACATTTCTTAGGGTTATCCTATCAACTAGTACCTTTTCTTTCATGTTCGTTACAAGTGCTGTTACATGTTTTTCAACATTCAAATGAACTCAAATGGTATCAAATTTCACAAAATGACTCTTGGTCTTCTTTCTTCTTTATCTTCCATGTCTTTCTAGTCTCCCATTTCCATTCTTCCTCTTCTTCGTGTCGTCTTGATTATTTTCCTCCTATTATCCTATAGTCTACCTTCTATTCATCCTTCCATTTCTTCCATGCTTGATTCTTTCTGTTCTAGAACCATGAATCTCGACTATCTTGCTATGGACCCTCACTTGAGAGAAGATGATCTTGACCTTGTTGCTGAATTTGAAAATTTTTGTTGCTCCAATAGATACATGGATGCTAACATTGCAAAAAAAATGATAAAAAAAATGGATAAGTCATACACCTTTGCTAGGATCATATGCAAGATCACCTTACAATATCCTTCTTCCAAGCATTCTTCATCTTTGAAGTCTTACTTTGATTCTTCTAGATTTCATTTGCATTCCTCATATTCCAAGTCTTACCATGATTCTTCTAAGCATTATTCACATTCTTCATCTTCTAAGTCTTACCATGATTCTTCTAAGCATTATTCACTTTTCTCATCTTCCAAGTCTTATTATGATTCTTCTAAACATCATTCATGTAGGTCTTCACCTGCCTCTTCTTCATGATATCATTCTTCTTCTACTTCTACCAAGAGTCTTATTCCTCTTATTGATACATACCATAATGAATAACATGAAAATTCTTTTGATATGCCTATCTATAATGACTATAGTGACAATGATTATGATGACGATAACTATTACATTCCTATGAGTCCTAAAAGTCCTCCTAGTCCTATGCTTGTGCTTAAAGGGGATGAGTCACGAATAGATATTGATGGTAATCCATATGACTCAAATTTTAAAAACAATATTGATAAATTTTGTGAACAATACCTAAATGATAAATCTGCATTTTTTGAGGAAGAGAAAGCATTTTTTTGCGCTGAAATAGAACATCAATGCCATAAGAGTTCCTCTTCTAAGAACCCTCATGTTGAAAATAAAGATTACACTCTTGAGTGAGATTATGTTAATGTTGAACCTTTGTCTTCTGATGCTCCCCTTCCATCTTCTTCTTCCTCCACTATCCTTACATCTCCTAAAGATTCTGAGTCTCTCAAATATTTTACCAATCCTTCATCCAACAAAGATCCTAATGATTTTCATGCAGGTCCCTATAGTTATCCTCAAAGGGTACCTCTTAAAGAAACTCAAGCTAACTTTCACTTGGATGCAAATATTTTTGATAATGCTAAACCTAAATAGCCTAAGCCTTCATGCACTATAATGCTTACTTAAGCTAGTCCTTCATTATCTATTCCAAAGTTTTTCATACAATTCCAACATGCTTCCTTTTCCTTAGGAGTGGTTTCACATCAAAAGGACTCTAAAATGATAAAGAAAAAAATATAAAGAAAGATCAAGATCAAGAACCCTCCATGTCATCCAATTATTTTCACAATGTCTTTGATTCATTTCATGGTCCTTTTGATCCTTCGTGCCCTTCCTCATTCATTCCACCATGTCTTAAATCTTTTCCTAAGCAAGATCAAGCTACTATTTACACCGTTGAGCTTATTAACAATCAAAATGACCTTAATACAATTGCACCTTCCAAAGATGATACTTCCATTAAGGTTATTAAAAATAGTGTCGTTACTTCCAATGATGAGCCTATTGAAAATCAAGCGAAAAACTCTACACTTATGTTATTCAAAGATCTTTGTCAAGATTAAAGTCTTCCATCTTCTTGTTCTACCATTCCATGTTCCCTTCCACTTTCTACTCTTCCTAAGTCTTCTCAAGCTTCAAGTACTCCTATCAAAGAAGTTTCTCATATTAAACATGTTCATGTTCCTATCAAAAATCCTAATGATCACTCTAAAGATGCTGATGTCCTTGATTATCATATAGATGTTGATGAATTTATTGATTACCTTTTTGCATCTTCCTCATCTATCCTTGGACCTCCCCCACCAATACCAAATGCTTCATGTCTACCTTCAATCTTGGGTCCTTATGTCCCTTCACTTTCCCCTCCTAACTCTCCTAATTCATCATCCATTTTGGGTCCTTACGTCCCTCCCTCTCCTATCTTTCCTCAAGATCAACTTAGATGCATATTCTTGAATCTTTTTCATCCACCCACTCACCTAAACCAGTCATATCATCCTTCTTCTTCCACAAGTCCCAAGTATTTTGGAAGTAATTTGAATGTTGAATACAAGAAAAAGAAGCAATTCAAAAATCCATATAAAAAACAAAACCATCATGTATCCTCTAATCAACATGCGGGCATAAAGTCAAAAGAGATATCTAAGAGAAAAATTATAAGACAAATATGGGTTCCAAAATCCATCATTAAAGATATTATCTCTAAATCATCAAAAAGAAATGAAAAGAGGCCTAAAAATATATGGGTTCCAAAGTCTCTCTTGAGAGAGTCTAATGTTGAACAACAATTGAAGTTGACATTCAAGCTTCCAAAGAATTCCACTTCATCTTCTTCCAAAAGCATTCTTCCATTCCATGTGCCTAAACTGCAGCCTCTTCTATCCACTCACCATGTTCCTTCACCTATTCCTTCATTCACATTTTCTACATCCTCTCACCACCCTTCAAGGTGTGTGTTGATGTTGATCTTGCCTTCATTTCCATTTTCCAATCTCACTCGCTTTGCATAAAGCCATATCCTCCATTTTTGTCTTCCATCTTCCTTTCCCTATTAGCATCTTTGAGCATATCATTTCAAGTCCTTTGTATATCATGGTTTAAAATTTCAAGGAGCACTATTTGAAAAGCTTGATTTCTTCCAAAACATTCAAAAAAATTGAAAAAAAAAATGATGAAAAATTTGAAAATGTGCCTCGGTGAAAAACTTGTAATGAGGCACCTTGGTAGCAAAAGAAAAGAGAAATAAATTCCTCCAATCATGAAAACCACTCCCTTGTGGCACCTTGGATAAGTACCATGATGAAAACCTGACAATCAGGCATCATGCATAGTTCTTCTACATCTTTCATCCATTTTGTCTTCTCTCTTTGATCTTGACAATGTTGACCTATACAAAAACATTTGGCTATCTTGTGAGCTATCTTATGATGATCTTGTTTTTATTCCTTTCATGTTTAGCTTTAATATCTATTTTCTTCCATTCATTCTAGTCTTTCGCTATCCTTTTCCCATTTACCCCTTTGGTCTTGATCTAATAAAAAAGGAGTACAATATGATGCTATGAAGCCTCTGGACATGTCTACTCCTTTGGATTGCATCTTTCCCACTTTTTCCTTATGTTTTCATGAATTAACCTATGCTAGCCTTTCATTTCTTGTCCAAATGTGCTTTACATGACAATTTTTCCCTAACTTGGGTACTCTTGAGGAGTCAATCTTTGAAGATCACTTTCACTTGCTTCATACTCTCCTTGCTTATCCATCATAACCACTAGTTTGTTGCTCCATCATATCCTCTACCTTGTTAGACATTGAGACTGCACGATGTGATCTTGCTTGAGAGTTTGATGCCTGTTCTGTCTGGGGGCATCTTTGTACATATTTATTGATCTTGATTTTTTTTAGAAAAATGATATATTTGAAAAAAAATACAAAAAAAATGATATATTTCAAAAAATACAAAAAAATGATATATTTCAAAAAATACAAAAAAAATGATATATTTCAAAAAAATCCAAATAAATGATATATTGTTAAAATTCTAAAAATTGAAAAATATCTTAAAAAAATGATCATCTTAGTGACAACCTAGCAATAGGCACTTTGATGTATCTCCAAAAAAATTATATATTCCAAAAATACAAAAAAATTCAAAAATTCAAAAAAATAGTAAAAGTGCCTTGGTGAAAACCTAGAAATAGGCACCTTGGTAGCAAAAATAAAAAAAAATTATAAAAAGTCCTGAAAAAATAAATAAATAAAAAGTGCCTTGGTAAAAACCTAGAAATAGGCGCCTTGGTAGCAAAAATACAAATTTTTAAATAAAAAGTCCTGAAAAAAATAAAATAAAAATCCAAGTGGTGAAAACTTGGAAACGGGTGCTACTTGAGGCCTTTGCACCCCTACTTCTTAGTGCGTGTCCTCGACACTTAGCCTTTCTCCATCATGCCTTATCCTTGTTTGCTTTGTTTGGAATTGGTCTTTGTCTAGGGGGCATAACTATGTTAGCTTTGGTCTCTTGGATGTGTTAGTCTTTAGGACACTTCGCAAACAATGTTTTTCAACACTTATCAGTTTGGTCTTACCCAATTTTGTCATGTGATCTTCCCTTTTTGCAAGCATTTGATCGTTATCCTCAGAACTCAGTATTAGTTAACACACTTAAATTTTAAACGCAACACTTAATGCTTGACTTATGTCATGATCTTTTCTTTGTGTGGTAACTATTATTGGATTTTGTTGAGTGTCCTTATCTGATAAGTCTTTCCAAGATGCATAGCTAGAGGACTTGGGGCATGGGACATATTTTTATTTGTTTTCTACTTGTGGGTGTAGTCTTGAACTCTGAGTGTCTCTTGTAGTCCCCTTGAAACACTTAGAGATTTGAGGCATCATCCTTAACTGTTTTTGCACAAAAGTTCTTCTAGTCATCCTGGCATCTACGCCTTGATGTGAGCATGGTTTTTCTACATTAAGTTGGGTAAGCTAACATCAAAGTCATCTTGACCTTTATGTATTTGATGATTATGTTAGAAACTTTCCACATTCCAATTTGATATAAATCACATTCATATCTTCGTAGTTGCACTTGTGACTAGTGATGATTGTGTGATTTTCTAATGTCCGTTAATAATGGCCCAATGATGAAAATAAGTTCTTTTACATTCTCTAATGAATGATGAACACAAAAATCCTATGTTACAAAAATTTAAGATTTTAAATTTTTTTTTTTGTCTCCAACAAATTCGTACAAGGGGGTTAGATCTAAAAATGTCCAAAATCAGCAAGTAAAGGTGGGTTGCCCCATGGTGGGCGCCATAAATGTATGCCTAAAATGTAGGCACACTTCCATGAGTCATTATATCTAAGATTTCTCAAGAATGAGGTCTTGAATGGCAGCTCATAGCTCTTTATTCATGGAGTGCAAGGGTTTGTAATGGAGGCCCTCAGCTTGACCTAGTTTATGCCCATGCAAGTACACCATGAAACGAGAGATTCAAAGATCCAATATGCATGAAAATGGATATGAAAATTAAACTAAATGATAACAATGCAAGAAAGGAAATGTAATAACAATGTAATACTAATCTATGAAAAAAAAAAGGATCTAAGCTAATATGCAAATGCAAGGATGAAAACTCATGATGGAAGCCATTCATGCAAGAGAGAATAAGACAAGAAGATAGAAGTTCTCCACAAAAAGCTTTCGTATTCAAACTCTTTCAAAAATCGCTCTTCAAACTTGCAACATAATGATAGCATAATAATGGATCTCCAAAATGAGGAGAGGGCTCTCCCTTATAAAGAAGATTGGATGATCAAGATTAAGAGAAAAAAAAATTTAATCAAGGGTGGAGAAAGAATGATCTTTGTGAAATAAAGATCCACCAATGAGAAAATAGGAAAAGAATTAAATGGTGAAAAAAGTGGAAAGAGGAAAAACATAACTCCCACATTAAGTGGAGAGAAAACAAAAAAAAACATTTATTTAATTTTTTATTTGTTTTATTTCATTTTTCATGTGGGGGAAAAGAGGAGGAAAATTAAATGGAATCCCACTTAGAAAATTTAAAAAAAGATTTATTTAATTTTTTATTTGTTTTATTTCATTTTTCATCAAAAAAAGACATTTAAGTGGGATTTTTTATTTAATTAAAAGGGAGCAAGTTCTTTTAATTAAATAAGAAATATTTAATTAAATTAAAAGAAAGGCTTTTCTCTTAATTAATTAAATGTGGATGAATTATTTAATTAAAATAGAGGTTTTCTTTTAATTAAATGGGGACTTATTTTATTTAATTAAAAGGCAGATTTTCTTTTAATTAAATAAGACTTAGGATAAAATGATCAACCTTAAAAATAAAAAAAATTGAATTTGATCAAGAAAATTGATTTAATAAAATATTGCAAACCATTGATTTAGGAAATTTGATAAATTGAATAATGGGGGCCCATAGTCTAGGCAACCATTTTAGGGTGAATACACTTACTAGTCCATGCTTCCTCTAGAATACCATAACCTAAAGGAGCAGAAGGACATCTATTAATCAAATATACAACAGTATTGATAGCCTCTGTCCACATGTATAAGGGCAACCCAACATGCAACCTCATGCTCCTTGCACGCTCCATTATAGTCCTGTTCATGTGTTTAGTCACTCCATTTTCTTGTGGAGTCCTTGGAACAATTTTCTATATATGAATACCATTAGTGGAGCAATAATCTTCAAATTCATGACTGCAATACTCACCACCATTATCAGATCTGAGACATTTTAATTTCTTACCAGTCTCATTTTCAACCAAGCATTTCCATTTCTTAAAAGTTTGAAATACATCAGATTTCTATCTAAGGAAATAAATCCATACCTTTCTAGTTGCATCATCAATATATGTAAATAATAATGAGAGCCTCTAAGGGAAGATACCTGAGCTGGTCCCCATACACTGGTTTGCACAAGCTTTAATTTCTCCTTTTTGTTTTCCTTCCTAGTCTTTACAAAATTCACTCTCTTTTATTTTCCATACACACAACTTTCACAGAAATCCATATTAACACATTTCAAACCTGGTAAAACTTTCTTTGAATGAATTACTTTCATACCTTTCTCACTCATGTGCCCAAGTCTATTGTGCCACAACGCTGTATTAGAATCTATAATAGCTATTTGTTCTCCCTACTTAACTCCAACAATTGTTCCTGAACATTCTTTTTTCTCTGAAACAATTAAAGTAGAAGGAACAATATGACCTATACAAAGATATAAGGTGCCTACTTTCACACCTTCTTCTACTACAAGGGAACCTTTTGAAACCTTCCAATTTTTTATCATTAAAAGTAACTACACAACCCTCATCATCGAGTTGCCCTACTGAAATTAAATTCCTACTCAGCCTTGTAACATGTCCTACCTCATGTGGTAGCCAATAATTTCCATTCTACAACTTAATCTTAATTTTTCCCTTTCGAACAATCTATTAGGGTTCATTATCCCCTAAATAAAGAAATACAAAATCCCCTTGGACATAATCAATGAAATAACCTCTATGAGGTGTAGCATGAAATGAAGCACTTGAATCTAAAACCCATGAATCATCAACACTTTTTAAAGATAGAAGCAAATCATCTTCGTTGGATTTGTTACTTACCACATTCAACTCCTTGTCTCCATTTTTTTTATCTCCTTCATTTTTCTTTCAATTCCAACAATCTTTCTTTTTATGACCTGGTTTCCCATAGTACCAGTTATCGTTCAGTCCTCTCGATTGAGACCTCCTCCCCTTTGACTTTTCTCTTGATTTCCCACGATTTTTAGAATTACTTCCTCTCTCAGTTGTTCTGCCCCTACTTTGTGCATTCAAAGCACTTCTTGATGTAGATCCACTTGAGGATTTCCTATGAGTTTCCTCACTCAAAATAACACCGATCACATTATCATATTTTAGGGTACTATATTTAGGAAAATAATTACTCATAGCCATTACCAAGCCATTCCAACTTTCAGGAAAAGAATACAAAATCAAGAGAGCCGTAATTTCCTCCTCAAAATTGATACCCATAGAAGGTAACTGACTAGTAATATTATTAAACTCATTTAAATAATCTGCAATAGATCCACCTTCTTCCATTTTCATATTAAATAAATGCTTCATGAGAAATACCTTATTTGAAGCAGAGGGCTTTTCATACAGTGTCACTAGGGTTTTCATCAACTCTTCTGTTGTCTTTTCTTTTTAAATATTAAATGCCACTGATAGTGCCACGCATAATTAAATGCTTCCAAGTGCCTTTCTATCCAAAAGATCCCATTCATCATTTGACATAGATCCCTAATTCTTGAATTTTCCTTCTAATGACTTCCATAGATCCTTTTGATAAAGATAGTCTTCCATTTGCATCTTCCATAACTAGAAGTTTTGCCCATTAAACCTGTCAACCCTCAGCTTATCCTCATCTTCCATCGCTCCCACTCAACCATGAGACTTTCCTATAGAGGATAACTAAGAAAACAACCTCGCTTTGCCACCACTTGTTAGGATTAAACCACATACAAAAATAAAAATTACATGCAAATATAACCAAAAACATAAAATAATAGATCACATAGAAAAGAATACAAGACACCAAGATTTAATGTGGTTCACCCAATCCTTGGGCTATGTCCACCAAACAAAAAGTCTAATATTTTAGGATCTAGTGATTACAACCTGATTACAATCTGTAATCCCTGACAGATCAATACTGCCACAAGAACCAATTTTTGCATCACCTTATGAAAAAATGCATAACCCTAAGCCCTTTTATACAAGTATTTTTACCGCTTTAGGGTTATAATTAATAATTACATGTCAACCCAAAATCTTGATAAAATAGGGCCCAATTTTTTTTTTAATTAGTCACCACAATCTAACATTAGGTGAGGTACACACAACACATCTTTTAAGTATCCCTCCCCCTTATCAATAGTTCCTTTCCCAATCACATTCATGTAAGTATTATTTCCCATCAAGATAGGAGGAGTATGACAAGGATCAAATGATGAAAATATAAACTGTGAAGATGCCATATGATGAGAAGCCCCTGAATCGAGAAGCCATCTCCTTGAATCTTGATATGAAGTAGCTACTAAGGCTTGACCTTTTCCCATGTGATCCTTTCCTTTATCAAAATATGAATGTGAAGAAGAGAATGAAGTGGTCATTGTTGATGTTAGACCAATTTGATTCTTTTGGAGAAGAGCCTTGAGTTCATCAATTTCCTTCTTGTAACAATGATGTTCTTCATGTCAAGTAAGAAACTCCTTCTTGGATGATTTTCCCTTATTGTTGGAGTTGTCTTGTGGTGAGGAAGTTGAGTGTTCTTTCTCTTGTTGTGAATTTTTTTGCCATGATTTTTGCTTCTTATTAGACCCTTTTCCTTGATTCCCTTTACTAACCACCAATGCTTTGGACTTTGAAGACTTAAGAATCCCCATGCTCATCAAGTTTGATTGTTATACCATCAATATCTCTGTGAAGGAATCAAATGAAGGCATGGTGTAGGAAGAAACTAAGGTTAAATTATGAGTGTTGAAGCTCAAAATAATTGATGAATACTCTAGAGGAAGTTTTCTCATCAAATTATAGATCAATTTTTATCCTCTACGATAATTCTACAATCCTTAACCATTGAATTTAGTTCATGTGCCTAGGTAATATAGTCTTGAATTATGTCAAACTCCTTTGGATCTAATGAAATGAGATTTTCATCAAGTTCAAAACTCCTAGCTTTGTCTACTTTTGCATACAAGCTAGCAAACTTATCCCATGCTTCCTTTATTGTTTTACAATTATCAATATGGAAGATAAGATCTTCATGTGCATACTTCCTCAAAGTACCAATAGAAACCTTATTTTTATGATTCCATTCATTTAGTTTATCAAGATCAGATGGTGCAACCATGGTTCCATCAACATAATTAATTAAATGTTTTTCTATCACTTTACTCCATGCTCTAATTTTCCATGTAGCATAATTATGTGGAGTTAAAAGTGGAAACATAGGAGAACCCATGATGCAAAATGAAAGAACACAAGAGAAAGAGAAGTGCAAACACTCAAGACACACCCACCGAATGACTCAATCAAAGAACCCCCCCTCTTCCCCACCAAAATGGATGATTTTGGCACTTTATAATTCATGGATGTATAATTTCCACTTGTCAAAATGGACCAAAGTGGATTTATAATTTTGATGGTTAAAAAAATAAATATCAAGCTATATCAGATTCAATAAGATAAGACACAAGACCTCTCAATGGTCTAATTAATTACAAGTGCCAATAAGCCAAAATGAGACCAAAATTTGAAAGTATTGTGTCTACTTATAATTACTCCAAATTGATATTAGATCTAGAAAGTAGATAAAAAATCATGCACTTTAAAAAAAAATAGCATGTGAATATGTGTCCATATGAGCTTGAATGAAGCCTTTGAAGTTGCAAAAATTGGGATTTACAATTTTAAGAAAAATTGAGTAACAAGGATTGCAAAAAACATACATCAATGTGTAGATCATGAAATTCTACCCCAAAACAATAAAAAATTGCTCGAAAAAAGGAGTCCGTATGAGGGAGATATCGTTGTTTGAAAAACACCTCTGTAATTATTTTTCCTGAATCACAGCTGTCACACCTCCAAAAATCAAATGACTCTAGATTTCATCTCAGATGTCTGATTTTGATGAAACAAAAGTTGATTTAAGAGTTTTTTGACCTTCTGAATGTGATGCCAACATCTGATTTGAAAGCTCCAATCTTGAACTGCAAAAAAACCTCCTTAATGGGTATGCAATGAAACTCCTATGGCTCTGATACCATGTAAGAATTTGGTATAGCTCTAATACCATGTAAGAATTTTCCTAAGGTAAGAATGAAATGCCAAGATCTAGAAGCTCAAGAGATAGCACAAGAGAGACAAGATATGATCAAATGGGAATGGATCAATCAAATAATTGGATTAATACATTATAGAAGTGCCTTGTATATAAAGGCAATCAAGATGACTAGGAATTATGCAAAGAGATAAACAACAACTAAGCACATGTCCACCAAGAGTGGATTATCCTCCATTGTGCATGAATGTATGCACAACAATGACAGGATAAGAATGTAAAAGTGCATCTCATAAAGAGAGGTGTGAGACAACATATGCTCAATTGGGCTACAAACTACTATGTTATCAACATGACAACTCATATGAATATGCAGACTCCTAGGTGTCTACATGACAACTAATATGAAAATGCATTAACCTAAGTAAAGTTAACTGAAGTGTAAATAGTAAATATGTATTTACACGAACAATCTTAAACCATAAAAATAGGATCTTTAAAGAGGATCTATTAGGTTTTACCCCAATTCCACCTAGGGGGAAGGATAGAAAAGGGAGGAAGAGATGAAAGAGAAGAGGAGATTGATGATCTCACATTAAATAGGTGCCAAACCTTCATTAAATTGGAGTGCTTCCAATTTAAGATGGTACACTGAGATTATGAGAGGAGATAAAAAGGATTTCAAATGGACACATGGAGCACATAAGAGGTTTGAAATATTGAAGCAAAAGATTGCAGAACTACATGTTTTTGCTTTAACTGATTTTAATAAGTTTTTTCAAGTTGATTGTGATGCTAGTGGAAGTGCCATTGGAGCTATTTTGAGTCAAGAAGGAAGACATGTAGCTTTCTTTAGTGAAAATTTGAATGATGCTAAGAAAAAGTATTTAGTTTATGATAAGGAATTATATGCTATTGTTTAAGCTTTGAAGAAGTGGAGACATTATTTGATGCCTAAAATTTTTATGTTGTACACTAACCATAAAGCTTTGCATTATTTGGGAAGTGAAAACAAGTTGAATCAAAGACACATAAAGTGGGTAGAATATTTGCAAAACTTTTTCTTTGTGTTGAAACATAAGAGTGGACAGTCAAATAAAGTTGTTGATGCTTTGAGCAGAAGAAGGAATTTACTGACATAAATGAGAGTTGAGGTACTTGGTTTTGAAGATTTGAAACATTTGTATGAAACTGATCCTAATTTTGCAAAACCTTGGAAGGCTTGTAAGAATCAAATGATAAAAAGAGCAAGATAAGTGAAGTGATTATTTCATTTGGGAAGACATCTTGTTCAAAGGATCTATGAAACATAACATCATGAAGGAGAGACATAGTGGAGGACTTAATGGACACATTGGGATTGATAGAATGGTAAAGTTGATTTTCAATAGTTATTACTTGCCTCAGATTTATAGGGATGTACAGAAGATGGTTAGAAGTTGAAAAACTTGTCAAATAACAAAAGAACTAGTTAGAATTTGGGATTGTATTCCCCATTACCTGTACCAAGTAAGCCTTAGGAAGATATTTGTATGGACTTTGTTCTTGGTTTGCCTAGAACTTAGAGAGGTAATGATTCCATTTTGGTAGTAGTTGACATATTTTCAAAAATGTCTCATTTCGTACCTTGTAAGAAGAAATTTTATGCAATACATGTGGTTGAATTATTATTTAAAGTAGTGAGATTGCATGGATTGCCTAAAACTATTGTTTCAGATAGAGATACTAAGTTTACTGGTTATTTTGGGGGGACACTTTGGAAGAAATTGGATACAAAGTTGAAATTTAGTTCTACATTTCATCTACAAATAGATGGGCAAACAAATGTTGTGAATAGGAGTTTGGGTAACTTGTTGAGATGTTTGGTTGGAGATAAGCCTGTGGATTGGGATTTGATTTTAGCACAAGTAGAGTTTGCATATAACAACTATGTGAATAAAAGTACCAAGAAGACACATTTTGAGATTATTAATGAATTGAATCCCAAAGGGACTACTGAGTTAAGAAATTTGAACATGGAAATGAAGAGAAGTGCTAAGGGGAGGAATTTAAAGATTTCATGAAGACTCTACATGAGGAAGTAGAGAATATTATGGAGAATAGTAATCTTGAGTACAAACAAAGAGAAGATAAAGGAAGGAGACACAAATCTTTTGATTTTAGTGAAGTTATAGTTCATTTGAAGAACAACATATTTCCAGTTGGTACATACAATAAGCTAAACATGAATAAATTTGGTCCGCGTAAGATCCTAAGGAAGTTTGACAGTGGAAATGCTTTTGAAGTTGAATTATCAAAAGACATGGATATTTCACCAATATTCAGTATTACAAACATCTTTTCATATTTTGAATTAGATGAGGAATTAAAAGATAACTTGGATTATCCCAAAAGGAAGACATATAGTATTGAGAAGGTTTTGGATAGCAAAGTAAGTAAGAGCACCAAAGGAAACGACTACATGGAGTATCTAGTTCAATGGAAGGATAAACCAGTTGAAGACACTAGATGGATAACACAAGTTTGATTGGATCTTTATGATTTAGATCAAAATATCAAGGTTTCTTGATGTTGACATCAATTCTTTACTTACCCCAAGTGCCTAATGCATGAGCATTTTGGTTCAATAAGAAACCTTGCATCAACCAAAAATATTACTTTGTTTTGGTACCGGTCTGTTGTTTGTGGAGTAGTCATTGCTTCTTTTGGTTTCAAGTTGTGTATGGTTGACATCATGTTGAGTAGATATTTTAGATCTTTACCCTAAGAATACATAAGTTCATTTGGTGTGTCCTTTGTGATGAGAGCATTTTATGTCCCAAATTATACCATATTTTAACCTTCGTATAAGCATTCACACTCATTTCAATCCCCATCTTCTATTCCATTTTCTCCTTCTATGTTGCATATGATCGAATGTTTATGAGTAATATTTAATATAGTTATTAGATAGAATATGTGAATAAATAAATCAAATTGTATTTATCTAACAAGTTATGGTTCTTGCTGTCGCCCGCTATACATCTTCCTATAGCTATTTCAGAAATACAAAGTTTCATCTACTTTGAAATGTATTGCTTGCTATATCTTATTAGAATTCATTATTTCCTCAAAAATTTAAAGCATTATTCCTTCCAAGAGTGTTGACCAAGGAGTATGTTGAGAAAGAACTTAGCCGAAAAATTAGCAACTAAAAATAAGGATAGGCAATTTTGCATTTCCTTTTGCGAACATATATGAATGAATTTCAAAAATCTAAGACATGGGTATTGTCCAGAACATGCCCAATTATAATCCCTCACATAAAAATCTTCAAAAAGTGCATGATAGAAAAGTTAGAGGTCATTTTTAAAATGTGATTTTTCTATTATGGGTTTGAATTTTGATTTTCAAAGTCTATTCTATCTTTGTTGCTGTTATGACCATATTACCAGCTCAACTTCTCCAGCTCAGCTGAATTCTTATGTGGACAGAAATGAATCCAACTAAACATGAAAGGTTATTGCTGCTAAGAAGACAACGATGCTTTCTGAAAATTGGTTGAAGAAAATGGTGCTTGCTGGAAATATTAAAAAAAACATTATCTATTCTTGGCATGAAATATCTTCCTGTGATATTCATTGCATAACCACTCATTTTCAGATTACATCTCTTTCTTTTCATTGGGAGATGGATATTAAGCAAAAATGTATTGATCTATTGTTATAACAACAAGAATTTTGGCCTATAATGTATGGCCAAGGTTTATGTAAGTTATTAACAATAGGTCTTAACTTGTACATTTGTTATTTGCTGCATGTATATAAGCAACTATATGCAAATTGAAATATATCATTATTCTCCTTTTGTAAAAGTTGAGGAATTAAAAAATGATTCTATTGATTAGCCCAACGTAAAATAGTATAGTTTATTCACTCACTTTGCAGACCAGAGAAAGGGCCCGCTCTTGGAATGTCTAGTGAGGTTGTTAATGTTGTAAATCATTTTATATTTCACACTGTTGATTTCTGTAGCTTGAGTTTGGAATGTTTGATTTGTTATAGAATAAGGATTCATTTTAAATTAATATTTAGTTCATAGTAATAGGTTTTTAATTAGATTAATATCATAGTTGAGTAAGATAACTTATAAAATTATCATTCATTTAATAGTAAGCAGATTATTAATAACTCTTTTCATGTTTTGAAGTTGATATCATACTTTCATAAAGATTCAAAATATTAGAGCTATATCAGATTTATATTAGTAAATTATTGTATTAGATTATTTATAGTGTTGGTATTATTTTTGTTCATTTCTATTTCTAATATTCCTGTCGTCGGGAAGTGACAGTTCCTGTCGCTAGGATTTCTTTGGTTTTTTTTATAGATTTAGTTCTGTGTGTTGTAGATGCATTCATAAACCCTCATCTCACAACTATCATCCCTTGATAGCATATTTCTTGGACACCTTTCACAAGCTTATGCTCTTGGATTGACACGTATAGACCAGCCAAACTTTGTCATAAATTGTTAATTCTTTTGTTATTATTTTCCCTAGTGTTGGCCTATCATTTTGGTACTGTTTCCAGGGAAAGGTGTCAAAGGCATGTTAGTTTGATGATTTGAGTTAGGAACAATGCGTTAGGATGAAAGCTTTTGCAACTGCTAGCCTTGCTTAAGTAATTAATCTTAATTTGCGTTAGTTAAATCATATAGATACATTTTGCTTTAGAGTTTGCAAGTAGGCTTAGAAATTAGATACATTAGTTGCTTTAGAAGTTAATTATATTTTATATTATCATATGTTGTTGTGAGTTATTAGTAAAGACAAGGAGATTTTGAAGAAAAATGTTAAAAATGATGCCTTTTCAATGTTGTTCAAGGGTAAAAGCATAGATCTGTGTCACCATTTGTGATATCAAAACCTATTTCGGTCAAATTTCATTTCTCTATCAAAACTCAATTTTTTTCAAAAACTAAAAATACCCTTTTATAGATCTTAGATTCAATATCATCATTATATAAATTTTTGAGTGTTTTGATTAGTTATAATATGTTAGAATTTCAAAATATTATAAGTTGATATTTCAACATTTCAGAAGATGCTCACTTAAAAAAGGGAAAAAAATAGTAAATCATACCAAAAAAACAAAAAAAAATATATTTATCTTTAGAGGAGAGAGTCCTCTTCATGAATATGTAATTTTTTCTCAAGAAGGTGTAGATTTGATTGGCAATTTTTGACGGGAGGAAAAAACTATTAGCTTTTGAGAAGGTCAAGCTTGAGTACTTATAACAAAGAAAATATAGATAAAAAATAATTATTTCTTTTTTTGTGCACTAGATATACATGTCATCTATAAGATATTTTCAAATCAAAACAAAAAAAGATGATTTGCATTTTTTTTTTTGACGGGAACTACACCCTATATTTTTTATAGTTAAAAAAGGGACTTCAAAATAAAAGAAATGAATAAATTCTTACTCAAAAAAATTTAAAAAAATTATAGGCATAAATTTCATCCAATTCTACACATTTCACCAGTTTACATCATTTTCAAATTCTAAACACAAATACCATTTTTTTTGTCATTAATGTTGAATTTTCACATTCTAATATCACATTTCTTCATAAAAGGTGACACAAGTTTGTGCTTTTACCCTCAAGTATATCAATTTTGGTTGAAAATTGTTTCAAAAATACAAAATCTAAAGGGAATGCAAGAGGCAAAATGTGTGAGCGCACCTTGGGCGCTACCCCAAGACCCCACAAGGGGCATTGCCCCTTGACCCCATTGGTGCTTGCCGCCCCTAGGCCATTGCCTTTAAATTTAAATACAAATGAAGAACTTGGTAGGGAAATGACGTTAACCAAAGGTGATGTTCTTTTACCCTCTCTATCTAATGAATGCATCTTAAAAGAGATTGATCTTCCACCATCATAGGTATGCAAGAATTCTTTTTCTATGTTTGAACATGAGCAAATCATTGATGAATTCTTAGAGCAATGAATTCTTAGAGAAATGTAATTTTGATGATGCTAATTTAACCAATTGTTGTTCTCTTTGCTGTAGGAAAGATGACCAATGCATATGCCTGAACAATCAAGAGCAAGTGGTGAATGAGGTACAATTTTTTTGTGATCCCTATCAAGATAAGGGAGGAAGTGACCAAGTATTCCTTATAATGGATGAACAATCTCAACCACCAACTCAAGAAGATCAAGGTATGCATTGTGTTGGTAACATGTATTATCACTCCATTTCATTACAAAGCCAACACATTTCTTCAAAACACACTTCTTTGGGTAATATGCATGATAAATGGAATCAAGAAAACTCACAACAACCACAATATTCATCTTTGCCATCTTCATTCCACCCATCCTCCTTAATCCCATCTACTTTATCTCTTTCACACTTCTTATCATATTCATTATCTCATTCACATCATATTCTACCCACTCCACCATATCCACCAAAGGCAACTATATTGCCTCATACAACACTTCATAATAAGGTGGTTAATGAACTTTCACAAATCCCTTTACCATCTACTGATGTGCTTGAATTTGATAAATCAACATTGGGATATATTGATGCACTTAAGGAATGTGATTTTGGTTTCATTAAGTTAGAACAACAATATTACCTATTGAATTATAATCCACTTTGTTCTTCTTTTCCAATTAGTGAATTCCAAATACCCATAAATAAGCCCATACTTCAAATTTCACTAATTTTAATTATTGGAATCATAAGTATGTGTGTTAATATTAATCATTCACTAAGTGATATTGAACCATATACATTCCATATTTCAAAAACATGGTACCATATCCTCCATGATCTATATTCTATTACTCTTGTACTTATACATATTGATATTTGGAGGCCTATGGTTAAACTGTGCATCCCTCACATACTTGTTGATTTGGGACCGAAAATTGATTAAGTGCAATCATACAAGATTCTATGCATTAATCACCAAAATGTTAAAAATGGATGATCATTAATCCTCATTGTTGATTCTTTCCATTGTCCTAGGATGACCAAATACACTATGGATGATTCATCTATGTAGCAAGGAACAAAGTATTAATTTATGTATATATTTTTCATTCTTGGTTCTTGTATATCCAAATGATCATTCATTGATTACACATGTTGATTTCTTGATTCCTTGGATGATTTGAATTCCCTATACTTTTATAACCTACAGTTAATTTGGGAATACATGCATTGAATTATTGAAATATTTGATTCATCTATCATTCAAAAAAAAGCACACAAAATTCTAATGATGTGTTACTCTCTTTGGGTTACCTAATTTCTTTGGTTATCCTAATGTTCTCATGATCTTGTAGCATGAATTTAAGTTTGGGGGAAATCCCTTCAATTGTTTGGTTCTTGGATGATTTTCAATAAAGCTTCATTGGTTGTTTCATTGGTCCTTTTAACAAACCTCCACATGTGACATCTCCACAATTCAAGGTATGTTTTCTTGTGTTAATTAGCATTGCTATTATATGATCACAAGAGTTTATTTGTATTTATCCATTCTATCAAGTATCTATTCATAGTAATAAATCTATCTATCATTTGTAAAAAATAACCTACTTATTGATAGAGTTATTGAATGGATGATATTTATTTACTATGCTTGATATGCTTGGTTTTGAGAATATGGTTACATGCCTCTTGTTGTGGTGCAATAATCTTAGAACCAATACCAGTTGATGATGCTTCTCTACACAAGCATTGCATTGTGTGGGCTTGCTCGCTATATGGTGCATATCCATTTCACGGATGCTTCACTATTCAAGATCACATGCAAATTTTGGCAGAGGGTGTTCAACACCTTGAGATGAGATTTCTTGTCTTTGGTGATTTATCACTTAGAGGAAAACATGAAGCATGGTTTATGAGATTCATGATTATTCAACAACACATCTGAAGATACTTTGAATACAATGCCACCTACTAAACTTCTTCCTCAATTTGTGTCTCTCTAGAGTTCTATGGACACATTGATGACTACTATTGGTTTTCACTTTGTACTCATGTATTTGGTACTAAAGATTTAGTGGTGTGAGACACATAGATCAAGGTTGATTTGTGCAGTGTTTCAATATTTGCAAGTTTTTGGAGATGATTTCTAGTCATCATTTTAGGTTCCTTATGCAATCAAGCTTCAACAGTGCCTTCTGTGAGGTCATGGACAAAACTCAAGCTTTGGATGGTACCATTTTTCATCATCCATCTTAGGATTTCATTTATTTGGTCATTCTATTTAGTTATGAAAAAATTAAAATTAAAAAAAAAAGAAAAAGCAATAAAAGATCCAACAATGAAAACCTTCGGGCGTTATTGGCCAGCTAATATTTGATAATTGGTTTTCGACAGATGTTAACTGCAAAATAAATCCTTAATGGTGAAAACTATTTTTATAGCACCATTAAGTGGTGATTGATTGAAAATTGGCTTGCCAACAGTCACTTGTCATTATCAAAATGTGAAAAAATGAAAAAAAAAATGAAAAAATGAAACCACAAAAAAAAAGGAAAAAAAAGAAAAAAAAGAGAGAAAAAAATGCAATAATTTGTGTTCCTAGTTTTTCTGCTAATCCTTCTTTTCAAGAAAACTCATTGGTTTCAGTGCTTCTTTCCTTTTTGGCACCTCTTGTCACTCACTTTTGAGGCTCAATGTGATCCTCAAATCTTTGATTGCCCATACTCTGAGTTGCCTATTTTGTTGCAGTATTTTCAAGTGAAATGTGCTACTTCTTATATGATCTATACTAGTTCAGATGCTAATGGTGGCCCCTCCAATTGCAGTCACTCTCCTAATTTTCTGGTTTGTTCCAGTGGTCTTCTCTTCAATGGTTTCCATCAAATCGTGGTCTTCTATGGTGTTGCAATTTTGGATGTCTCTCTTCATTCATTATTGATGATTCATCCATTTTGGTGGTGACAGTTGCTGAGTTACTCTCTATTCCAACCTTGGTCTCTCTGCACATGCATGTTGGTAAAACAATCAATTTTATTTTTTGTTATTTTATCTCTTAACTTTATTTGTATTGCTTATTATATTGATCACTATGCAACACCCTGACATACCCTCTCCTTGTTTCCCATGGATGGTCAACCTTTAAGTTGGGGGGAAGATTGTCACCATATTATCTTCCATCTATCATCCTTACTAAACCCATCATACTATCCATTATATCCATCATACAAAAGCCTTTGTTTAATCTCTCATCTCTCCTATTTTACCCATTTAAACTCCTCCTATGCAAATTGAGATAAATTCTCCTATATGAAACCTTTTGAACCATGATGCTATAAAAAATGAAAAGAGATAAAAAAATAAAAGAGAAAAGAAAAATGATTTATGAAAGTTAAAGGAGATATCCCTATTGAAAAATAAGAATAAGAAGAAGATGAAGAAGAAGAAAGCTTTTCATGTAAAGCAAAGAAAGGGATTTGTGTTCATTTATGAGTTATCATGGTTTAGGGTGGAGAAAAAGCTAAAACCCATTAACCTAAAGTGCTTTAAGTTAAAACTAAAGACCTCATGATCATAATGATTGCACGAGGACATGCAATAAGCTAAGTTGGGGGGAATGATGAGAGCATTTTATGTCCCAAATTATACCATATTTTTAACCTTTGTATAAGCATTCACACTCATTTCAATCCCCATCTTCTATTCCATTTTCTCCTTCTATGTTGCATATGATTGAATATTTATGAGTAATATTTAATATAGTTATTAGATAGAATATGTGAATAGATAAATGAATTTGTATTTATCTAACAAGTTATGGTTCTTCCTGTCACCTGCTATACATCTTCCTATAGCTATTTCATAAATACAAAGTTTCATCTACTTTGAAATGTATTTCTTGCTATATCTTATTAGAATTCATTATTTCCTCAACAATTTAAAGAATTATTCTTTCCAAGAGTATTGAATAAGGAGTACGTTGAGAAAGAACTTAGCGGGAAAATTAGCAACTAAAAATAAGGATAGGCAATTTTGCATTTCCTTTTGCGAACATATATGAATGAATTTCAAAAATCTAAGACATGGGTATTGCCCAGAACATGCCCAATTACAATCCCTCATGTCAGAATATTCAAAAAGTACATGATGGAAAAGTTAGAGGTCATTTTCAAAATGTGATTTTTCTATTACGTGTTTGGATTTCAATTTTTGAAGTCTATTCTATCTTTGTTGCTATTATGACCATATTACCAGCTCAACTTCTCCAGCTCAGTTGAATTCTTATGTGGAAAACAATGAATCCAACCAAGCATGAAAGGTCATTGCTGCTAAGAAGACAATGATGCTTGCTGAAAATTGGTTGAAGACAATGGTGCTTTCTAGAAATATTAAAAAAAACATTATCTATTCTTGGCATGAAATATCTTCCTATGATATTCATTGCATAACCACTCATTTTCAAATTACATCTCTTTATTTTCATTGGGAGATGGATATTAAGGAGAAACGTATTGATCTATTGTTATAACAACAAGCATTTTGGCCTATAATGTATGGCCAAGGTTTATGTAAGTTATTAACAGTAGGTCTAAACTTGTACATTTGTTATTTGCTGCATGTATATAAGTAGCTATATGCAGATTGAAATATATCATTATTCTCCTTTTGTAAAAGTTGAGGAATAAAACAACGATTCTGCTGATTAGCCCAATGTAAAACAGTATAGTTTATTCACTCACCTTGCAGACCAGAGAAAGGGCCCACTCTTGGAATGCCTGGTGAGGTTGTTAATGTTGTAAATTATTTTATATTTCACACTGTTGATTTTTGTAGCTTGAGTTTGGTATGTTTGATTTGTTATAGAATAAGGATTCATTTTAAATTAATAGTTAGTTCATAGTGATAGGTTTGCAATTAGATTAATATCATAGTTGAGTAAGATAGCTTATAAAATTATCATTCATTTAATAGTAAGCAGATTATTAATAACTCTTTTCATATTTTGAAGTTGATATCATACTTTCATAAAGAGTCAAAATATTAGAGCTATATCAGATTTATATTAGTAAATTATTGTATTAGATTATTTATAGTGTTGTTATTATTTTTGTTCATTTCTATTTTTAATGTTCCTGTTGCCAGGAAGTGACAGTTCCTGTCGCTAGGATTTCTTTGGTTTTTTTATAGATTTAGTTTCGTGTGTTGTAGATGCATTCATAAACCCTCATCTCACAACTATCATCCCTTGATAACATATTGCTCGGACACCTTTTGCAAGCTTACGCTCTCGGATTGACACATATAGACCAGTCGAACTTCATCATAAATTGTTAAATCTTTTGTTATTATTTGCCCCAGTGTTGGCCTATCACTTTGACTTATGGACCATTTTCTTTAGTCATTGTCTCCTGTGATTTCATCCATTGTGGCATGTTATTTCTTTTAGCATGGTTTCCTATGATGATGTGGCATCTTGCATAGTTGGGAATTGACACCTTGATCATGTTTGAACCTATCTTTAAGAAGGCACGAACAATTAATGCCCATTGGATAGATAGCAAAAAAGCTAAAAATGAGGTTCAAGATATGATGTTGTGAATTCAATTTTATGGCTGCAATTTAGAAGGCCTTACAATCGGGCATATTGGTTGCTACTTGATGGCATATTTTATCATCATTAAAGCTGTGAATTCTACTATCTATTTGCTGCAAATTTTTTTTTGCTTCCGTGTGTACTCTTGGCAAGTTGTTAGGTGATCGGATCTAATCTTATATTGGCACCCTTTACCCTACCAACCTTGCAGCAAAAAGAGTGAATGCTATTATTTTTCTTAGTGGAGTTTTAGGTTTATCGAGGATACCTTGAAGTAAGTAAAATCTAGATTGTACAACATCAAATTTTGATTTCATATCGACCCCATTCTACATTGCTTTCATTTTTGAAGAAAGAGTAGTTTGAGGGAATTATTCAAATTATCTCCCAAGATGTTTTAAGGAAATTTATAGAATAATGATGTAGAAGAGCAACCATCCACAAGATTGGCGCTGAAAATCGTTTCCAAGTTTGGAGCAATTATTATTCATTTATCTAGTTTAAAAACATATTCAATGTAAGGACAAACCTTCTTAGTTCAGAGGTTTTTACTAGCTATGATTATCAATCTTGAAAGTAATCTCTATAGGATGATTTATTGAGATATCCAAGTCTACAAGGATATAAACATGTATTTTTTGGGTGAAATGCTACACCTTTTTCTCTTGGGAGGAAAGAAACACATGTAGCATAATGATGTGTAATAGCATCCATCTGCAAGATTGGTTCTCAATATTGTTTCTAGGCTTAGAGAAATTATTAGCATTAATGTGTCTAGTTTTAAAACATTTTTAATGAAAGAAAAAATGTTTGGTGTCCAAAGAATTTGACCAAATTTAATTGCCAATATTGAAAGTAATCTCCACATGGGGCTCTCTTGAGAAATCCATGTGTATAAGGATGCAAAAACATGTGTGTGTGAGATTGGAAGTGTCATTGTATAAAACTAACAAGTCACTTGGATTATTACCAATAGCTTCACAGTAGTCCTCAAAACTAGAGTTTTGACGTAAGATTTGAAAAGTGAACCCAAATGAGATTCACTGAAAAGAATTCAAAGAGGGTTAATGTCTGGATGTTAGGATTTGAGGAGTAATTTTTTTGCTCAAGCACAATTGTTCATGGAGGATGGTGTCTTGATGTTGTTTTTTATAAAACACCACAATAAGAAGATAGAAGTTCTCCACAAAAAGCTTTAGTATTCAAACTCCAAAAATTGCTCTCCAAACCTACAACATAACAATAACATAATAATGGGTCTCCAAAATGAGGAGAGGGCTCTCCCTTATAAAAGAAAATAGGAAGGTGAGAGGTTTGTCACGACCAATATGGGATAATAGAGTTTGATTTATGTGAAACAAAATTTCACCAATGAGAAAAGAGGAGTGTTGGAGAAGAAAGTGAAAAGAGAAAAAAGATAACTCCCACATTAAGTGTAGAGAAAATAGATTTATTAAATTTTTTATTTGTTTTATTTCCTTTTTCATGTGGGAGAAAAGAGAAGGAAAATTAAATGGAATCCCACTTACAAAATTAAAAAAAAGATTTATTTAATTTTTTATTTGTTTTATTTCCTTTTTCATCAAAAAGAGATATTTAAGTGGGATTTTTTTAAATTAAAAGGGAACAAGTTCTTTTAATTAAATAGGAAATATTTAATTAAATTAAAAGAGGGGTTTTTCTCTCAATTTAATTAAATGTGGATGAATTATTTAATTAAAAGGGAGGTTTTCTTTTAATTAAATGGGGACTTATTTTATCTAATTAAAAGGGATATTTTCTTTTAGTTAAATAAGACTTAGGATACAATGATCAACCTTAGAAAAATAAATAATCGAATTTGATCAAGGAAATTGATTTAAATTGATTTAATAAAATATTGTAAACCATTGATTTAGAAAATTTAATAAATTGAAGAATGGGGGCCCATAGTCTAGGAAACCATTTTAGGTTGCATACAGTAAGAAGGTGAGTTATTTTTTCTCAAGACCTTTGATTGTGAAGCATTTGTTGACATAGACCTTGAAAATAGAACCAAGCTAGAAGCTAAGTCAAAGAAATGTATATTTGTTGGATATGGCATTAATGAATTTGGTTATAGGCTTTGGGATTTTGAAAATCATAAAATTTTAAGAAGCAGTGATGTCATATCCAATGAGAAAGTGTTGTACAAAGATCTATTGCAGCAACATGAGAATAAAGAAGATGATTATGTAGTGCTGGATGATTTTCCAAAAGCTGATGTTCCGGCCATTCCCCATGATTTGCAACAACCACGAAAAAAAATACCACACACATCAGTGAATGTTAGATGGTCAACAAGGAAAATTAGACCTCTAGAAATATTCCCTCCCTCTTTGTATTCAATTTTACTTACTAAGGGTGGTGAACCTAAATGTTATGATGAAGATGTGCAGGTGAATACTAAGATTCAGTGGGAGTCTATAATGAAAGACGAAATGGACTCTTTGTTGAAGAATAAAACATGGGATTTATGCAAATTGCCTGTAGGTAAAAGGGCTTTACAAAATAAGTGGGTTTACAGGTTGAAAGAAGAGGAAGGAGGTAAGAAAATATTTAAAGCCAGGTTAGTTGTGAAAGGATTTGCATAGTCTTGTGGCTACTAAAGATTTTCATTTAGAGTAGCTTGATGTTAAAATAGCCTTCCTTCATGGTGATTTGGATGAAGAGATATATATGACTCAGCCACAGGGTTTTGAGGTCAAAGGTAAGGAGAACTAAGTGTGCAAATTGAAGAAAAGTTTATATGGCTTGAAGCAAGTACCTCAACAATGGTATCTGAAATTTGATAGTTTTATGAGCATGGATACAATATGTGTCATTCAGATCATTGTGTTTATTTTAAGAGGTTGGATGATGACAACTACATTATTTTATGTTTATATGTTGATGATATGCTTGTAGCTAGGTCTAACATGGATCATATTAAGGGGCTAAAATGCTAGTTAGCACATACATTTGCTATGAAGGATTTGGGGGTAGAAAAAAAAATTCTTGGTATGAAGATTTACAGAGATAGGAAGAACAAACCATTGACACTATGTCAGGTTGATTATGTGGAGAAGGTGTTGTAATGTTTTTCTATGGAGAATGCTAAAGCTATTAGCACACCTTTACTTGGTCATTTGAAGTTGACTAAAGAGATGTGTCCTAAGACACAAGAAGAAGAGGATAAGATGTCCAAGGTACCCTATGCTTTAGCTGTAGGAAGCTTGATGTATGCTATGGTATTTACTAGGCCAAATATTGCACATGCAGTGGGAGTTGTTAGTAAGTATATGAGTCATCCAAGAACTTAGCATTGGAATGCAGTCAAATGGATTCTCAAATATTTGAGAGGAACATCCAATAAGTGTTTACACTTTGGGGGCTCGACTACTGATTTATAGGGTTATGTTGACTCAGATTTGGCAGGGGATATTGGTACTAGGCGGAGTACTACATGTTATGTCTTTACTATTGGTGGGGTAGCCATGAGTTGGGTTTCTAGGTTACAAAAGGTTAATGCTTTATCCACTAAAAATGTAGAGTATGTAGTTTCTATAGAGGTAGCCAAGGAGATGATATGGCTTTAGTTCTTCTTGGAAGAATTGAGACACCCTCAACAGAATAATTATTTTTTTATAGATAGTCAGAGTGCCATTCATCTTGCAAAGAATTCAGCTCTACATTCAAAGACCAAACACATACAGTTGCAGTACCATTTCATTTGGTCAGTTTTGGAGGATGGACAGTTAAAGTTGGAGAAGATACATACAAATGACAATCCAGTAGATATGCTGACAAAAGTAGTAACAAGGGAGAATCCTCTTCAGCTTCGGTTGGTCTTCTCGACTGAACATGAATAAAATAATAGTAGAGTCTAGGGTGGTTTGATCTAGTGGGAGCCTCATAGAGTAGTGGCATAGCTACAAGATCAATCTCCAAGTGGGAGATATATTGTTGTTTAGTGTGGAGCCTGATTAGTCGCCAAGTGGGAGATTGTTAGATTATGGTGACTAATCAGGAAAGTACTGTACATACTTCATAAATTCTTTGGGTCTTGGGGCCTATTTTATCAAGATTTTGGGCTGACATGTAATTATTAATTATAACTCTAAAGTGGTAAAAATACTTGTATAAAAGGTCTTAGGGTTAGGGATTGTTTCATAAGGTGATGCAAAAATTGGTTCTTGTGGTGGTATTGAGCTATAAGAGATTACAGATTGTAATCAGGTTGTAATCATTAGATCATAAAATATTGGACTTGCTATTTGGTGGACATAGCCCAGGGATTGGGTGAGCCATGTTAAATCTTGGTGTCTTATGTTCTTTTCTATGTGATCTATTATTTTTTTGTTATTGGTTATATTTGCATTGAATTTTTATTTCTATCCGTGGTTTAATCCTAACACCTAAGTCATAATCTTCTTTCCATCTATTTGCTCACTCATGGAGATAGAAGGACTATGGAATTCACACTTAATCCAATTTTTATCAAAGACTTGGAGATTAGACAGATCATTGTTACAGGGGTGGTTGATCATGCATCTCAACTATACTACTTCTCAGATTTTGGTCATGATGATGATAGTGATTTTTCAACAATTTTTTATTATATTTCTAGTGTTGATTCATATTTTGAGGAGAACTTTGGCTACTTGAACTTGGGTTTTCTCACATGTGATCAAGTTCTTGAGCCATCCATTGCTTCTCTCCTACTGATATTCCATGTACTATTGTTCCTAATGATAGTTGTATTCACATAGCCATGAATTCAAATGATTTAGTGAAACATGATATTTATTGTCTTCCAAACTTAGTTCCATGGGATGACTACTTGACAAACATTTCTAGTTTGTTTATGGAGTCCTACATTGCAGATTTAGGAGACACTATTGATGACATTCATCTTCTCTTTGGTGAATATGATCCTTCTTCAGTTGTTGTGAGGGAACACTATGACCCTCATCTTCATTCTCTACATGATCAATCTTTCGAGGTTGACATGATGGTAGATCCTTTGATACAATAGTTGGAGGGGGTCAATTTCTCTTTAGAGGAGATATTTGAGTATTTGATACTTATTCTGCATTCATCCCTAGTTCAATGTAATTTTCCTTTATGGGATAGTACACATGATTTAAAGGAGGTACCTTTTAGCATTGACACAGGGATATTTGAACAGGTTTTAGAGATTTCATAGATTTTGAGGCTTCTTCCTACAGATGGGAGAGGCTTCATTGATACACCTTTGGTTCTATTTCTTCTTAAGGGGAGGAATGTTGTTTTATAGTCATGGTGTAGTTTCTACATTGAGCCTTGTGCATCTACCGTAGATGTATATTCTAGATTGGGGGGGAGGGGGTTACTTGGTCTATCTTCCTATTTTGTCTATTATGGAGGGGGATCTTTTCCTCACATGAGGTCTTCTTCTCTCTCATTTTCTTTTATTGTACTTATCTCTATTTTTGGAGGGGGTTTTTCCCATGTGGTTTTCCCTCTTTCTCCACTTTATGAGAAATTGCATTGCATCTATCTTTTGCACTTTCATATTGTACATGGGTACCTAACATGGCCTAGTAGCCGAGACCCATCTTGCATTATTATATAGATTTTGTGAGCTTAAGTACATTCTCCTAAGTTGCAGTTAAGGGGGGATGTTGGTGTAAATATGTTTTAACTATTTACATTTTACTTAAGTTTACTCAGGTTAATGCATTTTCATATTAGTTGTCATGTAGACACCTAGGAATTTGCATATTTATATGAGTTGTCATGTTGACAACATAGTAGTTTGCACTCTGATTGAGCACATGTTGTCTCACACCTCTCTTTATGAGATACACCTTTACATTCTTATCCTCTCATTATTGCACATACATTCATGCACAATGGAGGATAATCCACTCTTAGCAGACATGTGCTTAGTTGTTGCTTATCTCTTTGCATAACTCCTAGTCATCTTGATTGCCTTTATATACAAGGCACTTCTATGATGTATTCATCTAATTATCTAATTAATCCATTCCCATTTGATCATATCTTGTCTCTCTTGTGCTATCTCTTGAGCTTCTAGATCTTGCCATTTCATTCTTGCCTTAGGAAAATTCTTACATGGCATTAGAGCTATACCAAATTCTTACAAAGATCAAGGTAGGATCCATTTCCCCTAGGCCCATCCTTTTCATGCATTCATCCTCTTAGAATTTTCTCCTCGCACCAAAATAGGATTTCCTCAAAATCTGGACCCAATTTTGGGATTTTTAGACCTATTTTGGAGATAGCCCTGAGGGTTTTTTCTCCTAATCATTAAGGGAAAATTTCATCCCTGATCAATTAGGGGTGAACTTAACCCTTGGTGGGCTCAATCAGGGGTGAATTTTGTCCCTATTTTGGCCCCTTTCTTTGGATCTCATGTTCTGGGATGTTCAAGTGTTAATTCCTAGGTTGGTCAATCTATAGGAGTTAGTCAATTCTGAGTCTATATAAACTCTTTAATTTTCTCCATTTCTCATACATGATTCATATCATGCAGGCACTCTAGCACTCAAACTCTCAAGTGTTCAAGTTTTCAAGTCTTCAAGCATTCTATTAGAGATCAAGGATTCAAGTGTTCAAGAAATTGAAGGAGTTTATCTTCAAGATCTTCTTTAATCCATTTAGGGTCCTTTTTCATATCTTCTACATTCATTCATCTTCATCTTCTTGATCTAAATCCATTGGTGAAGTCAAACACATCACATTCGATTCAAAAGATTCGACTTTGTAAGGTGAATTTGTACATTTACTTTACATTCATGTTATTTCAATTCAAAATTAATTTATAAATTGGGGTTTGACTGAGGAAAAACCCCCATCAACAACAAAAACACTTTTTCTTGTAGGTTTCAAATATCAGATTAAAAAATAGATTGCAAATCGGAGTACCCTTTTCATCATTTAGCAGGACTGTGAAAATAGAATCAATATCAAACACCTTTAATCAGGGCCAAACTTCACCCTTGATGCATTATTTTGCCCTGGATGAGTTATTTCTCCCTTGAAGCATTATTTTTCCCTTGACAGATTGTCGAAATATTGCTGAGTTTTGTCTATTGCAAGGTTTTAGGTTTGAATCAATAAATTTCCCCTCCATTTTGATCAATACAATAAGCATAAAATAGACTTCAAAAGTTGTGTTTCTTTACTTTCTTTGTACTTTCAATACATCTACTTAGATTTACTTCCTTACACAAACATAGAGGAAACACTAAATGAATTAGGTATCTTTTCCCCTATTCTTCATAGATCTAGTTTGTATTAGTGCTCCTTGTTCATTTGGCTAGAACTAATCTTTCTAGACCTAGTTCTCCAGAATTATGAGTGAAAGGATTATTTTCCTCATTGTTCCTCCTTCTATGTGTAAATGTATGTGAAAATTATGCGATGAGCTTAGGGCTTTATCCTTAATTCACATTTTCCTACCCACACATTTATTGGTGAACTTGATTTTCAAGATATCCTCTTTTTCTTTTGGAGTTAGATCCTTACATTATATTGTGTATCAACTCTTTCTTTTGTAGTGTTAGATTATCTTTTCATGCTTTATATTGTATTAGATTCAAATTCATTTCATAAGGTTAGATCTCTTTGCATTTTCTTGCCTTGTTAGGTGTATGAGCTTTACTACTTTTAGTCCTACTTATAACATTACTATTAGGAGAAGTCATATATTCATGGCTCTCTTTGATCCTAATTCTGCTTCTCCTTGCCTTGGAAACTAAGGTGATCCTATAGTTTCTCATAAGCCTAATCCTTCTGTGGAGCATGACAGTTCTCACTGATCTCATGATGAGGATGAGGCTTTACAAGTTCCTCATGAACAAGTTGAGAAGCTTGCTACTCAGATTGATAAAATGTATGATTGGATTTTACAAGAAAGTCACAATACTAAGACTATTGTTGCTTTTGATGCTCTTAAAAAAGTGATCCTTAATGATGAACTTGGTGTTAATTTTTTGCAAGGTCTTACTTATCTTGTCCATACTCATGTTAAGCCATTGACACAAGTTACCACTAAAGAAGGAATGGATCCTCCTATTTCTACTCTTGAGCATGTTGTGCCTATTTTGATGCCTGTGCTTGTGTCTAGCATTTCCACTTATGTTCATCCTATTATGACTATTTCTATTCAGGTGCCTGATCCCCTTATTCTTCTTCCCGTACCCTCTTTGTCTATGAGTGTTTCGCTTACTTCATTGCTGACTTCACAACCTTCATACAACAATGTTCCTTTCATTTACCCTAATCCTCCCATTGTGGTTCATAGTGTTCCACCTATAGTTTCTTCCATTGTAGCTAATTCATTCACCCTTCCTAGTGTGTTGAATATTCACGTTTCATCTATTCCTTCTAATGATCCTACCATCCTTAGTCTTTCTTAGGAGATGTCTTCTTTGCAACAACTCGCTTCTTTCACTCAATGTAAGTTTAATGTTCCAACATGTGATATGGGTAGTTCTTTATCTTTTGATATTATCCCTACTACTACTCCTTTACAAGCTAATGTGCCTCACCTTGACACTTATAGTGGCAAAGGTGATCACATGACACATCTTAAGGCTTTCCAAGTTCTATGTAGTGACTATACTCATGAACATATGATTTTAGCTAAGTTGTTTTCTCACACTTTTTGTGACAAATATTTGCAATAGTATTTATCTTTGCTACCTTATTCTATCAATTCTTTTCATAAAATTGATAATGTTTTCATACAATAGTTTCAAAATAATATTGGTCCTTATGTTTCTTTGACTGATTTGATACATTGTGAACAAGGTCCTAAAGAAACAATAACTGAATTAATTGGTAGATTTAAGCATTTGCATGCATAGATTTCTTATCCCATGCTTGACATTGATATTCAACATATGTTAATTGCGAATTTACAAAAATATATTAGGGATAAGATTTTTATTATTGAGTTTACCTCTTTTTCACAACTTTGTGCATCTCTTCATCATTATCAATTACAAGTGAGTTAGTTTGAGAGAATCACTCCAATGGATCTTGTAACTATTGATAAGAGTGACGCTGCACTTAATCCTAACAAATTTCTCAAACCTAACTATTAGAGTGGGGTTGTCATTTCACCAAAAGACTGATCTATCAATGCCCGATACAACAACTCAATTTATAGTACATAGGAGGTGATTAAGACCTTGTCACAAATCTTGAGGTGAGTGCTAAACATATTTCCAACAATCTCCCCTTCGCATTACTTGAGGGTTTGAGGATTCGAACCTATGACCAAGCTCTGATACCACTTCTTAGAGTGGGGTTGCCATTGCACCAAAAGATCAATCTATCAATTCCCGATACAACCACTCAACTTATAGTTAATCCAAAAGCTCTGATACAAGAGGTAGTTAAGACCTTGTCATAAATCTCAATGGGAGTGCTAAACAAATTTCCAACACTAACAACTATGTCAAGATCAATAAAGCCACAAATACAATATATGATAAAGCAACTACTACATCTCGGAGTGTCACTACTTCTTCCTCTATATATCAGATAAATCATAAGTTTACTCCTCTCTTTGAGTCATTACTTTCTCTTATGAATAGGTTAGTTAGTTCTAAAATTATTACACTTCCTCTTGTTAAACCTCATTTTCCTTCTACAACATTAAGTTTACACTCTAATCCTCAAGATTTTTATCAGTTCCACTTCCATCTTGGACATGATACTAAGGCCTGTTACTCTTTAAAACATAAGATTTAGGATTTGATTAATGTTAATTCTTTATCTATTGAGGGTCAAGATACTGGAAACAAATATGTGGCACCTCCTAATAAAAATATTCAAATCTACACTGATCCTTTACCTTAACATACAAATACTATTGTTCAAAATCCTTCTTTGTATGCTCCTCCTTAAGTCAATGTTGCTTATAATACCTTACGACAATGAAATGATAACTTTTTTAATGCTATGGAATGTGTAGTCCAACCTCCACCTCCACCTAAGAAAGATATTCCCTCTACATCTAATGATCAACCTAAACCAAATCGTAAGTGTACTAAAGCCCTTCCTATCTCATTCCATGAAGCTTATAAGTTTAAGGCTCTGGATGGTCCTCTCTATATTACTACTTAGATTGCTAAATATCATTCATATGGGTGTCTTGTTGATCCTACTTCTATGGTTAATGTCATTATTAAGGAACATCTTTATAATAAGAGGAAACATCATGACTTTTATGACTCAACTGATACTCAAATTCAGACTTGTAATAGTTTCTTGTATCCTCCACAAGGTTCCATCTCTTTTCCTATTGAGCTCTATGGCAAATTAGTGAATAGTACATTTGTTTTCATTTCAACTTTTGACCAATTTCAAGTGAAACTTTATTTACCTTGGTTGACTGCCACACAAGCTATTGCTTCTCCTATTCATCAATGCATTAAATTTCCTTATTATGATGAGATTAAGACATTTCATAGTATTTATCATCCTTTCAAACCTCAACATTATGTTACTTCTAATTTCTTTTGGCCTTCTCTTCCTACTACTACTCTTACTCATCGAAATTTTATGTTTCGTTTGTATCAAGAATATAAATACTAAAAGGCTGTTGAGTTAAGTATGTCTCATAGTCTTTTCTCTTCAAATTCAACACCTATATCTTCTAATTCTTATATTTCTAATGGTCAATATCCTCTTTCATCTCCTGATCCTCCCAGTGTGGTTCCTTATACTAGTATGGACCCTCTTCCTAGTATGGCTTGTCCTAGTGTGGTTCCATCTCCTACATCTCAACCTTCTATTGCTCATCCTCTAGTGTCATATAAAGGTAGGAACCTATGGTTTTTGATCCTCCTTTGTCCTCTCAACAAATTTATAATAAAACTAAGTGTAACTAACATGCTTGGGAATGTTGAAAGAACCTTCAATCTTGCGCTAAAAGTAGTATGAATGCTTCTCACTAGCCCATGTCTGTTGAATAAGTTAATGATATGCATATTACTATTTTGGATTCTATTTCTATTAATTTATATGAGGAAGATAATTTATATGATGATGAGAACTAGATAAATGATATTGATGTTGAATTACCTAACATGCTTTCTACACAACTTATACTTACATTTACATTCGAGACTAGTATTCTCCCAAGAGTCCTTCTTTAGAGTTAGCTATTGTTCCTACTATGTTGGACATATATCCTCTTGCAAATTATACACCTTATCTTAATATTATTGAATAAGATAGGAGAGAAGGATGACATGCTTGAAGTGAGTGCTCTAGCATGGTAGCTTTTGTGTGGTTTTCTTGTTGTTATGTGCTTCCCCCATATCTTTTTTTCTAAATGTATGTTTAGGTTTCTTTAAATGATCATTATAGCTCTGTTGGTATGAGGTGATAAAGAGATCAATGCATTGTGACATTCTTCTATTTTTATCTTAATTATTCTACCTTTTGTTCTATGTACATGTGCTCTTGTTCGTACATGTATCCTTGTGTTGTCTGCTTGGACTTGTGACATGGTAGCACCAATTCTTTTTGGTCTCTATGACAGTGTCCAATAAGAGTATTCTTTGTAACATTTATGTTTATTTCTTCCATTATATAATAGTTCTACTTCCTTCAGGGGATGATGACTGTACATGGTATATTCACATATTCATGAGACCTTAATGCAGAGTGTAGATAAAATGATAACAAACTAGACTAAACCCAAGAACTCATTGCCAAAATATAAACTCTATGAACATCCCATGTTTCCCTAATTACAACCACTAAGAAAACTCTCAAAACAACATCTTAGTGACATTTCTAGAATGGAAGTATGCTTAAAATGTAGTTCTACAAGTATACATGCAAGATCTATGACTAAAATGCAGATTACACGTGGGTAACAATTCTAGAATGCTAGTAAATGGATATGAAATGAGCTAAAAATGTGCTAAAATGATACTAAATAACATGAAAATAAGGCTAAAATTCTATCAAAATGACATGAATTTGCTAAGATGACAATGCTAATATGATAACTTAGAATATGCCTATAGTGAAGATGTCTAAAACTTGGGTCCTTTAGCTCTTGGATTTCCCTCCTATTTATAGGATTTAAAAAGTGGTTGGGTAAGAATCATGATTTTTACCTTTGACTGGTGGATGAAGGTAAAATTGAAAATATCTCATAAAAGACCAGGAGGAAAAGTTCAACAAACTTGGTTTTGAGAATAAATGAGGATTTTTTTTTGATTCTTTTGAATGTAAAAGGGGGATTTTCACTTTTGTGAGGATAAATGACTTTATTGATTTAATAAGTATTCTATTTATTTTCAAAAGTTTGTCTTTTTCTTTCTCCCTTTTTGAATTTCATTTTATGATTTTGAATTATTTTTATCCTCTTTTGAAAGTTGATTTAGGTCTTGTTGACTTGATTGATGATTAATGACCTGATATGATCCTTGATTTGAAAGTCTATCACGTTCCTTTGATTTCCTCCTTAATTTGCGTTAATTGATTGAAATTGTGTAGTTTAGGTCTTTGCCAATTTTTGGGTGTCTATAAATGCCACTCTTTGAGCTAATATGAGAAGAATATTAGTTCAAATACTATCTTGATTTTTAGATTTTAGGTCAAATCCTAATGATTGAATGTCTATTCAATGATATTTTGAGGTTGATATGATGTTTGATTATCGTCGATTTTGCTAATTGATGTAGTGACATTTTTTCTTGGATAGCCTGGTTTTGTTTGATTTGATGTTTGAGTTTTTGGCCGTGGTAGGATATTTTTGATATTTTAGAAAATTTGGTGCCTTGATTTGGATGCCCTGGTTTGATTTGATGTTTAAAATTTGGTTGTGGTAGATTTTGATGCCCTAGTTTAGATGCCCCAGTTTGATTTGATGTTTAAAATTTGGCTATTTTAGGGAATTTTTGATATTGTGGAAAATTTTGATGCCTTGATATATTGCCCCCTTAGAAATGAAATTGGAAAAATGGATGTACAAAATAGGGATGTTCCAATTTTATTTCTGAAAATATTGATGAGAACAATTGATAGGTAATGTGTAGTTACAAAGTGATTTGTAGGATCGATTAGGTAATGTTGATAGATAGAGAAAGTGCCCACCTCAGGATATAGAGTACGAAAAACTAACATGTCCATCTTAGGATATAGAGTAGGACAAATAACTAGTTCAAGATAGAACCATTACTTGAATAGCTAGATGCTAAGATTTGATTGATGTAGGATGATCACTTCTGATAACAAATTGATGTCATTGTTTGGTGTTCGATTGTTCAAGATGGGATGAGTGCCCCTAGTGACCAAGGACCTTTGGATTAGACATAGATAGGTGATGTAGGTGGTGCAACACAGGGTTGATTTGTGGAGCTTTTGTGTTCATTTTATTGGCTGATCATGTATGTCTGTTATGATGAGGACCCTTTTATGTTGATGTTGATGACCTTTTGATGTTGATGATTCAATCATTTTGGTATATGAGATATTTGAGATTTTTGATGTTTGAACTTGTGCACTTGATATATCATGGACTTTTGTATGCATGTGATGTCATGATTTGATTGATATGATAGCTATAGATGTTGATGCATTGTGGATGATTAATTTAGTAGGTAGAATAACATGATATATGGATAGTGAATGAAGTAGTTGTATGACATGTATGTGTTAATGAGATGAAATGCATGAATTAAATGAAATGTAATGGATGAAAATATAATGTAATGTCATGAATGTAATGAAATAGGGAAATGAAATATAACGAAATAAAATGAACTATGGTATGTAATGAAATGTGATGTAGTGAATTATGATGAATGAAAGAAAAGGAGGTGAAATGAAATTGTTTGAGATTCAAAGGCCACGTAATGCATTAGATGATGTGGTGTAATAAGGAATGAAATTTGATAAAAGGAAGTAGTGACTAAAATTGTTTGAGATTCAAAAGCCACATAATGCAATAGGTGGAATGAAAATATGAGATAATGAAGTGCAATGCATGGTGGTGATCTTGTGATGAGACAAAGTCCACAATAGTTGAGTATTAAAAGCTTGCCTTGATTTTGATGTTGTTCTTTGCTATTGGATAACCAGTCTTGAATTTTTTGAATGATGTTGTGAAGGCTTGCTTGTGTAATCCCGATTTATGTGCCAACCATGTGTTTTCAAGGGACCCAAGATGAAAATGCAAACTAAATAAATGCAACTATTTGTCACTTTTATTGTAAAGAGATGCAAATTAATTGTCATCATAGAGTGTTTAATAAAAAGTGACCAAGTACAACCACCACTAGCTCAACTATGGTGATATGAATGCTGTGTCACACTAAGAAGTACCACCAAACATGGAAAATGTACATGAAAAATATGACAACTATTGAAAAACAAAAGTTATAGCCACAAAAAATAAAAATAGGCATGTAAACAATCATATGTTAGATAAAGGACCTCACCTAAGATATTGTACAAAATTGGTCAAGGTACACATGACCTTCCAAATAAGAGGAGGCACTTACAAGTGGACACCAATAATGCCAAAAATTAGAGGATCATTGGAGTTGAATAGTGAAACACCAAGGGAAAATACAATATCATGACTTCATCCTAGTACCTCTAGTCAAGTACATCATCAAGGTACTAGAAATGCATAACAGTAGAAAAACTCATTATTTGTGGACTGGGTGTGCTGAAAATTGTGTGTAATAGGATCAAGTTTGTTCAATTCTTCTTGGAAGAAACTATTGTATAGGTCTGATAACAAAGGGTGAGATGTGTTAGTGACGATTTAGCAATAGATTCTATCTGGCAATTTGCATTGGTGTGAATTATGGTGCTTGAGTGTAAGAGCTGAGTGTCAAGTATACCTAGTATTGGTGTGGTAGGATGTAGAGAGATGTGTGCTAAGGCTAGTAAAGAATGATTCTAGGCAAATGACGACATAAATAGGTAGATAACATGGAAATGGAATGAAGCAAGGTGAAGAGTATAACATGGCTACCTGGTTTATTAAGAAGCTTGAGGAAGTGCGTAAGTGAAAGCATGTCAAGCTCACTAGATTAGTTGTTGTAGGAGGGTGATGCTAGCTATGAAAGGTGAATTAGGAAAGGGTGAAGAGCAAAGTGTAGTTGACAGACCTCTGGCAAACTAGTGTATCGGTTCAAATTTCAAGCACTAGTTTAGGAGTTGGGTGAATTAGGTCATGTGGGACGGGGGTCAACACAACCTAAAGTTGTAGGGGTTAGGGTAAATGAAACACATTTGTTAGTGTTAATGATGTTGTCAAGGACTAATGTGTAGCAGGCATTGTAGGTGGTATAGGATGATGAGCCGATGATGTAGTTAGCAAATATATTTCCCAGGATGATGAAAAGTGTGTCAAGAGTGTCAAAGGAGGCTAGGGAGATACAATCTCCTAAAAAGTCTATGGGAGAAGCTTCAAGGGAGGTGGAAAACATTAGTGTGGGTGAGGTGATGAGTGAAGCACATCGATCGATTAGTCAATGCATTGCAAGACAAGGGTTAATGGAAGGAGAAGCAAGCAATGTAAATGTAGAGGAGCCACGACTAGAGCTGGGGGGGTGGAAGTTAATCATCAAGTGACATGGAGGAATTACAAAGAATGTTGGCCACAAAGAGAGTCCAGGTAGAGAATGTTGAACATGAAGTCATATTTTTTCCAGGGTTATTGGAGAAGGTGTGGGAAGATGGAGTGCAAACAGAGGCAAGATAACTCCAAACAATGGTGAATATGGAGCAGGTATGGGTACAATCATTAGAAGTGGAACTACAAGTGGAGCAATCATGAGCAGAGGGAAATGGTGTGAGGATGTGGGCAGAGCGGTCACGAGCTTAGAGGTTGTAGGAATCCCTAAAGATGGTTCATGTGGGTTTGGAGAGTGCAGAAAATGAGCTGGGATTACTGTAGTCATAGTCTAAGTCATTTAGGGAGGTAATTGCATAATCAAACTCCCTATCATTAAAGCTGTAAGAGTAGTTAGCATTGAGTGAGTCAAAGGTGAGATAATTGTAGCAATGGTTGGATGAGGCAAAAGCAAATGTGGAGTGCTAGCAGATGGCGATTGATCAGATGCAACAGGAGCGGGATGTGGCCCAACAAGGGATCACTATACTAGGGATAAACAAACTGGTGGAAAATATGTTTGTGGAGATGCAACAAACAACAAAGGTACACCATGAGGCTGCTTATTATATGGGACATTATCATTAGGCATTCTTGAATGAGAAATGACAAGAAACACAGTTTGTGGATATGGAATTTACACAACTATTGAATGCACAATTATGTGGTGGTAGGTTTTTTATTCCCATGGATGCAGTGTGGGTATATAGAGGATTGATGCTAAGGGCTTCTTCCTCTAGGTCTAGGTCTAAAGAAATGCCATTAATTGGATACCCTATCATGTCATCTCCTCCAAGGAGGCCAGAATAAATGATCCATTAGATGCTATTTGAATGTAATGTTGTCATTATCATCGTAATAGAATAAAATTTGTGTTTGTATCTGTGGCAAGAAAAAGGACAACTAGTGGCAATGTTAATGTGCCAAATGAATAGTGGCGTGTTTGTCTTTGATGTTTTTGGAATGTATTTGGATGTCTTTGGAATTTTGAGTAATATGTGGATGTTTTTGGGATTTTTAATAGATATTTGAATGTTTTTTGGATTTTTAATAGATATTTGAAAAGGTGTCAACCTCCGTAAAAGTGGGAATAATAGAATCTATTGAGAAAGAAAGAGCTTGTATGTGAGGAACTGAATGTCTATGTGGGATTTCAATAAAAGATGAGTACAAACTTGTGTAACATTTAGGGAGCCATGGTATTTAAGGTGGAAAAAGTAGGAAGTGCTAAACCACAAATTGTGAGGCACAATTTTGTATACATTGATAGCCTTTACAAACAAGCTAAAGACCAAAGTTGGGATTTTCTCTAGGTGTGTGTTGAGACAAATGCTCACAAGGCTTACAAAAAGGCAATTAGACCTATGTGAGGCGTTGATGGCCAGAAGAGGCCAAGTAGGACCTTGAAAAAGGTGCTTGAGGGTTTGGGAAGGAGTTTGGGTCTTGAAAAAGGCGCCTTGTGCCTAAAAAGCTATTTGAGGGCCTTAGAAGTTGCTTAAGAACCTAAGAAGTCATTTTGAGAGCCTAAAAAGATAAAATAAGGCCTTGAAAAAGGTGTTTGGGCCTAAAAAGGCACTTTAGGGGCTTGAAAAGGCACTTGAGGGCTGTGAAAAAGGTGCTTTGGCCAAAAAAGGCATTTGAAGGATCTAAAAAGGCGTTTGAGGCCCTTGAAAAAGGAAGGCACTTTTGCCTATAAAAGGCATTTGAGGGCCTTCAAAAAAGTGTTTTGGCCTAAAAAAGGCATTTTGGAGGCCTAAAAAGGTCCTTAAGGGGTCTACAAAGGCAAGGAGAGCACTGCGATCTCTCAAACTTGGGCTTACTTATTCTGTGCCCCCTGTCAGGGAACAATGAAAGAATTTGATGGATATTTGGGCCTTTTAGGATATCATTAATATTTTTTTTGAAGGGGTCTAAGATCAATCATGGTAAGACTAATAATCTGTCAGGAATTGTTGTTCTTGGTTGGAGGAAGGAAGAGGGACTCTACTGGAACCTCTTGTGCTCTTCATGATGTGCCAGATTTTCCAAAGTCCAATGAGATGTTTAGGGACATAACTATGCTGCTTCTTAATGCCTTTGAGGTACCCTTTATCATTTTTCTAGAGGTAATGGAGCCATAAAACATGCCATAAAATATTTAAATATTTTTCAATGCAGGGGGCCTCACCATTGATTTCATATAAAATCGGTTGAGGTACACAAACCTATCCTGAAGGAGCAACAATTATAGACGAACACTAGCTTGACATGAAATCAATAGATCATCGGTTTGAAAAATAAATCAATAATTTATGCATAATTAAATAGCCCATTTGAGTTGAAGTGAACCCTATTTGACTGGAATTTTGGGGTGTTAATTTTTTTTTTGTTTTGGATTTTTCGGCTTTTTTTGGCAATTATTACCCATTTTTGAATATTTCTAGTAATTTTTTACAAATTTTGAATTTTTTTGACAAATTCTGCAAATTTTGAATGTTTTTGATAAATTTTGAATTTTTTTGATAATTTTTGAATGTTTTTGATAATTGTGGACAATTTTGATTTTTTTTGATAAATTTTGACAATTTTTGAATTGGTGGGAGTGGAAGGAGGATGTGAGTGAGATTTTTTGGAATATGGAATAACTAGGACTGTGTGGAGGCACCTAAAGAAGCAAGGATACCAAAAGTGGGCCAAAAGGGCTAAGCGTGGGCTCAGGGAACTATATTGGAGATGATGGATACTAAAAAAAGATTTTTGGGACATCTAATGGATTGAATAAAAGCCAAAATGGGTATCAGGAATTATTGGCCATGGTAGATAGCTGAGATGTGAATTGATTTTCCTGCAATTAATGTCTATGGTATCTCAATACATAATCTGACTCCATGTTTCTTCTGATCTATTGTGCTTCCCTTTGGTGCTTTTATATCAACCACCTCTACTACTGTGAATTATGTCTAATGCCAAGAAACCACTGAAGTGTAACCCACAAGTGTTTCTTAATTGGGTATGTGTGAAATTAATCTGAACCATGCTAGGTGAGCCTCAAACAAGTGAAAATTTTCTTTGAGGAAGTTGCTTGAGTGCTATCTTGATTGTCTTCATCATTGAAGGACTTGTGTTATTTAGGGAAGTCCAAAGGTGCTATCTCTTGCTCCTTTTAAAACCAAGGGTGGCATTTCTCATTTCTTTTGTACCAATTTTTTTGTGTGTGGTGTTTTCTGGTACTTATTTATTTATTTGTTTTGGTATTTTTGATGATGGTGTCTTTCCTCAAAGCCTTAGACATAGAATTTCTTGAGATGAATGTTGTTGATGGGCTCTGCTAGGTCTGTGCCACCACAATCTAAAAGTCTATAAGTACTAGTCCCAAAAGACTCTATGATAATGTAAGGACCAATCCAATTGGCCTCCCATTTTCCTTTCTTTTTCCTAGCAGCTTGGTTCTTAGGGTTTTCTTAGAATACTAGGTCAGCAATTTGAAAAACATAGGGTTTAACCTTTTTGTTGTAGTGTCTTGATAGCCTATTCTGATACACTTTGAGGTGTTCATGTGTCACATGCTATTGTTCTTCTAATAATTCTAGCTACTCTAGATAGGTCACTTTGTAGTCCTCATCTGATAGGACATCATGAAGAGTGACTCTCAAAGATGGGATCGCAACCTCTAACGGAAGAATGACTTCATAGTCATAAACCAAGGAGAAGGGTGTTACACCTATAGGGGTCCTAACACTTTTCTTGTAGGCCCAAAGGGTAGGGTTGAACTGTAAATGCCAATCTCTACCAATATCATTGACGATTCTTTTGAGAATGTTGACAATAGTCTTGTTGGTGGCCTCTGCTTGGCCATTGCGTTGGGGATAATAAATTGATGAGGAGTGGTGTATATTGTGAAATTTCTCACATAATTCATCAATTATTTGATTCTTAAGGTACAAGGTGTTGTTAATAAGAATGGCATGAGGTATTCCAAACTGACAAATGATATGGTTTATAATGGAGGAGATTTGTTTTCCCATAGAGTTGGCAAGTAGTGGCACTTCATCCCACTTGGTGAAGTATTCTGTGGTGGTGATAATCTATTTATGTCCATTTGAGGAAGGTGGTGGATGGATCTAATCAAATCAAAGCCCCACTAATAAAAAGGCCATGGTGTGGCCAAAAGTTTGAGCTCCTAGGTTGGTGCATGGATGAGGTTACTATCAATTTGATACTTTTTGCAAGTTTTAACATAGTTGATAGAATCTTTTTCCATGGTTGGCCAAAAATAACCCATCCTAAGAATCTTCTCTGCTAGTGTAAACCCACTAGAGTGTGACCCATAGATCCCTGTATGGACAACTCTCGACTCGTCCTTTTCAAGACATCTAAATGAAGTACCATCAAGACCCTTCCTATACAATGTATCATCCACCAAAGTGTAGTGTGAGGTTTGGCGAATGAAATTACATCATTGGTTGCATGAGAGCTCAGATGGGAAGGTGTTGTCATGGAGGTAAGTGATGATGGAGTTATAACAAAGGGACTTGGGAGCATCTAAATGACAAATGATCAGGGAATCAGGTTGAGTAAACGTAGGCTAAACCACCTCTTCTACTAAGAACTTACACTGCTCTTGCTACTATGATAACTAAAGCAAGGAGGCCAAGGTGGCCATGGCATCTACTACTATGCTCTTATCTCTAAGAATTTGTTCAAAGGTAATATGAAAAAAAATACCTTAAGTGTGTCAACCATATGTTTGTAAGGCAATAAATTTTCATCCTTGGTCTAATATGTGTCGATGACTTGATTGATGATTAGCTGAGAATCTCCATAAACTTCTAACATGTTAGTTTCTATTCTAAAGCTAGTTTGAGGCCTAAAACCAAAGATTCATATTCTGCCATGTTGTTGGTGCAAGGGAAAAGTAGTTTGTAGGATTTGGGGATGGTAACACCCAATGGTGTGATGAACAAAACATTGACACCTGAACCACGATGTGTGTAAGAACCATCAAAATAGAACTTCCAAGTTACTGGTTCTATTTGAAGAATGTGCATATCTAGAAAATTGGCTAAGATAAGATTTGAGATAGGTTCATCTGCCGATTGGTCGATAATGGCCTATCCTTTTATTGCTTTCCTATCAATGTACTTAATATCAAACTCACTTAGGATCATCACCCACTTGGCCAATCTGCCTATTAATGCTATTTTATTGAGGAGGTATTTGAGGGGATCAATCTTGGAACTTAACCTTATGTGTCAATATATAATGGCACAATTTTTGGGAAGCAAAAACTATGGCTAAACAAGATTTTTCAATGAATGTGTAATTGAGCTCATAGTTGACCAGGGTATGGCTAATGTAATAGATGGCCCTTTCTTTTCCTTGGTCATTTTCTTCTACTAAGAAGGCTCTGATTGATTTATCCATTAGGGAAATGTATAGCAATAATGGCTTGTGTGATACTGAAGGTACCAACATGGGTGGATTCATCAAATAGTTTTTAAATAAACCAAAAGCCTTTTAACATTGATCATCCCATTTAAAAATTATATCTTTGTGTAATAAGTGGGTGAAAGGTACATACTTCTTTGCTAATTAAAAAATTAAATGATGGACTAATTGAAGCCTTCCTCGGAGAGAATGTAGCTGACTCAAGTTCTTCAAAGGTTGCATGTTGACTATGGCCTTTACCTTTTCAGGATCAACTTTTGTTCCTTTGGCTGAGATAATGTATCGTAGAAGCTTTCTAGATTTGATACCAAAAGCAAATCTCTTATGATTGAGCTTGACTTTGAATGCTTCTAGGTAGGTGAATATCTTGTTCAAGATGGGGAGATGTTCTTCTTGAGTATGGGACTTGGCAAGGGTATCATTTACATAATCTTCCATAAAGATGTGCATCATGTCATGAAAGATAGCAGTCATGGCCCACTGATAGGTGGCCCACACATTTTTTAGCCCAAAGGGTATCACATTCCAACAAAACATACCCTAGGCACAAGTGAAGGATTTTTTCTCTTGGTTCTCTGGTGCTATCCTAATCTGATTATACCCCAAAAATCTATCCATGAGTGAAAACATGGAATAACTTATTGTTAGATCTACAATGGTGTCAATGTTGGGAAGGGAGAAATCATCTTTAGGACTTGCTTTGTTTACATCCTAAAAATCAATGCAGATGTGTATGCTACCATTTTTCTTTGATATAGGCACAATGTTTGATATCCATGATGCACACACAAAGGGCTGGATGAAGTTGGTATTGATCAATTTCTCTAATTCTACTTTGACTAGTAGAGCTATGTGGGGATGCATTTTTCTGAGCTTTTTCTTAACTGACTTGACCTCTGGGGAAATATTGAGGTGATGGAGGATTAAAGTTGGGTCTAATCCTGGCATGTCTATGTAAGACCATGCAAATTTTATTTTTCTCTCTTTGAAGAAGTGAATGAATGCACTTCTTTCTGTGTTTAAGGACTATGCCAAATAGATGATCCCTTGTTCCTGCTCTGTAACAATGTTGACTTGTTCTATTGGTTCAATCAAGATAGATGATCTTTCCTCAGAGAGCTCGATAAGGTATCAATCACATCATCTGTGGGTGCCATAGTTGGGTTTTCACCTTGGGATGTCTCACTTCTATTTCTTTCTATTTTTTTCTTAAGATTAGCTACAACTTGGTAGTGATCATCAAGGCTATGAAATGCTTGGCCTATTCTAGTGTGACTGAGACGATTGATATTAGACTTGATTGTGTGTCTTTCTTCTATTCTTTGTGGACGAGATGGTTCAACCATGTTAAGGTAGACAAAGACATCATGGTTAATGTCAAAGTGGGGAATATGGTGAGGCTTGATTGTATCCTAGCTAATGTGTTCGGGATGGACTAGGGAGAGTGATTCATAATATGGAAAGGGTTCAACAAGGTTTAAAGACATGACCTTGCTAGATGGTTCATACACTGAATTAGTTAGGTCTAAACATGTGTCTCCTCTAAAGTGTCAGGAAAAGTAGAGCTCACAAGTGGCTCATAGTAGTCATCTTTGACTTCTACTAGAAAGAAGTTAGGAAATAAAGTTTGAAACTAAAACCCTTCAATATGTTCATCACCCTCATGTGATGTGATGTGATGCATTTTTTTGGTAGTAGTCTCTAAGTTTTTTTGTTGTTCTTTGACTCTTGGTCAAATAGAACCCAAACGAGAGGTTGATCCTTGTACAGTGAAACCATTGGATGCAGGAATGTGAACAACATCACATTCTTTGTCATGAAGGGAGTCTTCATATAATGATTTGAATTCCCACTTAGCAGAATCATCAGCATCTTCATTATTAGAGGTGTCTATGAATGGTTCCCTTACATGATGAGAACCTGGGAGAGATAGGTTTACATTTATAGTGTCAACTATTTTCTAGTTACTACCCTACTTTTATTTAGGTACCCACACCAATGTGGAAGAGGAGGAATCTTTGTGCTTGGGAGAAGACTCGGGGTGATCTGTGCATTATCTTGTTCACTGTACCCAACCCCTATTTTGGATTTTTTGGACCTAAACTGTGCTACTAGGGGTTTGAAAATGCCTTTCCCTTTCCCTAAGGGACCATCTCCTATATATCCCATCTTTCTCATTAAATCAAAAATTTTTCCATGTGGATGTGGGGAGATGTCAAAACTTTGTTCACTTATTTCTTCTACCGAGCTTGGAGGTACTTTGCTTGCTTCGACAAAATGTGTGTGGTAAGGTCTACTAGTAGATGATGGTTTTTCGTGAGATCTTAGAGAAAGTGGGGGATCAAATAAGGAGATGGAGTACTCATCTACCCCTTTGCATTGCAGCTTACACTTCCTATCAAATTCCTTCATTAAGCCATCTATTTCTTCATTGTGTGACTATTTGGGGTCCTTTGATGATGATGGTGAAGGAAGGGAAGAATTTGAACAACCAAATTTCTCTTTACCCTTAGTTGATGTAGTTGATTGGCTGTTATTTTAGCTGGTAGAACATGAAGTGTCTGTTGATGTGGTTTAGTTGATGTCATCTGTTGGGGTGTCAACTTCTTCCTTGTTATGAGGAATGAGGGACTTATAATATTGTACAAAGTTTTGATCCCTAGGTATGGTCACCTCTTGACCCATGTACACAAATTTGAGATATTGATGGTAAGTGGAGGGAATGGCTTGCACGTCATGAATCTACAATATTCCTAACATGATGTTATAAGTTAATTGTAAGTCTAAGACTTGACAAATAGTTTCTGTCACAACTAGTCCTACTTTGTTCAATGGAATAACCATACCTTTGGAGGATCTCTCCTCATCATCATAAGCTTTAATGGTGATTTTCTTCCTTGGCTCAACAACATCCTTTGTATATCCTAGGGTTTTCACTAAATTTAGTGTGCAAATGTTGAGACCTGCCCCACTATCAACTAATGCTCTCTTAACTTTGTTTCTATGGATAAAGACTTCAATATGTAGAGGAGAATTTTGTGGTTGGATGATGAACTTGTCTTCTTGGGCTGAAAAGGATACACAATGAGGAGCAACAAGATTGCTGACCATGTTTTGAAACCTATTCACATCTAGGTCATTTGGCACTAGGGATTTGGTGAGGATTTCTTTATGCTTCGACAAGATTTGCAACAACTAAAAAATGGAGATATGAATGAGAGTCTTAAGTAATTGGTTGACCAAGTTGTATTTAGGCAAGGAGGAACTCATAGTTGCAAGGTCAAAATTGGTCACAGGTCTTGGTAAAATGACTTTAGAGGCCCAACCTTGGCTAACATCATTTGATGATTGTTTCTTATTTTTATCCTTAATTATGATTACATTTATGGCATCATCAAATCCAAATATCATTCTGATGGTGTTATCATAGTGATGTGTATAATTAACCTTATCATGAGGGGGTTCCTTCTAATTATCTTTGGAGGATTCACCCTTTTCATGACTCATGAAAGGGTTCTTGAAGGTCATATGGTCTTCATTGTTCCTAAGGTTATTCACTTTGATAGTTCCATCATTGATTAATTTTTGTATAGCCCCCTTAAGGGAAAAACAATTGTTTGTTAGATGCCCCCTATTCTAGTGGTAGGTACAAGTGTGCTTGTCATTCCACCACTTCAGCTTGACTTCAGGTTCATAGGGTTTAGCCTCAGGGAGTACAATGAGTTCATCAGCCAAGAGGGTTTGTAAAGCACTCTCATAAGACACCCCAATAGGTGTATACTCCTTGAGTATATCAAAAGACTGATATCTTTGTAGAGGAGGAGCTTGATTATAAGAAACTTGTTGATTAGATGTTGAGGGAGTTGTCATGTTATGTTGGTAAAATAGATGGGCATTATCTTGTTGAGGTGTATTTGAATTGGTGTTGTTGACAATAGGATACAACTAATTTGGATGAGGTATGGTTTTAGGTTTGACATGGTTAGCTTCAACCACCCCACCATTGATAGTGTTCTTAGTGTTGTTTCTCCACCACAACTTCTATTTGTCAGTGGACTGATCATAGGAATGGTGAGTTATTTGAGAAATCCTTACCATTTTTTTATAACTTGATGATATCATTGTTTATCAAGATTTCTTCTACTTTGGTGGCATTCTCTAGGGTAGTCTTAAAGTCTTTAGGCCCTTGGAGTTGGAGCCAGTAGTTCATGGGTTTTGAGAGACTGTTGATGAAGATGTCAGTCTTCTCTTTGTCTAGAATATCTCTGTGATATTTGGGAAACACATGTCTCCACCTTTGTAGGAAGACTTTAAATGATTCTCTAGGAAGTTGTTTTGTGTTGCACAAATCGATCACTGTAACTTCCCTTTCAATATTGTAAGAGTACTGAGTGATAAAAATAGAATCCAATTGATCAAAGGTCTTAATGTTAGAGGGTAACTTGGAGAACCACTCCATGGCTTGCCCTCTGAGGCTCCTAGGAAATATACACATTAGGTAAGTCATGTCATAGAAAAACTCCATACTTAGGCTATAAAATTATCTAAGGTGATCTTGTGGATCTAATGTACCAAAATATTTATCATATTTTGGTATTTTCACATTTTGAGGGAACGGTGTGAAGATAATGCTTTTGTCAAATGGAAGAGGACACACCTTTTTGAGTCTAAACTCTGTGGGTCATATATTTCCTCGTTTCATTCTTTCCATTTCCAATTGTAGATCTTGTAATTTTTTTGTGACAATATCTAAGGGTGACTCTTCTTCATCTCATTTTAGGTTAGTCAAATCAAAGTCAGATGATAGTTTTAGACCTTGTTGTGCTAATGCTAATATGTAGCTTTCTTTGTATTTTTCAAGGATCTTGTCCATGATATTGACAAGTTCAAGATTTTGCTGAAAGTCTTCAATTTTAGTTTTGCTCTTTTCATTCCACATGTTGGATGAACCCATTTTGGAAAAAAGGTTCTAAACTTTGGTTGAACCGGGGTGAATTGTGGGTAATTGTGTTTGGTGGACAATCTATTGGTGTGATAGGGTTCAATAAGATCCAAAGGTTTTCTACATTTGATGGTTCTACTAGCTATTCTAGCACTCGCACATATAGGTGATCATTTTGGCTTCATGGTTACACTAGTTTTACACAATGGCATGAGATAGGACCTCTCTAACTCTTATGCATTTTCACAATATGAAGGTTTTTGTTTGAACATAATTTTTTTGGGGTAACAAGCTAGGTTGAACAAGGTGTTTGGCAATGTTGATAGGGTAATTTTACTTTCAAAAAGTTAGGTAGGGAGCATATGTGTATCTTCAGACATTTCTAGCTCGACATGCAAAGTGAAGAAATAATGAAATTTTGTAGCTTTGCTTGTTTTGAAAATGGTTTTAGTCAATTTCAAAATCTCTCAGTCTTGGAAAATAGCAATGAGGAAAAAGGGTACCCAAATCCATCATTTGTTTACAAGTGTCACATATGCAGATAGCCTCTATTTTAGATTTTTCTTAGATGTGTCACAAAATTGATCAAATATGCTATTTCACTAATTATATGCTCTATTTAAATGTTGAGATGTGCTATTTTATCTATCATATGCATTGTTTTAGGCTTCAAATGCTTTGTTACGTAGAGAAAATTTTCTATTTAGTGCTTTAGATGTGCTATTTTGTAGTTATATGCACTATAATAGAGTTCAAATGTGTCATAGAATTATCCAGATGCATTGTTTTGAGAAGCAAATGCATTGTTCCAAGGTCTTTCAACAATGTTCTTTTGGACTTGGTTTCTCATATCAGTTTATAGTTACGTCTTTTGGAAGGATTGTGGTCATCACTAGTCTTTGTTATTAAGTTTTAAAACACATCCAAGCACAAGAATAGTAGAAACCAAAATAAAACATAAAATTGCACGCACCTAGAAAATGGTAGAAAAGGACTTCCTAACAAGGTTGTCTAAAGCTAGTGGCTAGTGGGTTTTAGTTTTTAACCAACAATGTTTAGATTTACCTCTCTTGTGATAGAGAGCTTCCCACCAATGCTAAGGAGGTTTGGTACAATCTCTTACGAGACTATTGGAGGAAGGCTATATTCTAAATAGGGGTGGCTTACATTTGATTGAGAATGAAAGACTAGGAGGCATTCTCTCTCACCGGCCCTGCTAAGGTGAATTGGGAGGTAGCCTTTCTATGGCTAAGTAATCTTACCTAGTAGAAAGCAAGAAAATGGAAATCACAAATAAGTCTATGAATTTGATCACTCTAGAGAGTGAGAGCATATCCCTGCTATCCTGACATCCCAAACTCAATAAACACAATTGTTTAATTACCAACCCTTATACTATAGAAGACAAAGGGGGATCTTAGTTAGGCTATGTGTTGGTTCTTTCCTAATTCAATTGTAACTGATCTTTATAGAAGGTCAGGCATTCTAATCAACTCAAAAGAGTTGAGAGCATAGGCCTACTCCCATTTAGGTTAGCAAAATCAAACATTTCTATTAAACTAGGTTTTGAGCTTAGAAATGCCACACTTTGAATTAAAAAGGGCCAAGGTCCACTTTTTTGATTTGGTGCTAGCGAAGGCTAGGCACATTTATGAGGGTCTTCCTTCCTTGTCACACACTATTCGTAGTCTTAGGAGTTCCCATTGGCTTGGAAAAGACATGTAAACAATTGATAATTAGATCTGGAATTCATATTCAACAAATTATAACCTTTGCTAGATGTGCTATAGAAATAAGCATTTACATTACATAATGTATCATAGGCGCTATTTAAACTAGTAAATGTAGTACAAAAAGTTGCAAATGCTTTGTAGAAATGTTTAAAAGTGCAACAGAAATGTTTAAATGCACTACATAAATGTTTAAATGTGCTACAAAAAGCTTTAAAAGTGCTATAGAAAGTTGTAAATGCATAAAAAGATTGCTCAGAAGTGTTAAAATAAAGTTTAGAAGCACTTTGTCATCAAAAGATTGCAGATTTAACCTTTGTGCATTCAGAAAACCCCTTTGAGAGTCTGCTGTCACTGTTACTAAGCCTCCAAAATGTTGTAGAAACTACAACCAATCAAATCTACACAAGAAACCAACAAGAAACATAGATCTATACTAAAAATAAAAGATTAGATAGAAAGATTGGAAAATAGAGAGGCTTTGAGTTCAAGCCCCACAATCAGTTCCAATTTGTACACGATATACTCACATATTCATGAGACCTTAATGCAGAGTGCAGATAAAATGACAACAAACTAGACTAAACCTAAGAGGTCATTGCCAAAATGTAAACTCTACAAAAATCCCATGTTTCCATAACTATAACCGCTAAGAAAGCTCTCAGACTAGCATCTCAGTGATAGTTCTAGAATGAGAGTATGCTTAAATGTAGTTCTACAAGAATGCATGCAAGATCTATGACTAAAATGCAGATTATATGCGAGTAAAATTTCTAGAATTCTAGTAAATGGATATGCAATGAGATAAACATGTGCTAAAATGATACTAAATAACATGAAAACAAAGCTAACATGCTATCAAAATGACATGAAATTGCTAAGATAACAATGCTAATATGATAACTCAAAATGTGCTATAGTGAATATGCCTGAAACTTGGGTCCTTTAGCTCTTGGATTTCCCTCCTAGTTACAGGATTTTAGAAGGGGTTGGGGTAAGAATCAAGATTTTTACCTTTGACTGGTGGATGAAGGTGAAATTGAAAATATATCATAAGAGACCAGGAGGAAGAGTCCAATAGACTTGGTTTTGAGGATAAATGAGAATTTTTTTCAATTCTTTTAAATGTAAAATGGGGATTTTCACTTTTGTGAGGATAAATGACTTTATTGATTTAGTAAGTACTCAATTTATTTTTAAAAGTTTCTCTTTTTCTTTCTCCCTTTTTGAATTTCATTTTATGATTTTGAATTAATTTTCTGCTCTTTTTAAAGTTGAATTAGGACTTATTGATTTGATAGATGATTAATGACTTGATGTGTTCCTTGATTTGAGAGTCTATCATGTTCCTCTGATTTCCTCCTTAATTTTCATTTTATGATCAAAATTGTGTAGTTTAGGTCTTTGCCAAATTTTAGGTGTCTACAATGAAATTCCATAATTGATATGATATTTACATATTATCATATGATCATATTGACCCCGAAGTTTATAGATCCCTTTGCACTCTTGCATGTTATATTTTCATTTCCCTTGATTTGTCTTCTCTTGGGGGTATCTCATAGTGGAAATTTCTTTCAAAGCTTGTCCGTATGCCCCATTAAATTCATCTCTCCTATTAAAGTGTTAGCAATGACTTTAATGTGGGGGCATATGCTCTTCTCATCTTTGCATTTCAAGCATGTGATAGTAAATACAAATTATAAGTCTAGCTTGGGGTACTTTATCACTCTCTTTCAATTGCACATATCTTATAGATCCCTATATGGATTATGTACAATCCTAAAGAATAGATTCTATATGTACACATTCAATCCAGGAAGTGATCATCCTTGACATTTGAGTCTCTCTTTCCTTTATGCTAAATCTCATCTATGAGCTACACAAGATAATTTTATAAAGTCCCATATATTGGTAACAAATCCTTACTAAACCTTACCATGGTGATATGAAGAACGTTGATCTATGGGTGTCTTCTGATGGGTTGACTAGTGGGTTATCACCCCATTAGAATATTTCAATATCATCTTTTGTAGTAGATATTTTGATGATTCATAATAGGATGGGCACTCTACTGGGTGAGATAATCACCATTTTTATTTTAAGTCAGTGATCTCTCTCTCATTATGATTCGAGAGTTAGCAAAGTCTCAATCCCTTGGGGGCTTGATGAATACTTTGTCTCCTTGATCTTAATAAGAGTATCATATGCCTTGTGCACTACTTTACCAAGAGTTTGGATCAATTCCATATTCCCATTAAAGTGGGGACTAAATGTACCATCTTAAATTGGAAGAACTCTAGTTTAATGAAGGTTTAGCACCTAATTAATGTGAGATCATTGATCTCCTCTTCTCTTTCATCTCTTCTTTACTTTTATGTCATCCCCCCAGGTGGAATTAGGGTAAAACCTAATAGATCCTTTTTAAAGCTCATATTTTCATGTTGTTAAGATCAAGGTAGGATCTATTTACCCTAGGTCCCTCCTTTTTATGCATTCATCCCCTCAAAATTTTCTTCTCACACCAAAATAGGGTTTCCTTAGAATTTGGACCTAATTTCAAGATTTTGAGACCTATTTTGGAACCTCGAGATAGCCTCAGGGATTTTTCCCCTAATAACCAAGGGATAATTTATCCCTTGATCAATTAGGGGTGAACTTCATCCTTGATGAGGCTATATTTTGGCACTTTTCTTCAGATCCCATGTTCCAAGATGTTTGGGTGTTAACTTCTAGGTTGGTCAACTTGTGGGAATTAGTCAATTCTAAGCTCTATATAAATTATTCCATTTTCTCCATTTCTCATACATGATTCATATCAAGCAAGCTCTCTAGCACTCAAACTCTCAAGCATTCAAGTTTTCAAGTCTTCAAGCATTCTATTGAAGATCAAGGATTCAAGTGTTCAAGAAATTGAAGGAGATTATCTTCAAGATCTTCTTCAATCCATTCAAGGTCCTTTTTTGCATCTTCTATATTTATTCATCTTCATCTTCTTGATCCAAATCCATAGATGAAGTCAAGCACATCACATTCAATTCAAGAGATCTGACTTTGTAAGGTGAATTCATACATTTACTTTACATTCATGCTATTTTAATTGTTTCAATTCAAGGTTAATTTATAAATTATAGTTTGACTAAGTAAAAGCCCCCATCACCAACAAAAACCCTTTTTCTTTTAGTTTAAGAATAAATTACAGATCAGAGTACCCTTTTCATCATTTAGCAAAATTGTGAAAACATAATCAACATCGATACCTTCAATCAGGGCCAAAATTCACCCCTAATGCATTGTTTTACCCATGATGATTTACTTTGCCCCTTAAGCATTATTTTTCCCTTGACAGATTGTCAAAATATTTTTGGGTTTTGTCCATTGCATGGTTTTATGCTTAGATCCAAAGATTTCCCCTCCCTTTTAATCAATACAAAAAACATAAAACATACTTCAAAAGGTGTGTTTCTTTACTTTATTTGTCCTTTCAATACATCTACTTAGATTTACCTCCTTACATGGACACATAGAGAACACCTATGGAATTAGGTATCTTTTCCCCTATTCTTCCTAGATCTAGCTTGAATTAGTGCTCTTTGTTGATTTGGTTAGCACTAATCTTTCTAGAGCTAGTTCTCTATAATTGGGAGTGAACATATTTGTTTCCTTATTACTCCTTCCTCTATATTTATGTATATGAAAGTTATGTGATGAACTTAGGGCTTCCTCCTTGATTCACATTTTCCTATCTACACACTCAATCATGGCATTACATACAGAACTAAATTTTTTGATGAACTTCCTATAGAAACTTACCAATCCATGAAATGATAAAATTTCTCCAACATTCTTAGGTGTAGACCAATCAAGAATATCTTTCACCTTTTAAGGATCCATCTTCAAACTATAAGCTAAAATAAAAAAACCAAGATACATAATTTCCTCCTTCAAGAATGAACATTTCTTCAAGTCACTAGTACATTTGGGCTCATTTTTTGACCTTTATTGGTCAAAAATTTGACACAATTTTTGAACAAACTTCGACCAAATTTGACCAACACATTGGTCAAAAATTTTTTGGTCAAAAATTTGACCATCCTACTGGTTGGTCAAAATTTTGACCAATACATTGGTCAAAAACTATTGAAATTGCTAGCACATTTTATGCCAAGCATTGGTCGAAATTTTGACCAATGCTTGGTAGAAAACTATAGGGCATTGGTCGAAAGTTTGACCAATTCTTGGTAGAAAACTACTAGGCATTAGTCAAAATTTTGACCAATGCTTGGTAGAAAACTGTTAGGCATTGGTCAAAATTTTGACCATTGCTTGGTCAAATTTTTTTTAAGGCTCACAGTTATTGAGGTCCACTTCAGCAATGGCCCTTCCTATGAAATTTCCATCTAAAACCTTTCTAATGAGATAATGTGTTATGAGCTCTTCATCAGTGGGATGGAACGTGAATCCAGGAGGCAGTTGTGCATCACCCATATCATGAACCATGATATAGGTGATGCACAACTGCCTCCTGGATTCATGTTCCATCCCACTGATGAAGAGCTCATAACACATTATCTCATTAGAAAGGTTTTAGACGGAAATTTCATAGGAAGGGCCATTGCTCAAGTGGACATAAACAAATGTGAGCCTCAGGGAGGGTTCAATTCCCTCCTTTATTATTCACCATGCATATAATCCCATACACCCATTTGATCTTGAATGATGATATGTACTGAATGTTGAGTGCTCCAAAACCATCCATTTCATGCCTTCATCTGTACACAATGTCTTTTTAGTTTCTTTCTACTTGCACGCCCATTTCATTTCATGTGATCATTTGAAAATTGTGTCACTCTAAGCTCTCAACTATTTCCTCTTAATTAATTAGACTCGATAAGTTGGCTCACCAACTTGCCCCACCAAGTGAACTATTCAAGTATGCTTGCCAAGTTGACTCTTTGAGTTCGGTCATCAAGTCACCCCACCAAAGTGCCTCATCAAGGTCAATCTTTAGGTTTGCTCATCAAGCTTGCTCACCAAGTCAGCTCGCCATGTTGCATCTCTAAGTGGCCTTGCTAAGTTGGCTCGCCAACTTGCCCCACCAAGTTGTCACTTTAAGCCTACTCACCATGTTAGATTGTCAGGCTGGCTCCCCAAGTCAGCTTGCCAAGCTAACAATTGAAGTATGCTCACCAAGTTGACTCTCTAAGTTTTCTCACCAAGTCCACCCCCTAGGCCAACTCTCTAGGTTAGCTCACCAAGTCACCCCCACTTGCCCCACCAACTCGCCACTTTAAGTCAACTCGCCATGTCAACTTGCCAAGCTGACTCCCCTAGCCAGCTCACCAAGCCAAGAATTCAAGTATGCTCACCAAGTCAACTCGTTATGTTCACTCACCAAGTTGGCCCCCTAAGTCAGCTCACCAAGTCACCCCCACCCAGTCACCTTAACGAGTCAACTCTTTAAGTCAACTCACCAAGTGGTTTTACCACCTTGCCTCGACAAGTTGGCTCATTATGTGTGCTTTCCAAGTTTCCCCATTGAGTTGCTTCTCTAAGCCCACTCACCATGTCAGCTCACTTGTTTAGCTCACCAAGTCGACTATTCAAGTACGCTCACCAGGTGGGCTCGTTAAGTCACCCCACCAAGTCATGTCAACAAGTCAATTGTTCAAGTACACTCGCCAAGTTGACTCTGAGTTCATGCATCAAGTCGCCTTAATGAGTTAACTCCTTAAGTTTGCTCACCAAGTTAGCTCTCCAAGTCATCTCACCAAGTTGACTCACCATCTCGTCTCACCAAGTGGGGCTCTCTATGTAGGCTCACCAATTTGCCCCACCAAGTCACCTCTTTAAGGCCATTGACAATGTCAGCTTGCTAGGTCTATTCCCAAAGCCGACTCACTGAATCAACTATTCAAGTATGCTCACCAAGTCACCTCACCAACTTGACTCTTTAAGTTCACTCACCAAGTTCGCTCGCCATGTCAGCTCGCCGAGTCAGCTCACCAAGTCACCCCTCCAAGTTGCTTGAAGCAAAGAAAAATTTGGTGTATTGTGCAAGTCTAAATAATGCTATCATTTGTATAATGATCATAAATCCTTGATACAATTTTCTCTAAATTGAATTGCAATTACATATTTTATATATGGAATACTATTTATAAATAACTTGTGCTATGGGACTTGTTATTTTTGGGCAAAATCCAATATATCCCATAAAGAGATCATTATGCTGCTTGTGCAGGAGCCCCATCATTCTGAAGAATCATACCATTTTTGGTAGGCACCTAAAAGGCAATTTCCATAAGGAGTTGATGCCTTCCATAAGGAGTTGATGTCTTCCATTTGGGAAAGAGCTTTTAATTGAAAACTTGATGAAAATTGATTCATTTCTCTAGCCATTGAGAAGAAAATGATACAGATTAGCTTGACACAAATAGACTGGTAATTTCAAATAAACAAATAAATGAAAATTGCAAAAAATTGCCCAATCCACTACACTGACAATGTAAATATGCATCAGGCTAAATATTTTAGGAATTAAATATAGTATGGTAAGTTTGCAAAGAGTTGTAGCCAAGGTATTAAGAATGGAGCAAGTCAACCAAAAGATATATAAAATAAAACCTCTGCAAAAGATAACGGTGTCCAATGAAAAAAATATAGCAGTATAATTCTATGCTTCAAACAACACAAGAAATTGCAAAAATGTGCAAAACCTGTGTTGGTCAATGTGTGACAGACAAAATGAAAAGAAAAATTTTCTATACAATGTACATAAGAGCAGATGATCTCAACCAACTAATGAAAAGGCCCTAGATGGAGAGGAACATTTGAGGAATACACTTCAAATTACAATTATGCTAGATAAATACATGAATAAGAGTTCCTCTATGTTACATATAAGTCTAATCCTCATAAACTGTGGGAATGGGGTACCTATTTTTATATTGGAGTTTCCTGATAAGTAAGTGAAGGACCATAGACCAATGGATGCAATATACTAAGAGGTAGAATATATCAAGCAAAGGAGATGCTGAATCTAACTTGCTAGTCATTTATAACTAACTGAATTTTGTGCTCCCAACACACATGCACAACAGAACAAAAATGTTCCAAGCAAATGTGAAAAAGTTAATGAGAAATCAAAAACAACTTGACAACTTACAAGTTAGGCCTACTTAATGCATAAGTGAATCACAATGAGAATCATTCAAGATAATATCACTATGTCAAAAGATTTTTGAAAACTTATAAACTTCACTAATGCTAGCCACCACAAAAACAACCGAGTCGATTATGTATGACACAACTGTAGATTAATAGATACCAAAACTTAAAAGAGATATATGATGAAGGGTATAAATAAAAAAGTTGACAGACCAATTTGAGATGCAATACATCATAGGCTATTGTGCAAATTAAAAAGACAACTTAAATAAAGACTAGAAATAGTACAGGTAGAGCCACTAAAGCTTAGACATGAAACAAAAGATCAAAGTTCTCAAGAAATGTTTAAAAGTTGATTGAAACTGAAATGATATAGCTTATAAGGGAACAGTTATCCAAAAAACTAACATTGTATGAGTTGAACAATGTGAAGAAATTACAAAGGTGCAAGTACCCCACACAATAGGTGCATTTAAATCCAAAAACTAAAAGAAATAAAAGTTAATGAAGAGACGATTAGCTCAGGAAAAAGACAAAAATTACCTTAAGATAACGTAAAGTTATGATTACAATTGAGTTTCTATATCATGCAATGTTTTTATGAGGTAAGAGCAGTACCCAACATATACAACCTTGATGAGATATCTTATAATTGACTTATATTTTATTTTATTCTGAAAATACTGACTAGTCTTTGTATATTTTTCTCTTCTGAATTTGTTATTACTGTAACAAAATGGCCCCTTCCAATCATACCTTTTCTTTAACAATCTCTGTGGCTTTTGTTTTTCCACTAGTTGAATTAACTGTCTGTGTACTTGACCTAGTCTCTACTTGTTGCTGAAGAGTAGAATATGTAGCCCTTACAATATCAAGAAGGAACCTATCTCCACCATGCCTTGCTATGAATGACACAACCACTGGACAATTATCATGCTGTCCTAAGGGTATGCTTGCCTGTCAATTTAGGTAAACACAAACACAATTTAGTAGCAAATATTTTCCTCATAACATAATACACAGTGTTCAATCATGAAAAGATAATGATCAACACCATTTGTGCTCATTACTTAAAACAAGGAAAGGATGAGAGTTTATTAGTGAATCTACTAAATATTTTGATTTGACTCTTAAATAAAGCCCAGTTGTCTCCTAGGATAATTGTTACTGAACTATTTAATACACTAAAGATTTGTATAAAAAAATGAACTGCCAAAATATGTTTAATATTTTTATGATACCTGATAGCATCCAGACATGCCATCAATACATAACAGAGTGAAAGCTCTCATTTGGAAGTCCTCCAAGAAGTTGACTTTCATATTGAGCTTAGGAGAAGGATCTGCAGTTGTAGGAATAACTAATATTCCATGATCCTATGAATGTGATACACAATAGAATAGAGAACTATTTTTCATAAAGTTGCAACTAGAAGCCAATCAATTTAAAGTTGTTCCACAAATCAAATAAAGAACAATGTTATCATGATATGCCCTGAAATGCCTAGATTCATCTCTTGTACAAATGGTCACCCTATTGAACTGTATTGCTAAAGATGGTAATTCATCCATGCAGTAAACTAGTAAAGGATATCACCAATAACTTGCCACGAAGATACAAATGAGTTGATCTTCAAAATTCAGTTTCCCTTTTTAACTTCATGGAAAATTAGTTTAGATTAAGTTTTCAAGAAACATTATTCAATAAGGTTGAATGACATTAGGAAATCAGGAGCAAAATATCATATGGTAAGTAAGATGTTTCTGCCACAAATAAGGGGAAGAAAAACCAATGGACAAGCACAATTAGAGAATTCCAGTTGAAAAACTACTCGTGAAAAGTGTAATATAATGGAAATAATGGAGATTCATGTTAATATGAAAAATTACTTTGCATACTCTTTACATAGATTTCAATGCTTTTTTTGAAGACACAAAAGATGATAAGCTTAAATGGCTGAATACTAAATAGTGAAGGCCAAATAAATATAAACCCTCTCTCCCAAGTTCATGTTTTTGTTATATACTTATTAATGTTACAGAAAATAAAGTTGTGATTATTATATTCACTGGCTTGAGAACATGTAGGGGAAACTGATCCTTTTTGATATCATATAATAAATTATAGCAGCTGATATAACAATCTTAATTTACAAAATATGGCACATGATCAGTAAGTATCCATCCACCCATCTAAACAGTAATACTGCCTGTTGCCAGACATACAATGTTTGGTTACATTTAAGTTTTATACCAACCGTAATGTAGATCAAGCCTTATTTGTCAGCTGAACAACACTAATTCTGTCATCATCCCTTAGCAACAAGTTTTGACATGTCAAAAATGTGTCTGCATGGTACCATGCAACAACAATAGTTACAGATTCTTGTAACCAAAGAAAGGAGACTTAGTGAGGATCTATGAGCACTTGCAAGCTTTCATGTCAAACAATGTTGATGAGTCAGGCTGCACTACATCAAAGGCTTGGATGAGCCTCCCTATTAGGACCTGTGAGTCTTTTAGGTAGATTCATTGGTTTTTGCAAAAACAAAGATTAAAAACACATTAAAAAAGAATTGTTAATAAAATAGTATGAAAAATGATCAAATTAATGCCAAGATTTGCAAAAACTTTTTCTTCTGGGTCCAACACTGATACCAAAATCAGCTTATTGAGAATCTCACTCATAAGCTTTAAGTGGTTTGAATTGAGTTATTCCAACTCCTTGCATTTTTTGTTATGTATCTTGTCTACCCATGTGGATGGCTAGTTTGAAATTCTCCTATGTTCAGATTTGCTATTCTTAGTTCATCTTATCTCTTTGCAAAACTTTCATTATATGTAGATATTATTTATAAGGATGAATGAATGTTGATATATTTCTATGTTCTTTCTCATTATATTTCCCACTTATTATGCTCTTTTAGTTTTGTAGATCAGATTATTTCTCTTTTCTTGTATGATTACCTAAAAAATAATATGCTGATTTAGCAATCAATATGTTTTGGATGCATATTGGGATATGCATTAGAAGTGATAAGAGAAAAATATAAAAGATAGCAATTATTTGGTTCATTTTCACAATCCCTTTGTTATTCCTTCCTACATGCACCTTTAATTGATTTATCTATATTCAAACACTCTTGATCCTGTTGTTCATGAGGTGATCAAGACTACATCACACGGATAGAATTAAGAACTCCAATCATTTTGCACTAACTTTGAAGTGCCTAAGCCTCTTGTGAAATGAGATCAAACTCAAGAAAACTTGTGTTTGGTGGACATATGTCTCTAAAGTGGAGGTTAACCCCTTGGCCTCTAGAACTCATCCACAACATACATAGACCCATGCGAAAGCCCAAACTTCTAGGAGCAAAGTGCTTCTCATCTTCATTGACAAGCATTCTTGAACTGTTCAATCTATCAGATCATATGAGAGGATGAATCATGCCCCAATTTTAAAGATCTTAAACTCTTGTGCAGAATCAGCTTGAGAGGAAGATCAAGCAACTTTAGACAGATAGAGGAGGGATGGGGGAGTATGTTATTAGAGATTTTAAATGATTTCTTATCAAATAATATATTTCTTATCATTAAGGAGATGGTGAAGGGCTAGACTATCATTCTAATTGTCAACTACTGCATAAATTGAAAAAAAATCAATTTGATGTTGCCATTAGTTTGCATCATATGAAGGTTCTAATCACACAGCAAAAAAAAAAAAGGATTTCTAAAAACATCCATGGAAATATGTTTGTAATGAAAAAAATTTGTGCAAAAACTAAAAATAAAGCACATCAGCACCAAAAAAGACTTTTTTTTTTCTTTTTCTTTTTGGTTTCTTTAGCACCTTTTTGTCAAATGAAAACAAAGGGAAAGGTAAAATAAAGTCCATTGTGTTAAACCACCAGAAACAAAGAGACAAAGAATAGATATACTCTAGTAGTAAAATTCTAGGTTATGAAGAATTAAAGCCCATCTAGATAACAAAAGTGAAAAGGAGGGCATGGTTCAACTTTGATCAACACGTACATTATTGACCTTAAAAAATTGCTTCCCTAAAGTATCATTGCACCCCTTTCCAAACAACATTTTTTGTTGCAAAATATCATCCCAATATGGATATTTTGTGAGTAGTCTTAAAATCTGAACTTAATCAGTTACTAAACATTGGAATCATTTTTCTCTATCTTTACTTACCTTAATTCCCCAAAGTGAAATTAGATGGTGATAAGAGTGTCATCTTGCACAGAAAAAAGATCTAGTAATTTGTTTTCACAAAATTCATATTGAACTTGTCCAAATCTAAATGAAAGTGATCATTGAAAGCAACAAGTGAGGTAAAAAGTGAAGCAAGTGGCATGGGCCTAGAAAGACAATCCACCAAACTCTATGAGTTGACTGGTCAAGCAAACCCCAAGAAGTCAACCTAACAAGGATTTCTAATTTTTAAATCACAATGTCATACAACATGGAGAGAGAACACTAGTAGATTAATACTGTTTCATATGTAATCCAAAGTTAGAAAGAACTAGAATTACTGAGACCCCATAGTTTTACATATAAATGTCTGGACAATAGCACACAGGCAGATCCTTTGAAATGCTTTTGAACGAGGATAATTAAAAGAAGAAGACTTGGAATACACTACAACAGTCACAAACCAAAGCAATATGTGGAGTCAAAGAGAAAGGTATGGAAGCTAAAGAAGTCTCTGATGCCAATTGATATAACCCAATCTGAATATTAAAAAGAAGGGTACAAGTGAAAATAGAGAAACACAAATACAATAAGGATTACAAATGAAAATGCAGACAAGTGAGAAAGAATAAGCAAATTTTTGCCAAAACTAACAAAAGCTTTTCATTAGCATAGCTTCAATAGATATATAGAATATAAAAGGATGAGGATATGTGTTGGTTGGAAATATTTTTTGAGCTAAATCTCGCTAGCTCCAAATGGCTTAGACTATCCAGATTTACCTATGTCAAGCCAAACTTTTCAATTTCTATATAAATTTCAGCAAATTTTCTAAATTATGGATTTCCAAGTCTTCTTGACATCCCAAAAAAATTAAGATTTCAAACCAGGTAACTGTGGAACTTTGGAAGCACTCCTGTGAAAGGAAATAATCTTTAATATGGAATTATAAACATATTCCCAGAATATAATCTATCAAGCTATAATCCAAGAGTACAGTGAGAAACCTGCGACTAAAAAAACTAATGTTAAAAAATCATTCAATAAAATCCCTTTGCTAATGTGACATGGAAAAGTAGGCACAGAAGTTAACATTCCATGATTCGGTGAAGTTGGCTAGGCGTGTATCTGTGTGTGTTTGTGTGTGTGTCTGTGTGTCTGTGTGTGTGTGCAAAGTATGTATCTGTGTGTGTGTGTGTGTGTGTGTGTGTGTGTGTGTGTGTGTGTGTGTGTGTGTGTGTGTGTGTGTGTGTGTGTGTGTGTGTGTGTGTGTGTGTGTGTGTGTGTGAAGTATGTATATGTGTCTGTGTGTGTGTATCTATGTGTTTGTGTGTATGCAAAGTATGTAGATCTCTCTATGTGTATATCTCTATGTGCATAGATATGTATATATATCTCTCTCTCTGTGTATTCATGTATGTGTGTGTCTTTGTGGCTATGAAAATTATGCAAAGTTAATGTCTGCTAACTAAGGAACATTTGTTATATGCCTCAATTAGTGGGACCTCTACTTGAAAGTTAAAATTTAAAAGAAATTGTAAGAATCTTCTCCACCTAGACTATTTAAAAAATGTTCAAATCCTATGGAAGCCCCCTGGATTTGACCCCACTATGCATTGTTGTAAATATATCTAGAAAAATCTTTATACATCAAATGATTGGTAAAGTAATCAAATATGGAAGACCAATAGTACTCTCAAGCTAGCTGGCAATGTTTAGAGCAAATAAGATATTCAAATGTCTAAAAGAAACACAATAGTTTCTAACTTTTACAAAGGGTTGTGGAGTAACAATAATGAAAAGTTATCTTGTAATTGAATGAGAGCCTCAAATAAAAAGAGACACCATTTGGTTTATAAATTGCTTGCAATGTATTAATAATTTAAATCAAATGACAACTACCACACGCCAGAAATGCTCATAAGGTCATAAACTAGGTTCAAGTTCCTTCCCTAAATAAAGTAGCCTCAGGGAAAATATGTGACTATAGCTAACATGTGACTAATAAGAGCATGAACTAGGTTCAAAACCCTTACCTTATAAGGGCTGCCATAACTGCAGACCCACATGTGTCTAGCTTTGGTGTACCCATAATTTGTTAATTTAAAAAGGGCTATTGAGTAATAGCAATAAAATTTGTCCCACGGTTGAATAAGATCATCAACCAAAGATAGGTATCACTTGGTTTGTAAACTGCTTGCAATTTATTGCATAAAATAACAACTAGCTAGAAAGACTCGTAAGAATATGAACTACGTTCAAATCTCTTATTGAAAGAACAAAAGCATCCAAGTTGTAGCATGATTTGCTACATGGAAACCTAATTTTAAGTTTTAAGTGATTTTGATGAAATTTTAGATGATTTTAGTTGAGTCTAGATCAGTTTCTCAGTGATAATAAAAAGCTACATTAGAGCATTAGTAACATTCCCAACACAACTTTTAAGTTTCAGTCTACGACCTCACAACTGCCCACAGAAAAATCGAAAACATTTAACATCACACCCAATGCTAAACATAAGAACTTTAGAAAAGAGTAGAAAAAATTTCAAAACTATAATAATTCATTTAAAAGAAAGCAAACAGAAAATGTTTACATGAGAAAATCTCAAAAGATTCATTACAGCTACCTGATCATCAAAAATATCAGAAGGAATTTCTTGAAAAGTGCCTTCAAGAATAGGAGACCATACCCCTTTCACCTGTCCCTCCTCCTCGATCAGCAATACTAAACACTCATAGAGGGCGAGTGAATGCGTAGAGGGTAGGTTTTGGTGGGTGAATGCGCAGAGGGCAAGTTTTGGCAGGTGAATGCAAAAAAAAGCACATTGAGCATCTTTGAAGAATTATCTTTGTTCCCCACTTAGCCACTACAAAAATTTAGTGTTCAAACATTTTACCTCTAAAAGCTCTCGCGAAAATTTTCTCATTTTTTTTGTTATGAACCCAAGTTGGTCAAAATTTTGACAAACTCAGGCATAAAACCCTAGTTTGGTCAAAATTTTGACCAACACAGGGATAAAAACTTAAAAAAACATGAAATGATAGGTCAATATGGCCTTTGGTCAAATTTTTTGGTCGAAAATGACTACCAAATGTACTAGTGAGTTAATCAATAGCTTTTCTTCCTTCAATCTCTGCAATACTTGTCTAATATGCTCAAGGTGTTCTTCCTTAGTCTTACTGAATATAAAGATGTCATCAAGATACACAATCACAAACTTACCCAATAAATTTTTCAGAACCACTCATACTTCATTACTCTTAAAAATGGTTTTCCATTCATCTCCTTCTCTAATTCTAATGTGATGATAGCCATTTTTCAAATCAATCTTGGTAAAATACTTTTCTCCAATCAAATAATCCATTATGTCATCCATCTTAGGCAAAGGAAAGCCACACATCACTGTTATCTTATTTATAGCTCTACAATTAGTGAACATTATCCATTATCCATTCTTCTTAGGTGCTAATACATTAGGTACAACACAAGGACTCAAACTTTCTCTAATCAAACATTTTTCAAGAAACTCTTGCACTTGTCTATTCAATTCATCATTTTCAATAGGTGTTAACCTATGTGGTGCTTTATTAAGAAAACTAGCTCCAACAATAGGTCTATGCAATAACTAATACTTCTCAGAAGAGTTAAAGCATTAGACACATTGTTAGAAATAATATTTTAAAATTTAGTCAACAAGGATTCAATCCTAGGTGCATGCTCAAGTTCATCTTGTTTCTCAGTCTTTCTAGGAATCAAATCAAAATAAAAATTTTCTCCTTTACATCTTTAGCAAATTGATTTCCTTTGACCAAACATACCATTACCATGGTACAATGAATCTTGTTAGGTTTCTCTACCAAGGGAAACAATAGTTGTTTCTTCCCATCAACACAAATAGTATATCGATTCAATCTACCACCATGCAAATCTTGTCTATCATATTGCCAAGGTCTACCTAATACAATGTGACAATAATGCATAGGAAAAATATCACACAAGACTTCATCATAATAATTCCCAATTTTTAATTTAACAAGGCATTATTCACCTACTGGTAACTTATGATCCTTCTAAATCCAATCAACATGATAAGGCTTAGGGTGTCTCAACCTCTACAATTGTCATTTGTTAACCAACTCCTCTGGTGCCAAATTATACAAAGTTCCACTATCAATGATTACTTTTCAATATTTTCTAGTGACCTTACACTTAGTCTTGAATAAACTCATTCTTAGGATAGGTTCTTCATTAGTTTCCTCATTCCAAAAGATTCATCTGAACATCAAGTTTTCATCATGTTTAGGTTTAGTAGGTGATTCAGGAACTTCTACTACCACCAATTTTCTTTCCAGACTTAGTACATTCAAAGGACCTATTTCCTTCTTCTCCACACTTGAAACAAGTGCCCTTAAACCAAGTCCTTTTTTCTCTTTTACCACCACTAAATTCCTAGAGCAACCAACATAGATACCTCTAGTGTAGTTTCCTCTTTTACCAATATGTTCTTTCCATTTAGTCTTCCCCTTATCTTACATTGCATTGTCAAATCTACTACTTTCTCTATAGGTTTTGCCTGTACTTCTTTGAAATCTTCCACCTCTTCCTCTTTGTCTTTGACCACATTTCTTTCTCAATCTTTCTCCAGCTTTCAAGGTATACTAATATGCTTCTTCCACACTATTTATATTAACATAGCTAATCTAATATTGAAATGATGTCCTCAATCCATTTAGGTATCTATCCATATTTGCAACTTTACCATCCACAACTCTAGCTATGATATCTAACTTGTATAATTACTCAGGTATTCATTAAAAATCATGTTCTTTTGTCTCAACTTATGAATTCTCCTCAATAGATTAACTTGGTAATATGTAGGAAGGAACTTCTTCTTCATCTTGCCAATCATTTTTGGCCACGTCTTGTTCTTTTCTTTTCCTCTTTTCTGCCTTTCAATCTACAAATGATCCCACCAAAGTGAACCACGACCCTTCAACTTAGTGACTATTATCTTAAACTTCTTATTATCAAGAGTTTTTTCATACTCAAAGTACTTATCCATATCATAGATCCAATCCAATATAACATTAGTCTAAATTCTTCCATCATAGCTAGCAACCTCAACAATAGGTGTGGAGTTAGCCCTAGACAAAAATCTCAGAAGTCTTCTCTCATCTTGTTCTAGCTCAGGTTTAGGATAAATATTAGGTACCACTTCTTCATCACCACTAACATTCTCAAGATGTACACCTCTTCTCTGGGCTGTATCTTCAAGTTTCATTACAATTTGCCTCAACATATCCATTATAGCATCATCTACATTTCCTCTACCTTGAACCATCTTGACATAGTTAATCTAAAATTGTAACCTTTTGCAAGTTATAGGTCAGATTTTAGTTTTTCCACCTTATAACCAATCCAATTTAAGGCTCTCCAAAATCCCAAAACTCATTAGGAAATAAAACCTTTCTCTAATACCACCTTATGCAAGGCTAGTAGGAGAAAGAGTATGAATATGAGATCAAATTTGATCACCTAACATCTTGCCAAGAGTACACATGGAAGAAAACATAAAATTGCAACAATGAGATAGTATAATTTATAGATTTACTAATGATAAAATATACCATCAACTAGCAACCAACTTTCCCATTTGTAAGGCCTTCTATGTTGCGGCCACAACAATGAATTCACAACATCAAAGCTTGAAGCTCACAATTTTTAGCCTTTCTGCTATCTATCTTCTATCCTACTAACCTTAAGTTAATTTTCTACATCAAATCCAAGTTCTTATATAGCCAAATAAACCACAAGCCAACTAGTCAAGCATTTAATTATAATATAGGTCCTACCTTGGAGGTGTCAACCATAACTCAAGCAATGGGCATCAGTTGTTCACATCCTCTTAAAGATAAGCTCAAACACAATCAAGGTATTGTCTCCCAATTGTGAAAGATGTCATGTCATCATAGGAAACCATGCTAAAGGAAATGATATGCCACATTAGATGAAATCACAAGAAATAGTGATATGAGAAAATGACCCATAACTCGAAGAATACAACACAAGAACTTATGCACTCTTAGGAAAGAGATCTAAAATAGGTCCTCAACATGATGTCAACCATGTACAACTCAAAACCAAAAACAATAATGACTACTCCACAAATAATGTACTAGTACAAAAAACAAAATAAAATTTTTGGTTGATGCAATATTGCTTATTGACCCAAGATACTGCCACATCACTTTTGGGGGCCATATTTTTCTTATGAATGTAGTACATGAGATTTTGCAACCAATGTAACTAGACAATAGAATAAATATTTGATGAACCACCTCTTTCAAAATGATATTAGCTATAGGTTTGATGCAACAAAGGATGGAAAAATCCCCAATGAATATGTCCAACCAAGAATCAAGAGTAAACATGAGGAAGAAATAATAATTAGGAATGATGGAAACAACATCTTTGATTGATTATAAGTAGACCCAATAGCAATTTTCCTTCAAACATGTCATATGATAGGCTTACCCAATTGCAATATTCAATTATAGACTTGATCCAATGTGTGATTACAAAATGCACAAGATCTTAACCTCTAGATATTCCTACAATGTCCTCTATAATTCATACATAAGTCATATTACATCTATAGCCAAAATGAAATGTAAGTTGGCTTAGACTAAACACAATTTCTAACAATTAATAAACATGTTAACAATTAGGAAATACATCCCAAAGATAAGGTCAACAAAATATCAAATATAAACATATGGATATGTGAGCTAAGATACAAGCCCACAAATGATCAATGAATCACCACAAAGAGCCATTAATCATTTATTATAAATTTGGCTAAGAGGTGAGAATGGAAATGAATTAAGACTATCATTTATGGGAACATAATCTCCATATCAAGTCATCATATCATGGAGACACAATTTTGGTTTGAAGACTTACAAAATTGTCTAAATGTTGAAAATGTTAACTATTAGCATAGGCATCCTTTTGGTTTGCAAAGTTTGTAGACAATGAATTGGAACATATAGACTTGAGGGAAGCTAGAACAAGCTATGAAGATCCTCTATCTCAAAGTGCAAGTCATTATGAGTTGTAAGAACAAAGATATCAAGTTTTTATTAGTTACAATCATGTACATGAAGAAAAAAATAGAGGCAAGAGAATAATCAATTGTGTTAAGGAATTATTTTGGTTTACCAAAATAATTAATTGACTAATTAAGTATAACATCCTAGATGTTAACCCTAACTTAGCAAAAGTCAATTTTTCATTTTTGGACACATGTAAAGACATGAAAGCCAACAAGACATAATAACTTGGTATAAAGGAAAAAATTTTGGATGCAAAGTTTTGTGATGTCTTGGGAAATTTTTATATACTTGTTTAGTGATGTTAACTACATGTTAGAGAAAATAAATATCAACATATGCAAAGTTGTGTACATAGAGCTACAAAAGACAAATAAGATATCAGGATTGTCAAAAGGTTTACATATATATTCCTTTTGTATACAAAATATATCATTGTAATTGCATGTTTGAGTAGTGGGCTTATCTTGTATATATATTTTAATTGTAATAACAACTCCTAACATGGTTGAGGCTTCTATCAAAGCCTAGTCCTCAAACAAGGAACAAGACACTATATGGATGTAATAGACTCCTAACAGCTTCAATATCTTTCAAAAGATACTTTTGATTAGTGGATCATTTTGTCGAAACCATCCCCATTGAGGTTTTCCCTTGACCAAGGTTTTCCTAGTTAAAAATAAAGGTGTTATAAGTTACATTGTGTTACTGCTATGTCTACTTTTCAATTTAATTACATGTGCATGTTTTAAGGTTGTAAAAGATATCCATAGTTGGGCAAAAGTTTTTAAAATACTAATTCACCCCCCTCTTAGTATTTCCTATTTCTAACAATTGGTATCAAAGCTCAGTTACTTAGAGAAGGCCTAATAGCTTAAGTAAGATCACTATGAATGTATATTAGTTTCAAAATAATTTAGAAGAAGCTCTTGAATAACTTGATGTGATCACTAAAGAAAGAGACAATTTTAAGAAGGAATATAAAGAGGAAAGGTCTTACATTCAAAAGTTAGAAAAGGAGATTAAATTTGCTAATTCACAAAAGAATGAATCAAATGATCAGATCAGAGATAGTGATACAATTTCTAAGACAAAGAAAGAAAATGAGATCCTGAAGTATGAACTTAAGATTACAAATCTTAAGATGAACATGATGGAAGATGAGAAGAAAAGTCAATTAGATTTAAGATCTGAGAATGCAAAGCTCAAATCCAAAACCAAGGTGATATATGAACTTGAGACTACAAAGATTCAATACACAAAACTTGAGAAGTATAATGCTATTGTGAAAGGAGAGATTAAATAGACAAAGCAACATCTTGAGATATTGTATTCAAGCACTGAGAACATTGATGAACAGATCATGGCACAAAGGCCTACTTATGATAAGACTGGTATTGGTTACTATGAAGGTGACACATTTAAAAGATATGAAGTTACTATGGAACCAAATCTTGTGACCCAACAACCTGAGCAATGAAAACGAGATTTGGACAAGGAAGAGCCTAAGAAATATGAAGTACACAAAAAATATAAGAAACCTAAAGAAGTGACAACAAGATTTAGTGGAAAATGTTTTTCATGCAATTGTTTTGGCCACACGAAGGAATGTACAAGTAATTATACTAACCCTATTTATGGTTATTGTTATAATTGTTATGCTTTTGGACATAAAGCTAGTGAATGTAGGAAACCTAGATTCAATAATAATATGTATCAAGGTACTAACCTTGTAGCTAGTAGACCTATTGGTGTAAATAATGTAATAAAAAATAAAATTATAAGTGTAACAACTTTTGACATATTGCTAGAGATTTTAGATTAAAAATAAGTTAGTCTGGACCTAGATATGGAAACAATGTGATAGCATGTTAGATTTTTAATAACATGAAATAAAATTTTGTAGGATGAACAATAAAAGGAATAACACAAGGACAACTAAATTTAGAAGGAATGTAAACAATGTCAAAAGGAATGATAATAGAGATGACAAACATTAATAAATGGAAACCAAAGATTGTGAACATGGACAACATGATCATCAATGAAGGAAATCTCTCAGATTTGAACATATTTTATAATTTTTATGATAATTTTGAAAATTTACAGTTATAGAATGTCATAATAAGATATATGATTTTTTTTAAAACAAAATTTCCTAAACATTCATGGCCAAATACCAAGTGATCTATATGAAATGCTAAAGAATAGAAAAATGAGAGGTAAGGAATATGACAAAGAAATAAGAGAAAGGATGATTAGAAAACTCCATGAAGTTGAATATGAAGATCATTATGAAAGGATATTGGAGATTATTGAACCATTGTTAAGGAACAAGACACAATAAATCTTAATCACAGGGGGAAATTATGAGCAAGTGGATAAAGAAATAAAGGAATTCATTGTAAAAGTAATGCTAGAAGGTAAGGACTCTATGACTCTAGAGACTTTAGAAGACAAGATAATTCATGATGCACCTAGGCCTAGTGAGGAAGGAAGCCAAATCTTAGGGGAAGCAAAAGAAATGAAAATTCCCATTACATCATAGGAAAAGACCGATACAAGAAGTAGAGGTCATCAAGATATTCGAAGTGATAGTTTTAGAGACTCCACAAATAATAATTATTGCTAACACAATGAAAATTGATAGTAATCATATTATTATTGATTAGACATAAGATCCTTTTAAGGATCAAGCCAACATTGTTGATAATTCAGTTGACTACCCAAGTTCTGATGATGACAAGAAAGAAGAAAAAAAGAAGAAGGATGAAGAAGACAAGAATGACTAGGACCTAGCCATATTGGCTAAATTTCCTAAGAAGGTAGAACCTTTACTAAAAAATAATTAGAGGATAATCGTGCAGGAAATGTCATTCACTCCACAACTTAAGCACATAGAATTTGATAAAGAAGCAACATCAGATAAACGAGTTGAGGCAGAGAAAGAGGATAAAGGAAAAGAAAAAGAGGCAAAAAAGTTAGTGAAAGAGGAGGATGTGTAGAACAAGGAAGATTGTTAGAATTCACAGATTCAAGTGGTCACTCCTATTAAGGCCCCCAACACAAAGATTACTAGCATACCAAAGACACAATTGAAATTAATCTTAGCTAACATTGTGAGAAGTGTACCCTTGACAACTACTAAAGATCTATAGATTGATATGTTTAATTAGATAATAGCATTTGCAACTAGGAGGATTGTTGAGAAGAAAAAAGGCTTAAAAAAAACTCAAGAAATTCAGGAGAAAGTAACAAACAAATTACAAGATATCATTTAAGTGAAGGTTACTGAGTTAGATCCAAGAAAAAACCTGAAGAGGTAGTTAAAGATTTTGGTAATAAGTTTAACACCCTTTTAAAAGTTGCATCTACCAAGGAAAAAGTAAGTCATGATGCAAAATTATTTGGCACTGTATGCAATAGTATTCAATGAAACTTAGTGAATCTTGACTCTTGCATTAAAGATTTTAGAAGATGTTTGTCTGAAGGAAAAACTCTCTATGGATTGTGTGTTATCATATAATTGCATTAGAGATATCAATGAAGAGATAAAAGGAAAATATGTAGAGTTATAGAATATTGTAAATGAGTTATAACTACCAAATGTGTAGATTGAAGATTTAGAGAACATAATTGGGAAGATAAGTGATGATATAAGTTTGATAGAACTGAGAAGAGAGAGAGAAAAATCAAAGATTTTCATTGCTAAGAGAGCATCTCACTGTAAAAATCAATCACATTCATAAGAAGTTGGATGAATGTCTTAAAACCAAAAGATCTTATGAGAAATTTGTATATTCAAACTTCAATTTAGTTGAAGTGGCATCTTATGGACTATGTGTTTTAATCAATGTATTAGAAGCAATCCAAGATACATGGGATAATGAATTCAAGAACTTGAAGACAAAATTTTCTAATTGTGTTGCATACATTTCTAACCAGTCAGCTTAAAGAGAAAAAGGTAGACAGTTTTTTTTTGTAAATAGTTTTTGACTCACCTTTGTCATTGATATCAAAGGGGGAGTGTTTGTATGGAAATAAATAAATATAAATTAATAAATAAGTAATATAAGTATAAGGAGGTATAAAGTTGGAGTATAGACTAGGGGAAGTATAATGTATGTGATGGTAAAAGATGTTTTATAATATAAATGATCCACATTTTGAAAAATTTATATGGTCATGTGAAGAACTTAACAATTTTCAAAATTTTGCAATTTTGGGACTTAGCCAACTTTCCCATATGTTGCCATCAATGCAAAATGGGGATATTTTTGGAAATTTGGATTGAGTATGGAAATGTATCAAGGTTTTCATTTATAGAAAAATATCATCCATATCAAGTCAACATATTATGGAGACACACTTTTGGTTTGAAGACTTAGAAAATTGTCTAAAGTGTTGAAAATGTTAGCTATCAAAAAAGCCAGCTTTTTGCTTTGCAAAGTTCATAGATAAAAAAATGGTACATGCACACTTGAGGAAATCTAGAACACATTATGATGATCTTACATCTCAGAGAACAAGTCATTATGAGCTATATAGATATAGATATTAAGGTTTTATCAGTTGCAATTTTGTACACGCATAACATAGCAGAGGCAAGACAATAATAAATTATGTTAAGGAATTATTTTGGTTTGAAAAAATAAATACTTTACTAATTAGGGATGACATTCTATATGTTAACCCTAACTTAGAAAAAGTAAGTTTTGCATTTTTGGACACATGTGAAGACATGAAGACTGATAGGACAAAATAACTTGGTATAAAGGACATAGTTTTGGATGTGAAGTTTTGTGATGTCTTTGAACATTGTTATATACTTATTTTGTGATGAAAATTACATGTTAGAGAAAACAAACATCAATATATGAAAAGTTGTGTATAGAGAGCTACAAAGGAAAAATCAAATATTACAGATATCAACATTGTCAAAAAGTTTATGTATCTGTTCCCTTTGTGTACATAATATATCAATGTAATTGAATGTTTGAGTAGTGGGATCATTTTGAATATATATTTTAATTGTAATAGAAACTCCTAACAAAGTTGAGGCTTCTAACAAGGTTTAGTCCTCTAACAAGGACCGAGACACTATACAAATGTGATAGAATCCTAACAAGGTCAATATCTTTTACAAGGTAATTTTAATTAGTGGATTATTTTGTGAGTATCATCCCCATCAGGGTTTTACCTTGGCCCAAGTTTCCCTAGTTAAAAAATAACGATGTTATGAGTTGCATTGTGTTACTACTATGTTTAATTTTTAGTTTAATCACATGTGCATGTTTTAAGGTTGTAAAAGATATCCATAGTTGGAAAAAGTTTGTAAAATACTTATTCACTCCCCCCTTTGAGTATTTCCTATTTCTAACACCATCATGCATAGAAAAAATCATCACACAACAAAATTCTACATGTCACTCAAGGTACTAATGAAGAACACACTATTCGAGGATAAGTGAATTAAAACTTGAAGAATACAAAAAAAAAATGATATCTTAGAATAATGATCCACGATAGGTCCTCTATAAGATGCCAAAATCACACACTGAAATGCATGATCAAATAACTGCACTCACAAAAAAAAAAGATTAGAAAATAGGAAAATGAACAAAATAAAATTAAAATGATGCAAGATTTCCAAGAACTCAAGATGCTCATGCATTGGACAACTAGGGTTATTAGATAACTAAAATCCACATTAGATCCCTTCGCAACCAAAGTGAAACTAGAATGATCTAACTCAAAGTGAGAAAACCAAGAATTGTCTTTCACCGGTCTATTATTCCACTGGACCAAATACTCCAAATGATCCTTTCCTTTTGTAGTCTTTTCAATTTTTCTATCCAAAATCCTCTCAATCTCATCCATATTTTTCTTAGGATAATATTGCTTCACAATTGAATCATAATTAGGTTCACGATACTCATATAAATAAAAAAATGTTGAATATGGGAAAAATATCCATGTCACTAGGTGACTCAACTTTAAAATCATTACCACTATTAACTTCCTCAAGAATCTAAGAGGTCCAATCTTATTCATCTTCATCTTTCTATATGTTCCAACATGAAATATGTTCTTCTTCAAATGAATCATAACCTCATCACTTGCTACCAAATCCTTATGTCTCCTAGTTCTATTTGATGCATCCTCATATCTCTTATTAATATGCTCCAAATTATACCATACTTCATCATGTAAATTCTTCATAAATTCTGCATAGCCCTTTTCTTTAGTACTTATCTTTTCCTCTTGATCAATATTTCTTAGTTTCGTAATCCATTTATGATACATAATAATAATAATCTCAAATGGTTCTTTGTGGTACCCTTATTCACTAAGTCATTATACATAAATTCAACTTGTTCCAAAACTAAATCCCAATTACCTAGTTTATCTCCAACTAAGCATCTCAACAAGTTATCATAATTTCAATTCACAACCTCTATTTGTTCACTTGTCTTTGGATGAAATGTAGATATAAACTTTAAATAAATATTCATTCTCTTCCTAAATATATTTGTTAGTAAATAGTTTCCCCCCAATATTTTAACACTTTTGAATAGGAAAATGTTTGTAAACTAACAGATTCAATTCCTAATGACAGATAAGGAATTCTCTGCTTGAAATTTTCTTTATGTTATATAAGGTGCAACTAACCTTTTATGAAAAGATAATCATAAAGTCCTCTATTGAGGGAAAATCTACCCAATGAGCATTTTACTGAAAATACTAAAAAGCTTAAGTTATCTCATGAATATAAGATAAATATGAATACTGAAAAACCACTTAATTTTAACAATCAATATCATCCACATGATTGAATGTTGAAAATGGATAAGCAGACGAATAGTATGAATTTCACCTCCCACAACCTTCAAACTTCAAAGCAAATAATTCCATAATAAATAGCAAACATAACTTAACTTTCACATATAACTGACATTCTCAAGAACACAAATTACTATAAAGAAAATAATAGTATCTAGTTCAGAAAGCTTCAACACGTAAAACTATAGAATTTTATTTAAGTTTGTTGATAATTCAGAAAAGACTGTCTTCAAAATTTAAAATTTAGAACTTTAAAACAAAAGTATTTCTGCCTTTGTGTCTACAGAGAGATGAACCCTATTAGATAATAGCTATCACATATTTATACAAAATAGGGCTGGATAACTATCCAAAATTACCTCGCCAAGAGTAAATTGTCTTTTAGTCAGCACAACTATGTTAACTAAAATGCATAAAGGAAATAAATAGGAGAAAACAAAATGCAACTTTCCAATGATCAGGCACCATATTAGGAGGAACTGTCTACACCAGTTGTGATTCTTGTGGGCTTCCATGTCTTGTAAGAAGTAGTAAATGTAGAAATAATTGACTGATGGGGTAAACTAATGTAGGTAATTCTACGCTGCTAGACTTCTTTTTCTCTCTTTAGCTCTATTACTTTCTCTTCGGGCATTTCCAAATGCTTCTGGTTTATTATCAACATGGCCTCAGTATGAGTGATGTTTGAAAAATCCTACCTAGATGGTATTTCTCTCTCCTAAATTTCTTGAAACTTCTTATGTACTTCACTTATTATTTCCTCCACTTGGGCTATGGAGTCATTTTCCTTACCCGTGTAATGCTTGCTGAACCACTTTAGATCCCCTTGAATTATCTCATCCACAAGTTTGAGACCATCAAAAACTTCTTTGATCTTATTTACCCCCTAAACTAATGCCTCGTTCCACCATTCAATATAATCTTTAATCACATATAGAGTCTTGTCATTAAGTCCAACTACAAGGCATTTAGCTTGGAACCCTTGCAACCCAATTCCTTGAATATCTTCTATCCAAAGTACTACTTTTACCCAATTGTTCTTTTCTTTTTCATAGTCTTCATTATTTGATTCCACCTTTTTGATGATGGTAGTGGTTTCTTTCAATGCTTTGTCCAAAAGATTTATCTATTTTACAATTTCATTCAGGACATACTATAAACACTCTTTAGAAGTCTTCACAAAAAATTTACATTTTTGCAAATTATCAAGGAATTGTTGATTAGCATAAGACTTTACATCCACAATTATAGACATCTCACTCAAAGGATTAGGTTCTAGGTGTAGGATAACACTGATGTATTGTGCCATGCTCCTTATTACTTCCTTCATATCTTGGGCATCTTTCCAGACTCTGTCCACAATCTTTTTGTTTGAAGCCAAAAAGATCTTCATATCCACTACATGACTTCCCTTCCCAAGGTCAATCCTTGACACTTGATAACCTTGAGGAGTGATATCTTCATGTAGGATACCTTTTGGTGGCTTGGCAATCTCAGCTAACCAATGTCCTAAACTTTTATCGAACTTTATTCTAGATTTAGTTCTAGCCTTTTTGGTCTTCAAAGATTTTCCTAGACATCTGCTAACCAAATCATCAATAGGCATAGACAGGGGCACCATACTTCTTTTCTTTTCAATAGAAGTCTCTAGCTAGTTAGGCATGATAGGATCTTTGCTAGTTGTGGGAGAAACATTAGTCAGAGAGAGGGTACCTGATTGAATATCAATGCTCTTAAGAAACTTTTGAGTATCTGATACACTATCCACCATTGGAGATCTAGGGAGTTAATCTAAATTTGACTTTACTTCTATAGGATCTAGATCAATAGTCACTCTATCATTTCCTTTTCCAGGTGTTACTTTCCTAGTACTTGAGTGGGTTACCCTTCTAACCTTCGACACTTGTTTAGGAACTTGAAGTTGAAGTGGCTACAAAGTTACTTCAGCTTCAACTTCAGGTGAACCTAGAATAGGATTATTAATACTAGGGTTAGTGATGACCTTTGGCTTTGGGTGTGTCTTTTTATGTTTGACTCTTGAGTATTTCTCTGGGGCACTAGGGTAGCTGATTTAATAGTCTTTGATTTTAACCAATTTTTAGTTCTTTTCAAAACTTCTAAAGTATGGGAAAGAAAATCATCATCTTCCCTTCTACTCCAATCAATTTCAAGAATTGGCATAAATTCAACCTAATTGACATAAAATGGGTCAATCATTTCTTCATTTTTATCTTCTTTTATCCCTTTAGTATTGAGGTTAACTTCAAACATATTAATTTGTCTTACTATCAACCTTGACCACAACCATTTTCTAACTTCAAATTCATCTGAGCAATTAGCCCAGTAATCTTCGAGATGTGGAACATGGACTAGTGAAACTATATGTTTGAAATTATCTTTGGCAAAACCCGTGTAATCAAAATCTTCTCTAGGAGAGTAGGGTTTGAGGCATAGGTGTGATAATGCTATTTTTGTTAATACAACTTGCTTGAAATTTGAGCATTTGTAATGGTCAATCTCTGTGGGGAATATGAAAGAAGATGACTTTTTAGTGTTTTTAGGAGACACTATCATAGAAATAAACTATCTGCATATCTCAGATAAGATAATGTTGTCTAAAAGATAACATGGTAACCTAAGAGGTTCACCGAAAAAACCTCCAACTTTGAGATATGTGAACTTGGGAAACTAAATGTAGAAACAACCATAAAACTTGATGGATTGCATTGATTCTTCAAAAAACCTATGATTTTTATGCCCTTGGAGTTTAAACACCAACCTTTCGAGGAATACATCATTCACCCTCACAAATTCTTTGCAAAATTCACTTTCCTGGAGATCCTTCTAATAGTGATAAATAATTATTTCCTTGGTCTAGGCCAAGTCTGGAAGACCTTCCCACTCCTTAGATGCTACTAAAATGTAGATTAAGAAAGAGGATAGAAAGAATGAGCTGAAACTACTCACAACTATCATACCATCATGTAAATTTTCAGCAATCAAATCAGCCCAATCAATGAACTTTTCACCCTTGACAATCTTCTAGATAAAGAAGTACGTCCAACTCTCCCAGTGAAAGGCCTGGTCATTACCCTTAACTCTATTTAAGAGTAGGACAATGTCTATAATTTCCCTAATGAAATGCTTAATAGTCAAGGGCTTGGGCAATCTGGAGCCTCCTTTGGCTAGTTTTAAAAGCCAGGTTTGAGCTACAATAGAATCATAGTCTTTCTTTCTATCACCATATAGATGATTTTCTTCCTCACATGTCTAGGGCTCATAAGGTTCTTTGTGAGGAATTCTTAGAGCCAAACTAATACTAGTCCTATTTATCGTGACCAAAACTTCTCTAGAAGCTTTCTTGATGCACCTGGTGCTGGGGTCATAATGATTTGCACTTTCAACAACTAATTCCAGACACTCAATGGTTGATGGAAAGGTGGTAGCTTCAAGCAACATACTACTAGCTAATTTTTTGTATATGGGTCTAGATTGAGTATTTTTTTCCTGCTTGAATTTATTGGCTAGGTTTTTATTTACTAGAAAAGTATCTCAAATTTCTGGGAGGGAGCTTAAAAAGCATGGATTTTCTAGTTTACGCATCTTAGGATAGAAAAGCATCATGGTTTGGTTTGAAAAAGGAGGATATATAGAGATAAACCAAAAAAATTTAAACCAAAACTAGGTACAATAAAAATTACAGAGGAAATTAGTATAATACACTTACAGTTCTTAACAAAGCTTAAACTCTGCCTCTTTTTCTTACTAGTCAATGCTGGGAACTCAAAATGACCAAATGAGTAATTATACTAGCCAAAAAGGTAATTTTAAGAAATGATTTCTTGGAAATCTTAGGATAGATATGAGTGGGCAAAAGCATTTATAACAACCATGTTGCCTGTACCTGACAAAACTTGCAAGGTCATTTGTAGTTAATACCCATCAATTCCACACATGGATTTACATCTCATGATATCATAAAATCTTGACTCCAACTTTTCCCATAAAGCCAACTATACTTTGGAATGAGTTTTCTTAGTTGTCACACTTATTTCCTTTCATACCTTCAAGATTACCATAGTGTGGGACCCATTTTCTACTTTATGAAATGCATTCATCATTTCTAGTACATCACCTGCAAGAAAACAAGAAAATGTTAGAAAAACATGAAGTCAAGGTTGAAGTTGAAGTTTCTTTGAATCAACCCTGACCTCAACTTTAACTTCATAGGACTTGACTCAAGCCAACAGGTAATAAAATTGCCAAGTGATAGAGAGTAGGTGGACCCAAACTTGAAGTTGAAGTATGTTAAAAATTCAAGTTCAAGTTCAAATTTCAAAAAGCACTCTTGGTCAACAACACTGCATATTGTACAGAAAGTGGGGTAGCAATATTCATGAAATAGTCAACAAACTTATTATCTAAATAATGCTCCTAGGTAACCCATGCAACCTCACAGTTTCCTTGAAGAATACATCACCACATGCACTAAATCTAATGTCTTCCTACAAGGTGTGAAATGAGCCATCTTGGAAAATTTATCCCATACAACAAATAAAGAATTATTACCCCTCTATTTCTTAGGAAAACCAAGACCAAAATCCATATTAATGTCTTCCCAAGGTCTAAAGGAACAACTAATGGTGTATACAATCCCACATTCTAACTAACCCCTTTAACAACTTGACACACTATACAACTTCTAACAAATTTCTGAACATCTTTATGAATTTGAGGCCAAAAATTCTTCTTGGTAATAAAACTCACTATCTAATCAATTCTAAATTGTATTGCAAGTTCTCTTCTATGCTTGTCCTTGATTATGTTATCCCTAGATGAAAATCTAGGAATGCAAAATCAGACTTCCTTGAACAACATATCCTCTTTCATATAATAATCCACTTACTTACCTTGATTATCTATTATCAGTGTCTTAACAAGATTTTCAAAATTTTGCAAAATAAGGATTAGTATCATACTAGGTCTTCAAATCATCAAATTCAAATACCTCAACTCTCATATTAGTCAAACAAGTCCTTCTATTCAATGCATCGACAACTCTATTTGACTGACTACTCCTATGATTCAACACAAAATTGAAATTCTTCAAGTATCCAACCTACTTCATGTCTGTTATTCAACTTACTTTGACCACCCAAATACTACAATACTTTATGATCAGTATGCAAAAAAATCCTTAGACATCAAGCAATGTCTCCATTTCTTCAAAGATTAAATATTAGCATAAAAGTCTTGATCATAGACTAAGTATCTCTTCTTAGCATCATTCAACTTCTCACTATAGAAAGCAATAGGTTTACCTTTCCAACTTAGTACTACTCCAATTGCACATCCACTTGCATCACAATCAATTTGAATTACTATTGTGGCCTCACAATGTACACCTCATTTTGATTCAAAAATTGGGGAACCCTAGTTTAAAAATTCCCTATGAGACATCTAGTCTGACACCTTGATCATTTTGGACCCTCCCTAGGGTCTAGGCCAAACCCTAGTCTCTAACTAGAAAGGATCAGGTAGTTAGAGAGAAGAAAATATCAAGGATAGATTTTACAGTGCATGAAGTGTGCACAAGCACACTTCACCCTACTTCAGAGATGTACACATGTGCATGTACACAACCTTGGAGGTGTGCACAAGGCTTCCCCCCCTTTTCACAAACATGGTGATGCACATGTTCATAGTTGCACACATGTGCACCATGCACACATATTCAAGGTGCAAATGTGTGCTAGTGCATGACTACATACTTAGCCATTGAAGAGGCAAAAAATGTGTGCACTAGCACACCCTACACACTTGCACTAGGTGTGCTAGTGCACAAAACTCACTATTGGGGGAATTTACTTTTTGAGCAATCTAACTAGTTTTGACACAATTTTTTCATTAGTCTAAGTCCTCTTTTAGGTCTTTCAATGTAAGATGACTAATGTTTTCTTCTTTGTGTAGATAAAATGGCATCCTCATTATCTATAGCACAAAAAATATCCATTGTATTGCATGCGCATTTTGAAAATAGTTGCCTTGGGATATTAGATAGAAGAAGTAGAAGGAGTTCAAGTCTATGATAATGTTGGGCTATAAAAAGGGTATAAATTATCAAAAAGGGAAAAAAAGTACACTAGAGTGCTCCCTAACCTCATTTGATAAAAATTTAGAAACCATTTTCAAAACTGAGAACTTTGATTTTTTTTGTGAATTGAGAACCTTGCACAATTCCCTGTAGATTGTTGAGAAAAGATTGATACAAGTATGAGAATGTGTTTCAATTATTGTTTTGTCACTAATGTCAAACCTACTGCTTGTTGGTAAGATGACTACTTAGTTGGTTTGAGTACTATCATTTGTTTTATTGATGAAGAGGATTTGATCAAATGAGATAGCAAGAGCACCTAGAGGAAAGGTTGGGTTATGGTATGAAAAATGAGTACAAATATTAGTTAAGATATTGATGATATAGTGTATTGTTTATCTTCTTAAGGCTATAAAGATTGGATACACTAATTAAGTCTAGAAGAACAAGTAAGAAGATTTGTGTTTGCTAGGCTTGAATGAGTGCACAACAGGTGCCAAACAAAGTTAGTGCAAGCCGAGCAGAAAATTTGTTGGAGCTAAGAAAAGTGAAGATTTAGTGTATGCCAAGTTAACATAGTGTAAGTCAAGTAAAGTTTAGTTCATGTGGAGCATTAGTAAACTTTAGTGTTCACTAGGTGAACTAGTGGAAGATGAGTGGAAGAACAATATGGAAGTTGAGTGACAACATATTAATGTCGAGTGCTTGTATTCATGTTAAATCATAGATTTGATGAATCTAAGTCAACTATTTTAATTTCTTGAATTGTGTGAAGGTGTGGAAGATAACTATAATAAGTTGGTGGCACAGAGTTTAAGGTCATTTTGTAGTGAATTCAAGGAAGATTGAGGAAGAAGTTTCTAGAGGAACCAAATGAAAAAATGGGTAGATTCATTATATCCTATCTAATCTTAGCTAACCCTAAAATGGATGATTATGGTTAAGTGGAAAAATATCTTTAATCTTTATTTATAGAGAGCTAGTCAGAAGAAAAGGTTGTCATGTGTGAGAACCTAAAGAAGACAAGGAGTCTAGGGTATTGCTTCATTCAGTGGCCAAACAGAAGAGACTGCTATTGGAGAGAAAAGAAAGAAGGCTTAAGAGTATGAATTCTTTAAGGGTGAACAAGCTATTAGAGTTTAAGTATGTGAATGCCAAGTACAATGGAGGACTAAAATAAAGATCTATAATCTGTAAGTGAGTTGTAATTTGTTATTAGATCAAGCCTTATTATTACTTTCTAATCATTGTATTAGTCTAGGGTAAATCTTTTGGATTAAGGTTGACCTAAAAATAATTTGTAAATCCTTTAACTAGGTAACATTCTAAGTGAATGACCTAAAGTCCTCTAACAAGGTTCAATCCTAATAGGGTGATTGAAATCTTCTAACTAGGTCACATTTAACAATGTGTATTGTAACCTTTAACAAGGTTAACCTTTCATAGGACATCACTTCATAAGAGTGAGAATTAGTAGCATGTTATTGGTGGTTTTTCCCAAATTGGGTTTCCACATAAAATCCTTGGGTCAAATGTGATATTGAATTTGTTATGTTTTATGTCTATATTTTTGCAAAGTTGTTTTGATCTAGGATAGTAACCTACAAAGTTTAAGCATTGTATGATCTAATGGATGGATGCATAATAAAGTTTTATGAATATGGGTTCACTAAGTTGTGAAAAGTTTTATTTGTACATTTGGACCTTGGATAACTAATTCACCCCCCCTCCCCCACCACCTTCAGTTATTCTAAAGAATTCTAACAATTGGTATCAAAGTCATCTACTTAAGATGACAAGTTTGAAGGTACTAGAAGTAAAAAATCAAGATGTCAAAAAGAGAGGCACCCAAGCTCAAAAAGGACAACTTCCTTACATGGAAAATTCTAATAAAGCTACACCTAGGAGGTCTTGGAGACTATGTACAATCTACAATTATCACTGAGCATGTCAATCCTGCTAAATCCCTAACTACTGATGATCTAAAAAAGAAAAAAGAACACAATCAGACAATGTTGCAGATTTCCTTTGCCCTAAGTTATTCTGAGTTTGATAACACCCAGGGTTGTAATTCTACAAACAAGATGTGGGATGCTCTTCACAACATTTATGGAGGAGACACAAATGTTTTGAGAGCCAAATCTAAAAGTCTTAGAGGTAAGTTTGATGATATGAGAATGGAAGAAGGTGAGAATATGTTCAATGTTGCTCTAGAATAAAAGATGTTGTTAATGCTATAGGAGGATCTATTGGTAAGATAGATGATGATACAATATTAAGAAAAGTACTAAGAACACTATTTCCCATCTATGCTATTAGAGTTTTTTCCATACAAGAATTGAGATGTATAGTAGGTTCTAATTTGACTTTGGAAGGTTTGGTAGGTAGCTCACTACCTTTGAGCTCTCTAATTTTAATAATTTCAAACTTGACAATGTTGAATCTACTTTCAAAGCTAAGTTGTCATTAAAGGAACCTAAGAAAAAGAAGAAAAAGGTTAAATATATTTCTATTGATAGTTTACACACATGAGGAGGATGTAGAACAACTTGAAGCACTACTAGCAAGGAGATTTCAAACAGGCAAAGGAAAATTTAAAGGCGAGTTACCTATCATGTGTTCTAATTGCAATGAGGTTGGTCATGTTGTTGCTAGATGTCTATAGAAGAAGAACAATAGAAGTGGAGACAAATACAAAAGTAGAAGAGATGAGGACAACAAAGATTATAGAGACAAAGGCAAAAAGTTTTTCTACATTGTAGAAGAGGAAACCCAAGATGGATCTGATGACCATGATGATAAAGTGGTGTATGTTACAATGAAAGATGAATTTGATGAGGATGCGAAAATTGCAGTAGTGTCTTATGTGAACAAGATTGAGAGATGGATCATTGATAGTGGGTGTTCACATCACATGAATGGAGATAAAAGTAAGTTCATTACCCTGAATTATTATAATGGAAATAGTGTAATGTTTGGTAATGATGCACCCTGTCTGATAAAAAGAAAAGGTTCTATCAAACTCACATTAAAGATTTTGTGTGACAATGCTTATTATGTTGAAGGACCTAACTATAATTTTTTGAGTGTGTCACAACTAAGTAGTTCAAGTTGCAAGGTTTAGTTTGAGAACAAGATAGCTAACATATATGACACTGATGAGAAACTTATTGGGAAAGGTGATCAAACTAGAGGTAATATATTTTATTTTGATATGAATGATGCTACTTGTCTTGTTGTAGAATTTGATGATGCATGGTTATGGTACAAGAGCTTATGTTATGTTTTCTTTGATAACTTGGTGGGTATTAGTAACATGAGAAGAGTCGCAGGTTTTCCTAAATTGAGGAAACTTGACAATATAATTACAAACAATGTTAGTTAGGAAAGATGACAAAATCTAGTTTTAAGAGTAAGACCCACACCTCTAAAGAAATTCTTGAGATTTTTTATATTGACTTGTGTGGACCAATTAATGTGCAAAGCTACAAGGGTGACAAGTACATTATCCTATTTGTTGATGATTATTTAAAGATGATGACAATTATGTATCTGAAACAAAAATCTAATGCTTTTGAAATGCTTAAGTGGTACTTAGCAAGAGTTGAGAAGGAGACATGTAAGAGCCTATAATGTATGAGATTTGATAGAGGTGGAGAATTTACATCAAGTGAGTTTGAGATGTTTTGTAATGATAGAGTAATTAAAAGACAAACATCTGCACCTAGGACCCCTCCATAAAATGGAATTGCTAAAAGGAGGAACATATCTATAATGGACTGTGCTAGGACAATCATGATGGAGAAGAATGTTTCTTTGAAATACTAAAGAGAGGCTATTAGCACAAATTTCTATACCTTGAACCATGTGCAAGTAAAGAAAGGTACTCATTCAACACCTTTTGAATTATGTTATGGGTACTCACCTAATGTAAAACATTTTAAGGTATTTGGAAGAGTGTTCTATATTCTTATAGATTTTAGTAATGGTAAATTAGATGCTAAAAGTGAAGAAGGTATATTCCTTAACTATTCCACAAGAATTAAAGCTTATAAGTGTTTAAATACTAACAATAACAAAGTTGTGAAAAGTGCAAATGTGAAGTTTGATGAATATATAGAGTTACATGAGGCTGAACCTATGAAGGAACCTGAGGAATACAAATATTTTGTATACTTTAATGAAGGTATGCACATTGATGAAGATGTTGTAAATCAAGTTTCAAATCAACAACAAGTTTTAGTGATTGTCGAGTCACATAAAATGAATGCTGATTTGCATTCAAGAACTGAGCTATAGTTAGTTACTGATTCGCAAATAGAAGCTGAGACACATTTTGATTCTGAGATTAGTGTACATGATAGAGATATTGAATTACCTAATAGATAAGTACATAGTGATTCAAAAGTTAATAAACCTAATTAGGAAAGTAGAGAATAACCAAAATTGTAAAAGTATGTCAAGAGACATTACTCTACCAAAAAAATTATTGGAGATAAAGATGTTAGATCAATGAAAATAAATAGGATGAGAAGCGATACATATTTAATAAGCATGCATAAACCTAAGACAGTGAAATATTCCTTAGACAGTGAGGACTGGAGCAAATCCATGAAATAAGAGATTGAACAGATTGAGAAGAACACGACATGGACTCTAGTTGCTAGACCAGAGGATAAGAATGTGATTGGAACAAAGTGGGTATATAGAAACAAGTTAGATTAAAATGGTGAAGTCACAAGGAATAAGGCAAGATTAGTTTACAAGGGGTATGCACAAGAAGAAAGAATTGACTATGATGAAACATTTGACCCTGTTGTATGATTGGAAGGAGTAAGAACTCTGCTTGATTCATCTACATACAAAGGTTTCAAAGTTTATCATATGGATGTGAAATTTGCATTTTTGAATGCTTTATTAGAAGAGGTTTACATAGAACAACCAGAAGGATTTTTTGATGCTAATAAAAAAAAACATGGTATGCAGACTACACAAAGATTTACATAGTTTAAAGCAAGCCCCAAGAGCATGGTATGGAAGGCTTCAAAATTATCTTGTGAAGATTGGATTTGAGAGGACTAATGATAACAACAATCTATACTTGAAAATAGAAGAAGGTAAAAGTATTTTACTAGCTGAAATTTTTGTTGATGATATCATATTTGGAGGTCAAGATGGATTATGTAAGGAATTTGCAAATGAAATGAAGAAACAATTTGAGATGTTTATGTTTGGATAGATCAAGTTCTTCATTGGTTTGCAAGTATATCAGATGAAATATGGTATATACATCATTCAGTTTAAGTATGTGAAGGAAATATTGAAAACTTTTGGATTGGAAGATTCCAAACTAGTTAACACACCTATGACAATAGGACACAAGTTGTCAAAGAATGATGATTCAATTGATGTGAATCAACAATTGTATAGGTCTATGATTGGAAAATTGCAACTTGTAGTACATAGCAAACCTGACATTACATTATCTATTGGGATTGTTGCAAGATTCTTTGCTAATCCTAAGGAAAATCATTTGATGGCTATTAAGAGAATAATGAGATATCTAAATGGATTAGAATACTATGGTCTAAACTAAAAGAAAAATTAGAAGTTTGAGTTGAGAGCCTATACTGATGTTGATTGGGCTAGTAACATTGATGATAGAAAGAGCACTAGTGGAGGAGCATTTTTCTTAGGAAAGAAGTTGGTCACCTGGACCAACAAGAACCAAAATTGCATATCTTAATCTACTGTTGAAGCTAAATATGTGGCTACTAAAATAAATTGTACAAACATTGTATGAATCAAACAACTACTTAAAGGTATGAAGGAAGAAATCATTGAACTTGTGATACTTTATTGTGATAATACAAGTGCTATAAATATATCAAAGAACCTTGTGATGCACAAAAATAATAAGAACATTACAATCAAGTATCATTACTTGAGAGAGTTAGTTCAAGATGAAAAAATGAGGATGGAATATGTGAATACAAAAGAGTAGATAGCTGATATCTTCACAAAAGCTTTACCTAAGGATGCTCATGAGTATCTAAGATGTAAACTAGGGGTAATACCCCTATCCAAAGCTACTTAATAAGAATGAATTGTACCCTTCATCAACCAAGTTGAATGTTGTATCTTACAACTTAATGCAGTGGATTTTACTTTAGGAGCTTCCTAAAGTAATCAAAGAGCTAGAATAGAAGATTCATAGTCACAAGTTAGGTGATAGAGGGAGAAAACTAAAATTGTTAACAACTTCATGTTGAGATGACAAGTCTTTGGCATTTTTTTTAAAGAGGGAGATATAAATAATACAAAACAAAGTGAGAAAGAGGGAGGAATACTTTAGAAGAGAAAGAAATATGGAATATCTACTTAGAGTGAGCTAGTGTACCTAATGTTTAATAAAGAGGGAGAAATGACTAAAATAAATACATCGACCTAGTAAGAGGGAGAAAGTACTAAGGGATACAGTTTGAAGGAAAAGCCCTACATGATTATAGATGAAGGGAGTCATAAGGAATATTTGATTATCTATTGATCAGAATAGAATTTTGTAGCCTATACAGATGACGAAAGCTGATGATAGAGGGAGAGATTTTAATACATGAAATTATTTTCTTTTTGGTATTGTTGTTGGTATTGGTTTTTCATCAATGCTAAAGAGGGAGATTATTGAGAAAAGATTGATACAAGTATGAGAATGTGTTTCAATAATTGTTTTGTTAGTGATGTCAAACTTGCTACTTGCTGCTAAGATAAGTACTTAGTTAATTTGAGTACTAGCATTTGTTTGATTGATGAAGAGATTTGATCAAATGAGATAACAAGAGCACCTAGAGGAAAGGTTGAGTTACGGTATGAAAAAGGAGTATAGACATCAATTAAGATAGTGATGATATAGTGTATTGTTTATCTAGTTAAGGTTGCAAAGATTAGATACACTAATTAAGTCTAGAAGAACAAATAAGAAGAATTGTGTCTACCAAGCTTGATTGAGTGCATAGTAGGTGTCAAACAAAGTTAGTGCAAGCCGAGTAGAAAATCTTTTGGAGCCAAGAAAAGTGAAGATTTAGTGTCTGCCAAGTGAACATAGTTTAAGCTAAGTAAAGATTAGTTCATGTTGAGCGTCAGTAAACTTTAGTGTTCACCAAGAGAACTAGTGGAAGACAAGTGGAAGAATAATATGGAAGTTGAGTGACAACATATTGATGCCAAGTGCTAGTATTCATGTTAAATTATAGATTTGAAAAATTTGAGCCATCTATTTTATTTTCTTGAATTATGTGAAGAGTGTGGAAGGTAACTATGATGAGTTGGTGGCACAAAATTCAAGGTAAACTATTTTGTGGAAAATTCAAGGAAGATTGAGGAAGAATTTTATAGAGGAACAAAATAAAAAAAAGTGGGTAAATTCATTGTATCCTACCTAATCCTAACTAACCCTAAAATGGATGATTGTGGTTAAGCAAAAATTTATCTTAAATCTCTATTTATAGAGAGAGTTGATTAGAAGAAAAGGTTGTCATGTGCCTAGGGCATTGGTTCATTAAGTGGCTGAATGGAAGAGACTACTATTGGCAAGCAAAGAAAGAAGGCTTACGAGTATGATTTCTTGAAGGGTGAACAAGCTATCAAAGTTGAAGTATGTGAAAGCCAAGTAGAATGGAGGACTAGAACATAGATCTGTAATCTGTAAATGAGTCGTAATTTGTTATCAGATCAAGCCTTATTATTAATTTCTAATCATTGTATTAGTTTAGGGTAAATCTTTTGGGCTAAGGTTGACCTAAAATCATTTGTAACTCCTTTAACTGGGTGACATTCCAAGTGAATGATCTAAAGTCCTTTAACAAGGCTCACTCTTAATAGAGTGATTGAATCCTCTAACTAGGTCACATTTAACAATGTGTATTGTAACCTTTAATAGGGTTGGCCTTTCAAAGGACATCACTTCAGAAGGGTGAGAATTAGTAGCATGTTACTAGTGGTTTTTCCAACATTGGGTTTCCATGTAAAATCCTTGTACCAAATGTGATATTGAATTTATTATGTTTCATGTTTACATTTTTGAAAAGTTGTTTTGACCTAGGACATTAACCTACAAAGTTTAACCATTGTATGATATAATGGATGCATGCATAATAAGGTTTTATGAATATGGGTTCACTAAGATATAGAAAGTTTTATTTGTACATTTGGACTTTGGATAACTAATTCACCCCCCGTCTTAGTTATTCTAAATAATTTTAACAATTGGTATCAAAGCTATTTTCTTAAGTGGACTAGTTTGAAGGTACTAGAAGCAAAAGATCAAGATGTCAAAAAGAGAGGTACCCAAGCTCAACAAGGACAACTCCCTTGCATGGATAAGTCTAATGAAGCTACACCTAGGAGATCTTGGAGACCATGCACAATCTACCATTATCACTAAGCATGTTAATCATGCTAGAGCCCTAATTGTTGATGATCTAAAAAAGAAAAACACAATCGGGCAATGTTGGAGATTGCCTCTGCCCTAAGTTATTCTGAGTTTGATGACACCAAGAGTTGTGATTTTGCAAAGAATATGTGGGATGCTCTTCACACCATTTATGGAGGAGACACAAATGTTCTAAAAGTCAAATTTCAAAGTCTTAGAGGTAAGTTTGATGATATGAGAATGGAAGAAGTTGAGAATGTTGCTCAATATTGCTATAGAATAAAAGATGTTATTAATGAGATAAGAGGAGCTATTGGTAAGATAAATGATGATACTATATTAAGCAAAGTACTAAGAACATTTCTACCCATCTATGTTATTAGATTTTTTGCCATACAAGAATTGAGATGTATACCAAGTTCTACCTAACTCTTGAAGGTTTGATAGGTAATTATCTCTAAAGGTGCATAGGTGAATATATCAAAAACATCTAGAGGCCCCTTGAGGTCCTAAAAGTTACCATGTCTTCCTTTTCTTCTGTAGTAGCTAAGATCATGCTCAAACCCATGACTTTGAAGTTCTAGAGAATTTACAAGAACTCACACTTCATAATTTCCATAGGGAAGTGAGGGTGAAGTGGGAAGCTTTAGAATGATTAGCTCCTCAAGAAATCACCTCTGCTATCCAAAAGTTCAAAGGTAAACATGCACACATCATTTTGGTATAGAGGGGGAGAAAACCTAGATGCTAAAAATCAAGTTTTGTCACTTATAATTTTTTTTGGATTTTTGGATCCTATCACCAAGGTGCGTAGGTGCACTTTTCTTAGAGGTGCATCGACAATTTTCAAGAAGTAGTACACTAGTAGTTAACTACTAGTTGCTATTTTAGAGCTTTCCATGCATCAAAAACACATTTTGATGGTGGTTCAATACCCAGAAACACCTAAAGAAGGTCGAGCTTCCAATTTTAGAGCTCTTAAAGAGTCCCAGATCATCTCATGGCTTCTATATTGTTATCTTCTCATTCTTTTATTATTTTAAGTCATGTAAAGGCTCATGCACCCATTGTATATGCAAAAACCTAACCTATTGGGAGCACGCATAAACAAGAAAATGTTAGTAGCACGTGCATTCAAGATACAAATGAAATTTGAAAGCTACTAATTCTACTTGAATTTTAAAATAATTATGCAACCAACAACTTAAAGTCCTCACACAACCTGAAATTAGCTCAACAAGGGCAACCATAAGAGGTCTTGTTGGTGTGCATAAGTGTGAGGGATGTAAATGTGCTCTCCCAAAACATAATTATTGAATCCCAAGGTAATGGAATGAAGTGCAAAATGTGATATGAATCTAATTAATATTAATGAAGAATGTTTCAAGGAAAGGCTATGAAGAAACCATTCTCAAAACATCCTAAGAAGTGGAGATGGATGCAAGGAAATAAGATAGATTAACAATTCAAATGAAATGGAAATCTAGCAACTACCAAAGGTTAGTAACAATGCAAATCACAAAAATATCTAAAAAGCTCTAACACTAAACTAGCATGATAACAGTGCAAATGAGGGAGATGCAAAATGCTTGAGACAAGGGCTCTATTTATAGGTTTGAGAGAGACCTTGGAGAGGTGGCATATATGTGTCATCCACATAGGTTCCATAAGGAAGACACATGGGCTAAAGGACAAGCCATACAAAAGTCAAAATGAGCTTTTAATGTTTGAGAGGCTCAAGGTGTGCTCACACATGTGTGAGCAACCTTGAGGGAAGGAGTGGGGGACAAATGTGTAAGAGTTTTAAATGAAGTGGAAGCTTTATTGGATCATGTATTTCTCACACAAGTGTGAGCAACCACTTAGTTACTAAAAAGGTGATTAAGAGAGGTTTAGGGTAATAAAGTGAGATTAAGTAGTGGGTAGGCTTAGAAGGATGAGAGTGATGGGTGTAGATTAGGTTTTAAGATGGGATTAGGATTAAATTAAATAAGATTTAATTTAATCATAGGATTATAGAATTCAATGGAATAAAGGGAATTAATTAAATATAATTTATTTAAAAGGGGATTTATGGGGCACTATGCATTAAATAAATTTAATACATTAGGGGAAGTATTCAAATTAAATTTAAATACATTAAGGAAATGAAATTATTTAATTAAATAAGTAGAAGAATATGATAGATATAATTAATTAATAAATAATCAATTATAATGTGAATGGAAATATTAAATAAATTAATATAGTGTTTAGGACAATTTTAAGTGTCTATATTTTTCCCCTCTTTGATGTGATGTTCGGACAACATTATATGAAAGAAAAGAAAATATAGGTTGTCCCAGAAAGAATAGAAATCCTAAGAGTGGTGTCAAAGTGACGATAGGGGAGGAGGGTGCCACCTCATAAAAATAGTGCAAAAAATGAATTTTGGGTAATTTTTGCGAAAAGGTTTTTAGAAGAAAAGAAAAGGGTAGGAAAAAAGAATAAATAAACATTTTACATGACTTGGAGATAAATAGGGGTCAACATGGCCTAGGAAAGGGTACAAACTTGAAAATGGGCCTTGGAGGGCCTATATAAGCTCCAAGGGGATCAAGGAAGAGTCATTTGCACACCCAAAGAGTAGAGAACTAGAGCAAAAGATGGATCCAATCGACAGATTACAGCTTGGAGAGCACGTTCGAGAGCACTAGAGATTGGGTGATTTGACAATCCTTCCTTGTCAAATTTTTGATTTCATCTCTTAGATAGTATTTATGATGCATTTATGGGGCCAAAAATTTGGTCAGGATGGAGACAATAGTCTCCACCCTATCATCTGCATAGATGAAAAAATAGGGACCGATAGGTTGATAAGATACATCCTATGATCTTCACAGATGACAAAGGAGGAAAAAAGGGGGTGAAGCTAAGGTAGAGATGATGATCTCCATGTCATTATCTCCGTAGATGACAATTTGGCAATTGTCAGTGGGAATCTAACATTTGTGTAGCCATTGGAGATACCAAAATGACATCTCCAAAGTCTGTCATCTCCACTGATCAACATCTGCATCGATTTGAATCTCTGCAAATTGGAATCTACACTAATTCACATCTTTTCCAAGTGGGAAAAATTGATAGAAAAAAGGGGAGGATGCCCCAGACTGGGGGCAATATAAGATAGAGGAAACTAACCATGTGCATGTTTATGCTGCAAATGGAGACAATGGTATTTTGGTCATGGGAGCACTATCTACCAACCATGGTGCTAGGGGATAGATTGATCGAGGCTGAGTGGGGACACGTTAGACTATGTGGGCTAGAGCATGCCCACAAGTGGCTAGATTTGAGAGTGCATTCAACATAGCTTTCAACTTTGATTGAGTGGTGACATACATTGACATCAAGTTTCCATTTGCCTACTAGAAAGGTGACAATCACTTTGCTAGACATGTGGCAGATTCTAAGAGTGTTGATCTATGGAATGTACCTTGAGTACATTCTAGGGGGTGCCGATCCCTATCTGTGAGAGTTCTTTAGGTGCCAATGATAGAGATTACCGATATAGAGGTCATGGTTGACATGGAGAGATGCACTGGAGAAAAGATTGCCATGACTTTCTATGTACCTCACTTCACTTATATGGAGGATGGTACAAGACCATGTTGGGCATGGATTTCCTATTGGGTGGACATGGATGCTTAGTACATTATTATAGGATGATGGGTGTGGTCTTTTGCTGGGGTTAGACCATCCTAACTGAGCTATATCATGACTTTTACATGTGTTCCTACAGGGCACAACAGACCATGGGTCCAGGGTTGACACTACTCATGGTATGGTTGTGGGAGCCTATATGTGTTACACAACCTATTACCAAATGGGAGAGCTGGCAGCCTGGTGAGCCATTTGCATGGTGGTACAGGCCACCTATACAATATACCTCCAAAGAGTCTGTCAGTTTCTAAAGATGTATTGATGAGATCATTATGTTCAAGTGGATACCCTATGACAGTGTGGAGTAATGGGGCAGTGTCCTAGAAGTTGGGGGAGAGGATGATAGCAAGGATCAGAGATACCTCCCATATACATAGATAAACTACTAGCTAATTGGGAAAACTATGCATGTTGTTATGAGGTATATGCCCTCTAGGGTGTAGTGATAGTTTAGGAGGACATAGGATGTAGTCCTAGATAGATTTGTATACCTAGTGGTATCCCAAGAGTACAAAAGGCTATGAGGTCATGAGACTAGTCTGAGGTTGGCAAGGATATCCTAGCAGTTGATGTAGCTAGTGCCTTGGGTACATGAATAGGACCGGGGGGATGTAGGGATGACATTGATCTATACACAGTGGTGGGCAGCTCATTAGCTAGTATAATTAATGGTACCTAGAGCACCACTACTAGCAGAGCAATCATGGGGGGAGAGGGTGGATAGGTAGTGGTGGTGCCACCACTAGTTTAGGGGGCACAAAAGGGTCCACGGGGGTGCCAAGCCTGCTAGAGGAGGGTACTAGTACTGGCAGGGCCACTACAGAGGCCACAAGATGTAGATATGGTTAGGGTGGAGCGAGATAGTCTCTAGATAGAGGTTAACCAACTCCAAGGTGAGATACAGGTGGAGCGAGCATAGGTAGGCAATGTCTAATAGGCCTTGGCAGCATTACAAGAAGAGGGATAGGCCCAACAAGCTAGGGTGGATAGTGCCCAAGAGGCCTTGATAGCCTTGCAAGTGAGGATAGATGCTAGAGAGTTCAACAATTTTGGGATGTAGGAGGAGGTAGATGAGCTAGTGGAGATAGAGACTCTATGATGAGAGGTGGCCATGCTATGAGTAGAGAAAGAGACACATAGGCATAGGTTGATGAGTACTGCTAGTAGTAGGATGTGGCCCAATAGGTAGTATAGCTTGGGGTAGCTATGGCTATGATGCAAGAGGTGATGGTAGCCTGTCGAGTAGAGACATGGGCCATGCAAGAGGTGGCCTACAATAGGTCCCTATATCATGATGCTATTCTTACCAATTAGTGGCAACCAAATTTTTGAGAGGTGTCTAGCTCATGGACCATAGGGGGCTACTAGCAGTTAGAGCAATTAGTGGGATAGGGGAGGCCTCTACAAGGAGGGGATACAGGAAGGGCTGGGCCCTCATGATTCTTTATAGTGAGCAGTTTTGACATAGAGGTGCAGATGTAGCAAGTTTTTGATGATGCATTTGTGCATGATGATACTATATGATTCTTTTGTATACGGACTATACATAGACACTGATTATTATTTGATACATACATGACATGATTCAATGGGCCTATGTGTATATGGATGATTATTTCTTATGCTTGTGATTTCTATGATGTGAATACTAACATTTTGATGCAGGGTGTATGTTATGTTGCCTGTGATTTATATATGATGTCTAATATGTGAATGATGTAGGTTCTATGGAAAATATGAGATGTGTGCATTGTGTGATATTTCATGTATGGATGCACTATATTTTTATAAGATGTATTATGATGTATATGCCACTAAATATGATGATTATAATGTATGCACCTAATGAATTAATGTAATGAACTAATGATGAAATCTAAAAATGCCTAAATAACATGCCAATGAATGTATCCTAAAATGTCAGTAGAAAAGATACTAATGAATGCAAAGTGAAATGATTGAACTTAAAATGTAAATATGAATGAACCTAATGAATGGACATGTGTCAAAACTCCTCACTCATAAGAACCAAGTAGCATAGCATAGGAGGGGGGAAATAAACAAAACCCTTGTCTCAAGTAGGGTGCAATGAAACCCTATACTACATGAATTCTAACTACATGATACTGAGGGATTCAATTGTGTTTATATGGGAGAGAAAACCTTAGTATGATTTTGCAAAGGAGTGATGCACCAAATAGATGACAAATTTCCTTTGTGTGGACTAGACTGTCAACACAATAGATACTTTAGGACAATTGATGTAGTCTACATAGCTATGGTGGAACAAATGACATATATGTATTTGGAGAGGTCTAGGCACACCATAATCCTTTTTAGGGGTCTTTGGTGGGAAATGTGTTAACTTGTTACCCCTAGTGAGTAATGCATAATCATAACTCAAAACTAACATACATGTACTAAAGCATAAAAAAAAAATCCTACCACAAATGACATGTGTAGTTAGTTGAAGGCATTCAGGTGATACTAGAATATGGACAATCAAGGCACACCCTAAAGGCTACCACTAACACACAAAATGAAAATCAACCAAAAGAGACCTCATGACCAGGTAGTCAATCAATCCAAAATTCTTGCCAAGAAGATTAAGTCTTAGAATATAAAAATTGTTATACCATGCATAGGAAGGATTCATCCTATATGTTTGTCTAATGTCTTTGTAAAAGTTGGGCAAGGGATGTGAAAAGAAAACTGGCTCAAATCATTAAGTTTCAAATGGTTATTTCATTTAGATGCTATTATAGTCACTATCATTGGAAAAAGCTCAGTGTAACGGGATTGGGACAAGCACTTGATGAAAAAATGCCTCGTAGACTAGAGGTCTTTTAAAAATGGGAGTGAAGTGAAGCCTCACAAACAAAAGGTCTTTTTATTGGATGTATGAAAAGTGCAAGTCATATAGGACTTCTACATAGAGGTGGGATGAAATAATGGAAAAGGGGTGAAGTGAGATGATCCTTATAGATAATGGACCAAAATACTTTTTTCAAGAAACTTTTTCTTATTTTTAGTCTTTTGTTCAGGAACATTTTATGAATGTTTTTGGAGTTTTTTTTTTTTTTGATTTTTTTTTTTGTATTTTATGGAACTATAACAACACTATTCAGGAACTACAAGACTCAAGCATAGAACCGCTTGAGGTGTTGGATATTTATAGGTTCAGGGAGTGGATCTCCCTCTGAAGTGGTAATATAATATGCCCCAAACCATATTTGGCTGTAATGATAAATGGACTAAGCCAATTAGGTTCAAATTTTCCTTTCTTCTCATAGTTTTGGAGGTTCTTCATGTTATGCTTTAAAATTAAATTGCCCACCTCAGATTCTTGAGGCCTAACTTTTTTGTGAAATTGAAGCTAAAGTCAATTTTGATACACGCAGAGGTGGTTTAGGGAATTGAGGCATCTTTCATTGAGGAGTTGTAGTTATTGCAAGCGAGCAATTCAATATTCTTCTTCAGACATTAGATTCTTGAGAGAGATTCTGAGGGAAGGGAGCTCAACTTTGATGGGTAAGATAGCTTCAAAACCATAAACAAGGGAAAATGGTGTGGCTCCTATAGGGGTACAAATGGAGGTGTGGTAGGCCCAAAGGGCAGGAGCAATTTGGAGGTGCCAGTCATGACTAGCTGTGTCAACTATTTTCTTTAGGATTTTCAAAATGGTTTTATTGGTAACTTCAGCTTGGCCATTGCCTTGGGGGTAGTATTTGGTGGAAAAATGCTAGGTGATTTCAAATTTCCTACATAATGTGGCAACTTCCAAATTTTTGAAAGGCATTCCATTATTAGTCATGATGTCTTGAGGTATACCAAAATGATAGATAATGTAGTTCAAGATGAACTTCAAAACCTATTTTCTAATGGTGTAGGTTAATGGGATAGCCTCAACCCACTTTGTGAAGTATTTAGTGGCGACAAAAATGTACTTGTGGCCATTTGCAAAATTTGGGTATACTTGACCAACAAGATCAAATCCCCAATAGGAAAAGGGTCATGGGGTGATGGTGCGTTGAAGGTCTTGGGTGGGGGTATGTATCGAATCACCATGCTACTAACAAGGAACACATCTTTTAACAAAATGGTAAGCATCCACCTCCATAGTAGGCCAATAGTAACCTCTTCTAATGAGTTTTTTTGCTAACGTAAGTCCACTAGAATGGGCACCACAAATTCTTTGGTGGACCTCTTCTAACACTATTCTGGCTTCATCTAAATTGAGACATCAGAGAAGGGTTCCATCAAAGTGCTTTTGGAAAAGTGTATCACGTAGGATAGTATATCGGGCAGTGCAACAGATGAAGGTTTTGCTTTGATTTAGGGAGAGGGCGATGGGAATCATTTTGTGATGAAGATAGGCAAAAATGTTAGTGTTCCATGGAGACTTAGGACCAACAATCTCACATACCAGCTCTGAATCGATTTTCTCATATGAAGGAAGGAAAATATTTTCAACAAGAAACTCACACTTAAGACTATATTTGTTAGTCTCAAATTGGTTTTGACATTTGAGTGTCAAAACACTTAACAAAATTATTAAGACAATGCCAAGTATAATACAGAAGCTGAGCTATAATGTATGCCGAGCTAGAGAATTCAATAGGTGCCAAGTGAACTTTAGGTGTTGAGCAATCTTTAGGTGCCAAGAAAAGTTCAAGTGCCAAGAAAAATATAGGTGTCGAGTCACTATAGATGTAGAGTGAAACATAATTGCTATAGGAGCCGAGTGAGGTAGTTTTCCTATATGTGCTAAGCATTAGCAACTAGTATATGTTGAGTAACACAGAATCAACATATGAGTTTGTGCCTTCACAAACTCAAATGTAAACCATTTTTAGAGCCAATATGGGATGAATATTGAAGGATCTTGAAAATAAGATCAAATATTTCACATTACCTATGCAATCAACATGCAACCAATAAGAAAAATGGAGAAGGCATGCAACCAATAAGAAAAGTGCAAGAAATGAGTGGGAAATGAAGATCTAATATTGATTATAGATTCATACCTAACCCTAACTCTTTGAAATCTTTAAAAAGAGGACAAAGCTCTATTATTTAAGAGAGGATATGAAAGATAGAAGTGTATGGGTGAAGTATAGCAAAGTGTAGAAGGGTAAAAGACTTAGTGTAGAACAGAGCAGCATTGTAAAATCTAGTTATTGAAGAATAGAGTATTAGAACCATATAGAGTGACATATCAGATCAAGCAAGGATTGGATTAGCAAGAGCCAAAATAGGATCTAGAATTAGTAATTGAAGATTGCAAAGCTATTAGGTCAAAGGCTTTATAATACTCTCTAGCAATTGTATTAGATATAAAAATCCTATGGACTTAGGTTGGCCTAGCAGCCATTTGGAAATCCTTCAACAGGGTGGCATTCCAAGTGAATGTACAAAAGTCCTTTAACCAGGCCTACTTTTAGTAGGGTAGTAAAATCCTTTAACCAGGTCAGTTTTAATAGAGTGTAAAGTCTTTAACAGGATAGGCCTTTCATGGGGTAGACCATTGGAAGTGGTCAAACATTGTAACCTTGAATAGTTACACATTGCTACAGTGATATTTTGTGGGTGTCATCCCCACCTCAATTTTACCTTCTCATTTTAGAGGGTTTCTAGGTTATGAAATTTGTGTGTTATCTATTTTCATGCTTGTGTTTACTTTCATGTTTATTAGATAAATTAGATTTATGTGAATGGTTTCAATTATAGGAATTTGAAATGTCTTTACTTTCATGTTTATTAGATAAATTAGATGCATGCGAATGGTTTTAGTTAAAAGAATTTGAAAAGGTTAAAGTTAGTTACTTCTGATTCACCCCTCCCCTCTCAGAAGTAAATCTTCCCATTTGTTCATTCCAACAATTGGTATCAGAGCCAAGTTCTCACAAGAAGAAGCCTTACAACTTGGAGAAAAGATCTAAAAATGGAAGTCTACAAACTTGGGAAGATCATAGAGAATCAGGAAATTGACATACAACTTTCTTTACATGCTTTGGAAGAAGCTAGAGGAGAACTAAAGAAATACTTAAAAAGAAGAAAAGAGATTGCCATAGCTAAGAATAACACATAGTACAAGGAGATTGACACCTCAAATCTATTTTCAAATAGAGATTTCAAAGAGTTTGATGCATCAAGAGCAGACCTGATGGAGAAGAAAAGAGCTCAAGTAGAAAAAATCAGAATACTGAAGCTTGAACAAGAATCACAAGCCATGATGCTTTGCGAGGCAACTAAATAGAAGAAAAGAGCCATTGAAGACAAGGCTATGCTAGAAGAAGATAAGAGAAACCTTGACAACAAACTGGAAGAAAAGTCAATTGAGCTTGTAAAAATCTCAAACATGTAGTTGGACACCCTAAGTTAGATGATGAATGCACATCATGAACTAAATGTCAAGGACATTGAGATCTCTACACTGAAGATGCAAAATGAACAATTGAAAAATGACCTAAAAAAAGAGAAGGAGATTGTAGAAAGCTTCAAAAAACCAAATGAGGCCATCAAGTACTTTGAGAAACTACTGAAATCACCAAGGGCTAGCAATGATACTTCAGGACTAGGTTACATCAGCATTGAACAAGGAGAATCATCCAAGACTACAGAAGAAAGGAGTAACAAAGGTAAGAACACTAAACCTACTTGTCATTTCTATAGTAAAAAAGGACATACTTCTAATGTATGCAGGAGCAAGAATGCCCATCAACATGACAACCCTAAGAATGCAAGTTATTGTCATAAGTGCAAAAAGCAAGGACATCAAGCACATAACTATAGGACTAGGACTATCAAAACATGAAAATTTGAAGGTCCTTGCTATAATTGTAAGAAGTATGGACATAGAGCTTTTGAGTGTAGATCAAATCCTATGTGGACATCAAATCAAGCAACAAGGGAGGGTAACCATAGTCATCACTACAATTGGGACTACAACACCAAGTATAGCTATCATTACTATTAGGAATATGGACAGATTCTTGAAAATTGCATAAGGACACATTTTAGAGTGAACTACAGTAGATGGTTGAGCCAAATCACATGTTTTAGTTGCTTGAAGACTGGTCATATAAAAAAGAATTGCCCAACAAAGTCAAAGACACCCAACTCAAAGAATGACAAAGGTAAAAAGAAGGTAATCCTGAACATATCAAAGGAGAAATGAACAAGACATAGAAGAAGAAAGATGGGAGTAGCACATCAAATAAAGGGATCACTTCACTTAATAGGTCAAGTGGTCACACTTCATAAAACTAAGCAAGAGAAGGCATAAGGGATTGATTTACTTAGTTTCATTATGTATCAATTTCTAGAAAAGAAAGTACTAAAAAAGAATAGATCGGCATAAACAAAGATGCAAAGTTAAAAATTAAAGAGATAAAAAATGTTGCAAAGTTGCCCTTAGATGTCAAGTAAAAATTCAGTACAAGCTGAGTGAAGAAGAAATCTTAGTTGAAGCCAAGTAAGTAATACTCTTGTGGAAGCCAAGTGGTGAAAAGACAATGGAAGCCAAGTAATGTAGAATCCTTCACAAACCGAGGGGACAGTTGTAAATGTATTGAGCATTAAATGCAATGAAATTAGGGTATATTATCATATTTTTATTCAATTTTTCTCATCAAGAATGAAGAGAAAAGATGAGAAAGAGCACAAGTATTTATGATTGTGTCGAGCTATGCAGTTTCATGTTTTCTTTGTGTTGAAAGCCTAGATTGAGTAAAATGCATCTAGCTCTAGAAAAACTTAGGAGAAGGAATTATTTGAAGTTCAATTAGTGTCCAAGGAGGTTAGAGAACCTAATTTTCATCCAATCCCAGAGGTTGCATAAAAAAACAACCCTATAGGAGCCCTTTCCATCATACCCCCAAAGGTTGTAATGGTTCAAGACATAAGGAAATGTTATAACTATAAAATTGGTGCTATAGGTGACATGGAAATGAGGGATGCATATGAGAAATTGTGTGAAAATGGAGTGTTGAAATAAGAGTACAAAATTGTTGAGAAGAAGGGTTTAATGCGTGCCCTAGAATTCTCTATAGTATTCAAGACTGAATGTATTAGACTAGTGGTGAGCTGAATGCATGATGATAGTTTATGGTTGGAGGATGGCCCCATAAAGAACACAAAGAGGATTGTACATATAGTGATAGGGTACCCAACCCTAGATCGGCCAAAGACCCTTAGAAGTGATTCTAAGGAGGTAATTTAGAAGAACACAAGTGCAAAATGGTATAATAGAGAGATGACAACTGACACTATGTAAGACCCTCTAGTTGACTTTTCTCTTAAGGTCATTGCACACAAATTCTAGTAGTCTAGTAGACTCAATAGTGTGCCTTGTATTGTAGTAGATGTAGGATACAAATTGGTGAAGAAGAATCACACATATGATCTTGTAGAGCTACAATTACAATAGATTAATGAAAATCTAGCAGCAATTAGAAGAACAAAGGGAGCACAATGCAAATTTGGTGCTATTTTGATATGTATTTTCTTTTATGTCCTGAATGAATTCTCTTCTTTTGGTAAAGTGGCATGGAAAAATGATAGGTCAATCATAGCTCAAGTCAATGAATACATAGAGTAGATGGGAGCTAATTTTGAGACCTTAATGACTAGTTATTTTGAGGATTTTAAGAAAACAATGAAGCGAAGGATCAAAATTCTAGTTTCTTTAGTAGAGAAACATGTAAATGATGTATGTTTTCTTGTAGATATAGACTATACATACATACAAGCAGCCATACTAAGAGTGATATGGTTAAGACCTCTTGGATATGAAATAAACATAGATGAAGCATCAATAGCAACAACTGCACTACTTGTAGAGGAGATTGACAAGGATGTACCACATTTTGGAACCTATGACATGGTGAGATCTAAGGTGGATATGGAGTTGAAAACTAGCTCCACTTTGAAGAAGAAAGACAAGCTTGTTAAGAAGATGAAAGCCAAATTTGGAGAAGGTACTGCAGAAGAAGCTGAGGAAGAACGTGAAGATGCAAAGGGTGATGAAGAAGAAAAAGATCAAGGACCACTTGCCTTAACCCAAGATATAGGAGAAGATGTAGATGAAGAAGAAGGTGTCAAGCAAGAAGCACCAAAGGCTAAGACAAAGAAGAGAAAAGCCCAGAAGAAACCAGTTACACAGTCCAAAGGGAAGAAGAAGAAACCTGCAAAGCCAAGCCCAACCAAGCCAACTACAAGTGTTGACACTAGGGCTACAACCCAAGGGGAAAAAGAGAAAGAAAAATAAAAGGTAATAGAATAAGGAGGACCTATAGAGTAGAAAAAGAGAAGAAAGTATGTTTCACCTCTAGAATTAGACAAGGAAAGAACATAGTCTGATGAAGATCAATTTAGATTGTTAAGACATTTTGCCACATCTAAATTAGAAAAAAATTGCAATAATATTAGAGATAATGTAGATTTATCTAGTCTAAAGACCATAGATTTCAATAAGTTGTCAAAAGAACAAAAAAACATAGTGGAAGAGTCCATCTACACTATGATGGCTAAGTTCAAGACTACTCCACTTAAACTAGACAATTCAATGCCTAAGGAGCTAAGCTCATTAGTTGAGAATAAGTGGCATTACTGTCTCAAAATGGAGAAAGAAATAAGAGAGTCTACATTGGCTCATATAATGCTAGACCTTACTAAAGGTCAAATAACAAAGGCTAGTAAGAAGCATGGGAGCAAATTTGTACCCAAATACAAAGCCTTAAAAATTTTGCAAAATCAAATTGAAGATGTTGTCCAAAAATTCACACAAATGTGGAAACTAATATATGGTTTGACAACTATAAAAGAAGGGTAGGAAGACCCATTTGAGGGTAGAAATGATAAAGAAGAAGAAGAGAATGAGAAAGAAGAAGAAAGAGAGCAAGAAAATGATGAAGGAGAGAAAGAGATAAGAAAAGAGATAGTGGAGACACATCGTGAAGAGGCAACAACTAAAGAGCAGTAGACTGAACAAAGTGTCCAAGATACCCATCTACCACCACCAAGCCCTCCACATACAACACTTGTAGATATAGTAATTGTAAAGGATGTTCCTGACACCTCAAGTCAGAACATCAATCCTTTAATTACAGAGGATCTCAAGAGGAGCCTTCACCAATCAACATTACATGCACAACTTTGTACAAATCCAATTTTAGTGAGTGTTGATGAGTTATAGAAAGCCATAGTAGAAATAACCAGGCATTAATATAACATACAAGAACAATCTTCACAACTTGACATAGCTAGAGTAAATCAACCCAAAGTGAAAGAAGAACAAGACAAAATTGCTAAGGTTGATTCTACAATAAAGGTAACAACAACTGTCGAGGAGCAAGAAAAGGAACAAAAAAGACAAGATGTTCCTACTGCACAAAGTCAAGATGCATCTCCTAAAATTATCATCATTAATCAAGGAAGTGGACAAGAGGATAAAGGAGAAGAGAAAACCCCCAAGGAGCAAGAGGTAATACAAACATTGGTGAACTTTACCACCTCAAGGACTCCTAATAAGAAGCTAAGCACTGATGCAATACCATTGTAGATTTTAGCACTAGGCTCAAGCACTACCAAGGTTCCAAGGGTACTTCACTATAGAGACCTTGCACTTGATGAAGAAATAGTCATACCCAGTTATGACTCAAGAACCATGAACTTGCAATAGATAAATGAAGTGCAAGAGGCACTAGAAAGGATAAAGAGACAAGAGATACTTAGAAATGAGTATAGGAAGAAGCAATCACTAGTCCAAATCAAAGAAATATTTCTTGATGCATTCAGCTTGCAATACCTGATGAAACCCAACCCACAATGGAGCAGTTGTCCAACATTGTGGACTAGGTACAAAATGAGGACCTAGAAACTAATGTCAAATTATTAGAATAGTCAAAAAAGAAATTTTAGATAAAAAAGAAATTTTAGATAAAAGTGAATGAGAAGGTATCAAGTGAAATAGCACTTTCACAAGTTGAATTGGCAAAGAAAATTGAAAAAATGAAGAAAGTACTTGAAAATGTATTCCCATTATACACCAAATTGTGTGATTCCTTATATTTCACATAGGAAACAAACCAAAGGATACTGAGCTTGGAGAAAAATCTAAATATTTCTAGCACTCAGCTACCAAAAGATCCAACTCAGAGTGAGAAGCATTTTGTAGCTACACTTCACACACACAAAGAATTAGCTATGTTGACAGTAGAGGAGGCCAATATTAAGGCCAAATTGATGCAGATTCAATCTTCCATTACCCCACATCTGGAAGTGCTCCATAAAGAGTAGGCCTATGTAGAAAATGTTCTAAAGAAAGACCTAAATCTTCCTACTTTGGAAGGCCTTGTTCATCTTGGAGCAGAGACAACTATCCAACACAAGTCATTGGAGATAGCTTTAGATAATTGAGATGATTCTCTCAAGATGATTATGGAGGTAAATAAAACATTTTTGGCCAAGTATTCTATTCATCCTTAGGACCCTTTGATATAAGTGTCAAATAGGGGGAGAATAATACATTCTTTGTGATATAATTCATTATTTATTGTATCAAATGAAGAATGGGGAGATATAATGTTTTGAAGGAGATGTGACTAAGAATGGTTACATAATACATTCTTTGATGGAAGCAATAAAGAATATCCAAATGGGGAGATATTCACATTCACATTTTTAAGGAAGCAATAAAGCCAAAAGGATGCAAAATCGCAAGAAGGTGTGACAAGGAACAGATTCAAAAATAGGGCACACAGATACAAATAAAGGTAGATAAGTCAAATGAGACATATTCATCACAAAAATTTTGGTTACAAGAATGATAATGGCACATCAGCTCAGGGGGAGTTACAAGATTTTGAGGTATACAAAATTTTGAAAAAGTTTTTGAAGTCTTGTACATATGCCGAACAAGAACATGTAGTATACTCATAGAGATCGGATTCATAATGTTTAGTTAAGTGTTTTTTCCACTCATGTCAAAGGGGGAGATTGTTAGTCTTAGATTGGTTTTGACATTTGAGTCTCAACACACTTAACCAAATTCTCAAGACAATTCCAAGTATAATATAGAAGCTAAGCTACAATGTATGCTAAGCCAAAGAATTCAATAGGTGCCAAGTGAAATTCAGGTGTTGAGCAATCTTTAGGTGCCAAGAAAAGTTCAAGTGCTAAGCAAAGTATAGGTGTCGAGTCACTATAGATGATGAGTGAAACAAAATTTCTATAGGAGCTGAGTGAGCTAGTTTTCCTATATGTGCCAAGCATCATCAACCAATATGTGCTGAGTAACATAGAAATCAACATATGACTTTGTGCCTTCACAAACTCAGATGTAAACCATTTTTGGAGTCAACATGGGATGAATCTCGAAGGATCTTAAAGATAAGATCAAATCTTTCACATTACCTATGCAATCAGCATGCAACTAATAATAAAAATGGAGAAGGCATGCAACTGATAAGAAAAGTCCAAGAAATGAGAGAGAAATGAAGATCTAATATTGATCATAGATTCATACTTAACCCTAAGTCTTCAAAATATTTAAAAGGAGGATGAAGCCTTATTATGTAATAGAGGATATGCAAGATAGAAGAGTATGGGTGAAATATAGAAAAGTGCAGAAGGGTAAAAGACTTAGTGAAGAACAGAGTAGAATTGCAAAATCTATTTATTGAAGAGCAAAGTATCAAAACCACATAGTGTGACATATTAGATCAAGCAAGGATTAGATCAACAAGAGCAGAAAAAGGATCTAGAATTAACAATTAAAGATTAAAAAGCTATCAGGTCAAAGGCTTTATAATACTCTCTAGTAATTGTATTAGATATGAAAATCCTATGGACTTAGGTTGGCCTAAAAACTCTTTGTAAATCCTTTAATAGGGTGGCATTCCAAGTGAATATACAAAAGTCCTTTAACCAGGCCTACTTTTAGCAAGGTAGTAAAATCCTTTAACTAGGTCACTTTTAACAGAGTGTAAAGTCTTTAACGAGATAGGCCTTTCATAGGGAAATCCATTGGAAGTGGTCAAACATTGTAACCTTGAATAGTTACACATTGCTGCCGTGATATTTTGTGGGTGTCATCCCTACCCCAGTTTTACCTTCTCATTTTGGAGGGTTTTTGGGTTATCAAATTTGTGTGTTCTCTATTTTCATGCATGTCTTTACTTTCATGTTTATTACATAAATTAGATGAATGTGAATGGTTTTAATTAAAGGAATTCAAAAAGGTTAAAGTTAATTACTTCTAATTCACCCCCCCTCTCAGAAGTAAATCTTCCCACTTATTAATTCCAACAATATTCAGGCATGTCAATCATGGAGGTGATGGTAGCCATAGCATCTGTTGCTTTGTTATTAGTCCTTGGCATTTGCTGAAAGACTATCTCTGTGAAGTGTTGTTTAAGATCTTCAACTATTTGGTGATATAGCAACAACTTTTCATCCTTTGTGTGGTATTCATCTGTGACTTGTTTAATGACCAATTATGAGTCTCCAAAGACAAGAAGGCTTTTGATATTCCATCTAATAGCTTGATGCAACCCTATGACTAATCCTTCATACTTAGCTATATTTTTTGTGCAAGGGAATGAAATTTTATAAGACTTAGGAATGAGGTCTCCTTGCGGTGTAACAAACAAAATTCCTAGCCTCAATCCCTTTTGTGTGAAGGAACCATCAGAAAATAGCTTCCATTGTGTACTAGGGGTAACAGTCATAATTGTGTCATCTGAAAAGTTTGTTATAATGGGATGGTCTCCTTGAAGAGGAACTTTAGGATGTTGGTCTACAATTACTTGTCCTTTAGTGGATTTGTGAACCTTATAGACAATCTTGAATTCACTTAAAATCAAGACCCATTTTGCATCTTGAACTATGATTGAAGCTTTTGACAATAAATACTTGAGTGGATTTATATTGGCAATGAGATGCACAGTGTTATTAAGCATATAATGGCATAGTTTCTATGTGCAAAAAACTACTGCCAAACAAGCTCACTCAATAGCATTGTAGTTCAACTCATAGCCAACTAGCATTTAACTAAGATAGTATATAGCTTGTTCATTACCATTGTCATCTAGTTGTGCCAAAAGGGCACCTAAGGCAACTGAAGTGGTTGAAATGTATAGAATCAATGGTCGTCCTACAATTGGAGGGGCTAGAATTGGAGGATTAGACAAGTATGCCTTAACTTGTTCAAATGTTTTCTAAAATAGGCAATCCCATTGAAACTTAGTGTCCTTATAAAGAAAGTTTTGAAGTGGATGGACCTTATCTGCCAACTGGGACACAAATTGTTTGATGGATTGCAACTTTCCCTGAAAACTGTAGAGTTGTTTCAATGTGGTAGGTGGAGGCATTTCCATGATGGCTTTCACTTTGGTGGGATCTACCTTAATACCTCTTCTTGACACAATGTAGCCTAACAACTTGCTTAATTTGACCCCAAAAACACACTTCTTTGGATTAAGGTGCACTTTATATTTCTCCAACCTTTCAAAAATGGTGGTGAGCACATTAATGTGGGAATCACGTGTCTTTGATTTTCCTAGGATTTCATCAACAGAGTCCTCCATTGGTAACAAAAGGTCCCCCATGGGGTGGTAAATGCTATTTTATGTTGATCTTCTTCTGCAATTTTGATTTGATTGTAACTAGAGAAACTAGTCATTAAAGACAATGTTTCATGTCTAGTAGTCAAATCCACTATGATGTCTCTGTTAGGAAGTGGAAAATCATCCTTAGGACATGCAAGATTTAAATCTTGAAAATCTAAATAGACACGGATGCCACCAGATGCTTTTCCTATAGGAACAATGTTAGAAACCCACTCAAGATAATCAATAGGGAAAATAATATTTTCCTCTAGCATTTTTTGTAGTTCTACTTTGACTAGAAATGCTACCTTAGGATGCATTTTGTGCAATTTTTGCTTCACAGGTTTAATCTTAGGATCTACTATTAAGTGACGCATAACCAAATTTGCGTCTAAACTAGGTATGTCTTTGTATGTCTACACAAAATTTATTTTTCCTTTTTGTAAGAACTCAATCATTGCCTTTTATTCTTTAGGACTTAAGGTAGCTGTAATGTAGGTGATTTGTGGATTATCCTCCATACCCAAATTGACTAGAATTATGTCCTAATTCAATATAGATGACTTTTTTGGTGGTAATGATCTGAAGGGAAAGTCTACTTCTCCCTCTTTTGGCACCTCTAGGAGGTTTTCACTAGAAAATGTGTCCTTTATTTTATCTTTTTCTTCATCCAAAAGCACTCTAAAAGAGTTTTCACTAGAGGATGTTTCTTCTATTTTTCTATTTTTCTTTTCTTTTCCACTTTTGCGACTAAGAGAGTTGACTTGGCTACCAAAGTAGGCTTCTTTACTGTATTGGATCTCATATTCATAATCTTGGAGATTCTTAAGGCCAAAGAGTGCCATCACTACTTTGTCAGAGTTATAGATATCAAGAGCTGGTGGTGTTTGCTTAAGGTCCCAGTCTATCATGTTAGGGTTGATGAGAGGTAGGTTGATAGATGAGAGGTCGGCTATGGTAATGGCACAGATATGGTTATCTAGGTCATCCTTAATGTATTGGAAGGGCACTTCAAAGAATTCCTCCTTTTTAGTCTCAAAATTAGGTTCAACCATACAATAGTTGTCAGCAAAGGACACCTTTGGTTTAATGGAGCCCAAACCATGTCCTTTAGTATAGCTATTAGCCTCAAGGGGTTGTCTAATTCCATCTTCTTTAGGTCTAAGGAAAGTACCATGATATCCCATGTTTTTAATGATGGGAGGGGCCTTAACATATTTATCATTGGGGAATTCCACAGGTTCATCTTTTCCATCAAAATATAGCCAATCTAGGATATTAGATTCCATGTGTTCATCACTAAGTGAACCCCAATGTTCAAATGTTGTTTTGTTAACATGCATACTATCCTTATTTGTAGAAGGTGGTAGTTGTGAAATTTTTCCAAAGGAACGGGGGGAGAGTGGTAGTTTTCCAGCACACAAAGTATTTTCGAACTTATACTCTCCCATTCCCAGGTTAAAAAAAGTAACCTTCTTCCATGTAGTATTGATCTTAGTATCTTCGACCTTCTCTTTTGCTTTAAGAGAATTGGAATAATTATTGGATAACTCTAGCATTTTTGTGGAAGGTGATTCTATTATGGAAATAGATTTAGGTATAACTTTAGTAAAATCATTGATTGGACAAAAATTTGTTGGTTCACCTTCCAATCTTTTACAAAAGGAAAAAGGCAAAGGATTTCCTAGAATTGTGACCTCTCTTCCTTCGTAGGGAAATTTCAAGCATTGATGATATGTAGATGGGACTACCTTTTTTATGTGTATCTAAGGTCAACCGAGCAAGATATTATATGGTAAATCTAATTCTAGGACATGGCATTTAGTGTTATGATAGTGGGCCCAACCTTTAGTGGTAGCACGATAACTCCTTTTGATTCTCTTTCTCTTTCATCATATACTTTGATTGTTATCCTTTTATTGATATCTAGGAGGTCTTCTAGAAGCCCCAAGAAATGAATCATCTTTAATGTACAAAGGTTCAAAGTAGATCCATTATCTATAAGGACTCTTTTTATCTCATGTCACTATATAAGGACTTCAACGTGGAGCGACAAATTGTGGTGTTGGTTAGGACCTTGGAAATCTTTGTCTGTGAAGACAAGGTGTTGTTGTGTGGCAAGGTTTCCAATCATGGTAGTGAATTGGGATGCATTAATGTTTTTAGGAACATGAGGCTCTAAAAGAGGTGTCTCCAAAATCTCTTTGTGGATAAGTGAGGTGGTGAGGAGTTCTAGAATGAATATTTGTGTAGGAGTCTTCCCTAACTAGGATAATACATCATAGCGAGAAGTGGGTCTTTGTGAGGTGGATGGCACAATAGATGCATGTGGAACTAATGGATTAGTGAGGTTGGGAGTGACAGCTTGTAAAGTGATTCTTCCTTGTCGAGTGGTTGCATCACAATCTACTGCTTGTAGGAAAAAGGTATTCACATGTGTGTCTACTTCTTCAATGTGACCACACATGGAGTCAAAACCATATATATCATTTGTCTCTATTTTACCACACAAGGAATCAAACCTTGATATGTGGTTAGTAGAATAGTCATAGTGTAATGCATTTGATGTGGAAGTTCAATTTTCATTGTTCATATTGTTGTTTCCATTATTGTTACTATCATTGTTGTGGTCAAGAAATGACTTTTGAAATATTTTCAGTTTAGCATTTTTAGAGGATGGTCCCCCTTCTACCTCAATTTCTCTATCGTCAACAAGATTTTAAATGAAGACCTTGAGTTTGATACACTTGTTTGTATCATGTCCTTTGATGCGGTGGTATTTGCAATATTCATTTTCTCTATACCATTTTGATTTGGGTTGATTTTCATCAAAGGGCCATGTGTTGGGAAACACCATCAAATTGTGATCCATTAGTTTTTCGAATATGGTATCCAAGGGTTCATGAAAGTTAGTGAACTTCCCATTTTCATCATAGTCATGGTTGTAATTACTATTGCTATTATTATTGTTAAGAGGAAAAAATTGTGTTTGATTACAAGATTGCTGATTGTTTTGATTCCGATTGTCATAGTTTGAATTTTTGTTGTTTCAGTTATGATAGTTTTTTTTGTTGTTCCCATCTTGGAGGTTTTGTACACTTTTAACATCAGTGACACCATCATGGGTAACACCTTTCTTTTTAGACCAAAATTTGGGTTTGTTGTTGTTGTTTGTGTCATTGTTCAAAGATGAAGAGCTATAATGTTTAATGGAACCCTTGTCTAGGAGTTTATTGTCAATGTTCTTGCCTTTCTTGACTAAGGTGGTAAAGTCCTCAGGATTAGCCATCTTCATGTGGAAAGACATCTCTAATATCAAGTTTTTGATAAATATATCCGTAAGGTGGGAATCCTCAATTTTATATGGAATGCAATTAACAAGATGTCTCCACCGTTGTAGAAAGTTTGCAAATGTTTCACCATTTCATTGTTTTGTGTTGCACAAATCACTTAATGAGGCATGATGTTCGATGTTGTAAGAGTATTGTGCTACAAAATTTTCTATTAAATCAATTAAGGAAGTAATGGAACCCTTGGGTAAGTTCATTAGCCACTCTAATGCAAGGCTTCCAAGACTTTGTGTGAAGAGCCTCTTAAGATAATCCTCACTATAGGCTACTTCTTGACACAAAACAAAGAATTCCTTGAGATGTGTGATAGGAAATGTTTCTCCCGTGTATTTGTCAAATTTAAGAATCTCAAAGTTTGGTGGAAACAAGATCATGTTAATAGATCTATCAAATGGAAAGGGGAAAATTTCCTCAAAAGAGAAATCCTTCAACCCTTTGTTGCTCATAGTATGGACCAAGTTTCAAAGTTCATGCAACTACTGGGCTAGATCCTGGTTTGGTTGCATTTGTGACTATTGGAGATTGATAAACCCACCTCCCAAGTTGTAAGGAGTCTTAAATGTATTGTGAGGTGGTGGAACTACTCCACTTTGGCCAATGTATTGATATGCAGTTGTTGGAATTGGCACAGATGTTTTCACCATGCTTGTTGGCATTTGCAAATAAGAGGAATATATTAGTTGTGTTGGAATTGCCATCGATGGAGTAGGCACTTGACCAATGTTTAAGCATCATATAGTTGGACTTGTCAAGGTTGACTACAGAATACTAGCATTAGTAGTGTTGGGCATAGCACTAATGATTTGTTGGATATGTTCCACACTTAATTGGAATGCTGGTTGTGTTGAGACACTTGATGTAGGTAAGGAACTAGTTCTCACCATGGGCTCCTTCTCCTTGCTAGATGTTTGGGCTATGTTTGAAGTTTGTAACATGGGAGCACCATCCTTTGTAATCTATCTAAACAAGGTGATCTCTTTAAAACTCATAAGGACATTAACACCATCTTTAACCAAGTTTAGGAAGATATCAATCTTGTTTACTCTAATAGACTTTTCCATCATTTCCAAATTGTATGGATCTATAAGAAATGTTCAGACATCACTAGGGATATTTTTGTTGTCAATAAGATCTTCCTCTTGGTATACTTCTTTGTCATCATGTGAATTACTTCCCAAAGTTGTATTGTGGAAAGGATCTTCTGGTTCTTGTGTGGATATTAAGCTAGGCATGCTAAAGTTTGAACTAGAGGGAATTGTGCTCCCCAATGAGGTTATTTGTGGAGGAAAAGGATTCTCCATCTCTTATTGTCTTAATGATTCTAACAAATGCGACATGAGATTAAATGTGAATCTATCATATCGTGTATGTACCATACAATAGTGACCAAACTAATGGGTGGAAGATTATGGAAGAAAGAGAAGAATGTGTGGGAGAGCAATTGAACCTTATGTGATAAAAGGGCCAACAACCTAAATGTAAACAAAAGACTTTGTTCATTTAGAAAACAAAGTGTGATTATAGGATAAAAGTATCTTTCTCCTACCAAAGATGGTTAAGTGGTCTTTAGGCAAGATGGGACACCAAATTGATTACTCACTATTTGGAGATGGACTTGTGATCCCAAATGAATGAGTGTAACTATGATAAATGTTTTCTTATGGATAAAGGTCTAGTGTTGTAATCTCAGAAGTTTTGTAACTAAGATGTCCTTATGCCCAAAAGATTAGGGTTCAAGTGATTAAGCTCTCTAGAGGAAATTTTGCAAATGGAAGACAAGAAATTTGGGAAATGGAGTTGCTGTGGAAAATGAAAGTGTTATGGTCACTATGCAGTTAACTCAATCTTCTCTCACTGGGAACAAAAATCTTAAGTTCACTCTTGGAAAATCAAACCAATTTCAAGCTTAGCATTGTATTTGATTCTATCATAACAGTCCTATTTGGCTTCTTCTTTCTTGATGTCCTTGATAGCATATCAAAATTGTTTATAACTATGTGTTAGGTTCTTCCTTTCCTTGTAGGAAAATGGTTTGGACAATTTCACCTTCTTAAGTTTGATTTTGTTGGTCATGGTAGGAACAAAATAAACCCAGCTTCAAAAAAAAAAGAAGCTTGTGACCAAAAGATCCAATGACTTTTAAATGGTGGACCGAATACAAGAATTCTCAAAAAATAACCTTAGGTCAAGAGGTCCTTCTTACAACTACTTCACTCACTAAAATTTTAGCTCACCATTTCACTCATTTTTTGAACTTTTTTGATGTTTGGTATTGGCTTTAGATGTTTAAACAATCAAGCACACTAAACACATCAACAATCCTAATAAGGTTGCCACTAGGATGTACAAAGATTATATGCAAGGTATGTGAGGCCCAAATTTGTAGATGAAAGAAAATAGTGCCACACAGCTGGGGGGAGATGGTAACCCAAATCTCTGCCTTCACTTCCCAAAGATATAAAGTTCTTTGGGGCTTAGCCAAGAGTGACAAAATTTTACTTCCAAGAGAGGTGTCTTTCGATTCACCCCTTGATTCTTATACTCTGCCAAAACACTGGAGTTGAGGTCATCCCAAGGTGTGATGAAATCCCCAAGTAGGCCTCCTAAAAGAAATAAAAAAGACCAATTATTTCTTGTGCACTCAAGATGACCCGAAGGCACAAGAGGAGAGAATATGTAAGTGGCCTTGGGGTTAAAAGACACTTGTTCTTTTCCAATGGAGCTTTAAGTTTTATAATCTACTCTTGAAGACACTCGTGTTTAAGCATGCATTTTTCTTTCCAACTTGACAATGCCATCAACATAATGAAAAGTGAAGATTCATCAACAAAGTAAATCGATCATAAACATAAGCAAATTGCTAAAAATGAAACCAATTCCTTGAAGTCATTCAAGATTGAGTGAATTTATTTTAAGGACCAAATCTAAATGTTTCATAGCAAGCTTCATTGACCTTAGGCATTTAAGAGTGTTTTTACTATCTAAACATTCATTCCAATGAAAGCATGCCAATTTCCTTTACGACATTCAAGATTATGTTTGACTAGCCTGAACATGCATTCCAATGAAAAACTTGTTCATTCCTTAATGAAATTCAAGAGTGTGTTTGGTCTTTAGGTATTAGTTTGCAACATACATTCCAAAGACAAATAATTATTTCATACAATTTCATTAAGCATGTAATCTTACAAGTGATCAAAATCACTAAAAATTTCCCAAGTGATTAAAATCACTATAAACCCTTAAGTGATTAAAATCACTACAAATTTTTAAATGATTAAATTACTTAAAATAAAGTTCTCCAAAGTTTGTTTCCTATAATAAAAATTGGTTAGGAATCTTTGCCAATTAATTAATCAATGGGTTAAGTGTTAATAATTTTTTTAATCTGCCAAAAAGTGGAGATGACAGACACTAGGCATAGATAAAAAAGTTGCACAGATGTTGTAACTCGCAAATGACAGAACTATGTCAAAACTCACAAATGCCAAAAAATAGAGGTGTATGGTTAGTTGTTCAGTGGTAGGTTGTTAGTCACAAATGAAAGATTACATTTGCAGATAGTAAAACTTGGGGATGACAAAGTACTTGGTACACAATGTAGACAACGAACGAAGGATCACATATGATAGTTCTCTATAAAAATTGTAGATGAAAAATTGGTTTCACAGTAAGTTTTAACTGTCCACCCACCATGTAGATGACACTACAAATATTAAAGACACTAAAACTCAGGTTTAATGCAGTGACAAGTAGATTTAAAACAATAATGGTGGAGACACCAAGAAGACACTAATCTATAGAGACATTGTATCAGAGACGATAGATCTTCACAAACAACATTGCATCCTAGCAAAGATGATAATGCATGGGTTTTAACAGTGGCTTATAGTTTTTTGATGATTTTTTGAAGAAAAATTAGTGATGTGGGTCCCACCAGGTGTGCCAAAATGTATATGCAAAAATCTAACCTATTCAGAGAATGCATAACAAACAAATGTTAGTAGCATGTGCATTCAAGATACAAATGAAATTTGAAAGCTACTAATTATACTTGAGTTTTAAAATAACTATGCAACCAACAACTTAAAGTCCTCACACAATTCTAAAGTAGCTCAACAAGGGTACCCATAAGAGGCCTTGTTGGTGCGCATAAGAGTGAGGGATGTAGATGTGCTCTCCCAAAACACAACTATTGAATCTCAAGGTAATGGAATGAAGTGCACAATGTGCTATGAATCTAACTAAGATGAATGAAGAATGTTTCAAGGAAAGGCTATGAAGAAGTCATTCTTAAAACATCCTAAGAAGTGGAGATGGATGCAAGGAAATAAACTAGATTAACAATGCAAATGAAATGGAAATCTAGCAACTACCAAAGGTTATTAACAATGCAAATCACAAAAAGTTCTAAAAAGCTCTAACACTAAACTAACATGATAACAATGCAAATGAGGGAGATGAAAAATGCTTGAGACAAGAGCTCTATTTATAGGTTTGAGAGAGACCTTGGGGAGGTGGCATCTATGTGGCATCCACATAGGTGCCACAACGTAGACACATGAGCTAAAGGAAAAGCCATGCAAAAGTCAAAAAGAGCCTTTAATGTTTGAGAGGCTCAAGGTGTGCTCACACGTGTGAGCAACCTTGGGAGAAGGAGTGGGGGACAAATGTGTAAGTGGTATAAGAGGTGTAAATGAAGTGGAAGATTTATTAGATCATGTGTTACTCACACGTGTCAGCAACTACTTAGTTGCTAAAAAGGTGATTAAGAGAGGTTTAGGATAATAAATTGGGATTAAGTAGTGGCTAGGCTTAGAAGGATGAGAGTGATGGGTGTAGACTAGGTTTTAGGATGAGATTAGGATTAAATTAAATAAGATTTAATTTAATCATAAGATTATAGAATTTAATAGAATGGAGGGAATTAAATAAATAGAATTTATTTAAAAGGGGATTTATGGGGCACTATGTATTAAATAAATTTAATACATTAGGGAAGCATTCAAATTAAATTTAAATACATTAAGGAAATAAACTTATTTAATTAAATAAGTAGAATAATATGACAGAAATAATTAATAAATAAATAATCAATTATAATGTCAAGGGAAATACTAAATAAATTAATATAGTTTTTAGGACAATTTCAAGTGTCTACACCCATTAATTGATATAAACAAGGGTGGAGATCTACTTAGCACCATTTAGAGAGTTAGTTTGTATAGAATTAGCTTTATTTTGATGAAATAATATATGCTATTGGTGCTTTCATTCTGAGGGTAGTTATTATTGCCAAAGTTTGTTAATTTTGTGAATATATGTTCATGAGTAATAATGGAGCCAATGGTTTTATTGTGTTGTTATGATTGTGCAACCTTTTAGTTCTGGTGTTTGCCTCACGTTAACGAATTCTACTGACATAGCAAATTGGAAAAAAGATCACCTATTGTTCTTGCATAGCGTCTTTCTCTCATGAGCTAACTTTCTACGGCCTTGCGATTTGATCAAATATGTGTTGGAAATGATTGAAAAGATCATGAGGGAGATTGTTGGAAATGATTGAAGAGATCATACATAAAAAGTAATGGAACTAGTAAAGAATGTTCTCAATCATTGTTTTGTCATTGATGTCAAACTTGCTACTTGCAGGAATGAGAATAGCTTAAGTGATCCAAATACTATCAATTGGTTGATTGACAAGGAGGAGGCAATCAATAAGATGTAACTAGTACACCTAGAGAAAGGTTGAAGTTATGATGTTGTAATGAAGTACAAGGATCAGCTAAGCCATTGATGAAAAAGTGTATTGACGACATACTCTAAGACACAAAGAATGGGCACACTGAAACATATCAAAGATGTAAGGTTTTAGCTAAGTCATTTGTAAAGCCTAACTAAGTCTATTAGAGAGGGAGCTGAGCAAGCTAGTCAGTGCCAAACAGATTCCTAGTTGAAGCTGAGCCAGTGATCTTCAAATGCTGAGTGAACTTCAATAAGTGCCAAGTGAACTTCAGTAAGTGTCAAGTGAACTTTAGATGCCGAGTGAACTTTAGATGCCGAGTGAACTTTAGTAAGTGTCGAGTGAACTTTAGATGTTGAGTGATCTTCAAGTGTTGAGCAGGATACAAGTGCCGAGTAATACAAAGGTGTCGAGCATCAGTAGACCAATAATATCAAGTTGCTGCATTATTTCTAAGATCGAAGATTCATCAGATCTAAGTCGACAAGGTTGTTAACTAGAATTCTATGAATTAAATAGAAGATAAGAGTGATGAGCTGGTGGCATAGAACACCATGTAGAACATTTTTGGAGAATACAACTGGACTCTAGATGAAGTTTCTAGATAAGAGCAAGATATGGGGTAGATACATTGTATCCTATCTAATCCATTTGAAACCCTAAAGTTGGAGAGGGAGAATCAAGTGGCAAAGGCAATCCAGATTTCTATTTAAGGAGTAACAAGGTCACGAAGCAGAAGAGAGGAGGCCAAGCATGAAAGCATAAAGTGGTGAAGGAGGTGCTAAGGAGTAAGAGAGCACAGATACTCTGCTTCAACAGATGACCACAGATATGGTTGCATTGGTATGATGAGTAAGAAGACTTAAGGAGATGAAGCTTGAGATGACAAGATGTCAAAGCTGAAGTGATTAAAGCCAAGCAAAAGGACTGAACTGAAATGTGATATGAAATTTGCAAAATATGTTGTAAGTTGTATTAGATTAGAAAGCTATTATTTTTACTCTCTAACAGTTGTAACAGATAGTTTACATCTTATGAACTTAGGTTGGTTTAATAGCCATGTTATAAATCCTTTAACAGGGTGACATTCCAAGTGAATGTTCAAAAGTCCTTTGACCAAGCCCATTCCTAACAGTATGGTGAAATCCTCTAACAAGGTCACATTTAGCAGTGTGTTGTAAGCCTTTAACAGGGTAGGCTTTTAATAGGGCATCACTTTAGAAGAGTGAAAATTAAGTATCATGTTACTGGTGGTTTTTCCCAAATTGGGTTTCCACGTAAATCACTGTGTCATGTGTTGATCTTGCATCTTTTATCCCTGCATATTGATTTGCTGTAATTTGCTAAAATGATTGATTTAAATTTGGATGGATGAAAAGTTTATGGGCTCACTATAATTAGAGAAAAAGTATTATTTGGGCATTTAGACCTTGAATAACTGATTCACCCCCCCTCTCAGTTATTTTAAAGAATTCTAACAATTGGTATTAGAGCCAAACTGTTGACTCAGTTTAAAGGGACTACAAGCAGAAAAGATCAAAATGCCTAAGAGAGAAGTTCCAAAGCTCAACAACGACAACTTTGTTGCATGACAAAGTTTTATGAAGCTATATCTTGGATCCATAGGAGATTATGCCCAAAATTTAATTGTTACCAAACATGTTGATCCAACTGGTACTCTTACTGCAAAAGATTTGAAAAACAAACATGAACACAATCAGACAATGCTGGAGATTGCTTGTGCACTCAACTATGCTGAATTTGATGATATCAAAGGATGTGACACTGCATTCAAGATGTGGAAGGGCCTATCAGACATTTATGGAGGAGATCAAAATGTCCAAAGAGCAAAAAGAGAAAGCTTCAGAGAAAAGTTTGATGATATGAAAATGGAGGAAAGCGAGAATGCTGCTCAGTATGGCACTAGAATAAAGGAAGTGGTAAGTGCAATAAGATGTTTGAGTGGTCAATTGGATGAAGATACTATTAATAGTAAGTTCTTAAGAACCTTTCTCCCTATCTATGCTATTAGAGTATCAGCAATACAAGAACTAAAATGTGTACCAGGAAACAATCTAAGTTTTGAAGGTATAGTGGGTAGACTGATTGCATTTGAGTTATACAACTTTGATCACTACAGACCTAAGAATGTTGAATTTTCTTTCAAGGCCAAGCTATCTCTGAAAGATGTTGAACAGGTGAAATCAAAGAAAGGAAGAAAAATGAAATATGTATCCAGTGACAGTAGCACTAATGAGGAAGATGTGAAACAATTGGAAGCATTGCTAGCTAGAATATTTCATAGAGGCAAAGGAAAATTCAAAGGTAAGATGCCTATCATTTGTTTCAATTGTAATGAAGTAGGACATATTGTTGTAAGGTGTACACAGAAAAAGGATTATAAGGAAGGCAACAAGTAAAAATATAGAAAAGAAGATGATAAGAGAGATTACAAAGACAAAGGCAAGAAGTGTTATATTGTTGAAGAGAATTCTAATGATCATGATGATGAAGTTGTTTATGTAGCCATGAAGGACCAATCTAATGAAGAAGAACCTACAACACTGGTAACATGTACGAACAAGAATGACAGATGGATCATAGACAGTGGATGCTCAGATCACATGACAGGAGACAAAAGTAAGTTTGTTAACTTTATTCAGTATGATGGAAATAGTGTTAGATTTGGTAATGATACTCCATCTCAAATAAAAGGAAAAGGCTCCATTAAGCTCATAGAACAAATTTCATGTGATAATGCATACTATGTTGAAGGATTAAACTACAATTTGTTGAGTGTCTCACAGTTAGGCAATGTAGGATGCAAAGTAGAATTTGAAAATAAAATTGCAAAAATCTATGGTACTGATGGTAAATTGATAAGAAAAGGAGATCAAACAAGAAGTAATTTGTTTTACCTTGATATGGATGATATTTCTTGTTTTGTTGAAAAATTTGATGATGAATGGTTATGGCATAGAAGGCTATGTCATGTCAACTTTGACAATCTGGTCAATATCAGTAAAATGAAGAAAGTCAGAGGTTTACCTAAATTGAAAAAATCTAACAATATTATGTGCAAACAATGTCAGCTAAGAAAGATGACAAAATCAAGTTTCAAAAGCAAAAACAATACATCTAAAGAAGTACTTGAGTTAGTTCATACTAACTTATGTGGTCCAATGAAAGTACAAAGCTATAAAGGAGATAAATACATAATGTTGTTTGTTGATGGCAATTCCAGGTTGATGACTGTTATGTTCTTAAAGCAAAAATTTGATGCTTTTCAAATGTTTAAGTGGTATGTGGCTAGAGTTGAAAAGGAAACAGGAAAGAGTTTGAAATGCCTGAGATCAGACAGAGGTGGTGAATTCACATCAAAAGAATTCGAGATATTCTGTATTAACAAAGGAATCAAAATGAAAACGTCAGCTCCTAGAACTCCCCCACAAAATGGAATTGCTGAGAGAAGAAATAGATCTATGATTGACTGTGCCAGAATATTAATGATGGAAAATATTGTTGCTCTAAAATATTGGAGAGAAGCTGTAAGTGTAGCTGTTCATACACTGAACCGAGTACAAGTCAAGAAAGGTACTAGTGCAACACCTTTTGAATTATAGTATGGTCACTCACCCAGTGTAAAAAATTTCAAAGTATTTGGTTGCAAATGTTTTATCCTTAAAGATGCTAGAAATGGGAAATTTGATGCAAAAAGTGATGAAGGCATATTCTTTGGTTACTCCACTAGAAGTAAAGCATATAAGTGTTTGAATACTAACACTAACAAAATTGTGAAAAGTGCAAATGTAAACTTTGATGAGCATACAGAAGTCCAAGCTGAAGAACCAAAGAGAATAGATGAATATAGAACCTTTGTGTATTCTTATGAAGGAATGCCTATTGACAAGGATGCTGTCAATCAAATTGGGATTCAACAAAAATTTTTAATTTCAACCATGTCACAGCCAGTGAATGCCTAGTTACATTCAGAAGTCGAGTTGCAGAATGAAGATCCTGAAGTCAGTACACATGAAAGAGATGAAGAACAACCTGACAACTCAGTGCATAGTGACCTTGAATTTGAAAGATCAAACATGGAAACAAGGACATAACCAAGATTATCCAAATATGTAAAAAGACATCACCTTGCTGAATAGATAATTGGTGGCAAAGATGCAAGACCAATGACAAGGAATAGACTAAAACATGAATCATGTCTGATTAGAAAATTTGAACCTAAGATAGTATATGGTGCATTACAAGATGATGATTGGTATAAAGCTATGGAAGAAGAGATTGATCAAATAAAGAAGAACAAAACCTGGAGTTTAGTTCCCAGACCAGTTGACAAGAATGTGATTGGCACCAAGTGGGTATTCAGAAACAAGTTAGATGAGAATGGCGAGATTACTAGAAACAAAGCTAGACTAGTATGCAAGGGTTATGCTCAAGAAGAAGGATTAGACTATGGGGAAACATTCGCCCCTATTGCTAGAATGGAAGAAGTAAGAACTTTACTTGCATATGTTGCATATAAAGGTTTTAAAGTCTATCAGATGGATGTAAAATCTGCTTTTTAAAATGGTATATTAGAAGAAGAAGTCTATATTGAACAACTAGAGTGATTTGTTGATGAGAACAATAGGGATATGGTTTGTAAATTACATAAAGCACTCTATGGTCTGAAACAAGCACCCAGATCATGGTATGAGATACTTCACAAGTGTCTAGTGCAAATAGGATTTGAAAGAACTGATGATAATAGCAACATGTACATCAAATCAGAAGAAGGTAAGGATATTATTGTATTTGAAATCTTTGTGAATGACATAGTTTTTGGAGGAAAGGAAGTGCTTTGCAGAGGCTTTTCTGACAAAATGAAACATGAGTTTGAGATGTCTATGTTTGGTGAGATCAAATTTTTTGTTGGATTGCAAGTACATCAACTAAAACATGGTATATTTGTGACACAATCAAAGTACATCAAAGAGATACTTAAAATGTTTGGATTGGAGGAGTCCAAACCAGTCAGCACACCAATGGCAACATGAAATAAACTATCCAAAAATGATGTATCAGCTGAAGTCAATCAAACAATGTACAGATCCATGATTGGAAAACTACAATATGTTGTACATAGCAAACCATACATAGCATTAGTAGTTGGAATAGTGGCTAGATTCCCTACTAATCCCAAAGAAAATCATCTCATAGAATAATGAGGTATCTCAAAGGAACTGATAATTTTGGTCTATATTAAAAAAAGAATGAGAAGTTTGAGCTCAATGCATATTCAGATGCAGATTGGGGAGGCAATATTGATGACAGAAAAAGCACAAGTGGAGGTGCATTATTTTTAGGTAAAATGCTAGCTACTTGGACTAGCAAGAAACAAACATGCACATCCCAGTCCACTGCAAAATCAGAATATGTGGCAGCAGCAGTCAATTGCACAAACATTGTGTGGCTCACACATCTATTGAAAGGAATGAAAGAATAGGTAACTAAACCTATGATATTGTATTGTGATAATACAAGTGCTATAAACATATCCAAAAATCTAGTAATGCATGCAAAAATCAAGCATATTGCAATCAAGTATCGCTATGTCAGAGAATTGGTAGAAGACAAACAAGTGAAGTTGGAATACATTCACACAAAAGAACAAACTTTAGATATCTTCATGAAACCATTGCCCAAAGATGCTTATGAATATCTTGGAGGAAAGTTGGGGGTAATGCCCCTAACTCAAGCAGTGTTAAACAACAAGGAAGCTGCCCTGCATCAATAGGAATAAATCATTGAAATATCTAAAAAATGATGCAGAGGATGATAGCAGGAGCAAAAACTCCAAATCAGTCACAAGCATGGTGATAGAGGGAGAAGACATCATAGGCAAAGCTTATATTGTGCATATTAAAGATGCTAGATCTTTGGAATTTATATCAAAGAGGGAGAAAAATGCAAAAAATTGATCAATACAAAGCAAGAGGCAGATATATATGAAAGAGGGAGATATATGAGATCAGTAGTAGGGATGCAACAGTCAAGAAAGTATCAAACAACATATACAATCTTGGTGGTAACTAAGTTGATCAATTGATCAGTTTGGTTTGCCATCAATGCCAAAGAGGGAGATTGTTGGAAATTATTGAAGAGATCATACATAAAAAGTAATGGAACTGGTAAAGAATGTTCTCAATCATTGTTTTGTCATAGATGTCAAACTTGCTACTTACTGGAATGACAATTGCTTTAGTGATCCAAATACTATCAATTGGTTGATTGACAAGGAGGAGGCAATCAATAAGATGTAACTAGTACACCTAGAGAAAGGTTGAAGTTATGATGTTGTAATGAAGTATAAGGATCAACTAAGCCATTGATGAAAAAATGTATTGATGACATACTTTAAGACACAGAGAATGTACACACTAAAACATATCAAAGATGTAAGGTTTTAGCTAAGTCATTTGTAAAGCCTAACTAAGTCTATTAGAGAGGGAGCCGAGCAAGCTAGAAAGTGCCAAACAAATTTCTAGTTGAAGTTGAGCCAGTGATCTTTAGATGTCGAGTGAACTTTAGTAAGTGCCGAGTGAACTTTAGTAAGTGCCAAGTGAACTTCAGATGTTGAGTGAACTTTAATAAGTGCCGAGTGAACTTCAGTAAGTGCCGAGTGAACTTTAGCTTCCGAGTGATCTTCAAATGCCAAGTGATCTTCAAGTGCCAAGTAGGATACAAGTGTCGAGTAACATAGAGGTGTTGAGCATCAATAAACCAATAATGCCGAGTTGCTACATTATTTCTAAGATCAAAGATTCATTAGATCTAAGCCGACAAGGTTTTTATCTAGAATTCTATGAATTAAATAAAAGATAAGAGTGATGAGCTGGTGGCACAAAACACCATGTACAACATTTTTGGAGAATACAACTGGACTCTAGATGAAGTTTCTAGATAAGAGCAAGATATGGGGTAGATACACTGTATCCTACCTAATCCATTTGAAACCCTAAAGTTGGAGAGGGAGAATCAAGTGGAAAAGGCAATCTAGATTTCTATTTAAGGAGTAACAAGGTCACGAAGCAGAAGAGAGGAAGCCAAGCATGAAAGCATAAAGTATTGAAGGAGGTGCTAAGGAGTAAGAGAGCACAGATAATCTACTTTAACAGATGACAACATATATGGTTGCATTGGTATGATGAGTTAGAAGACTTAAGGAGACGAAGCTTGAGATGACAAGCTGTCAAAGCTGAAGTGATTAAAGCCAAGCAAAAGGACTGAATTGAAATGTGATCTAAAATTTATAAAATATGTTGTAAGTTGTATCAGATCAAAAAGCTATTATTGTTACTCTCTAATAGTTGTAACAGATAGTTTAAATCTTATGAACTTAGGTTGGTTTAATAGGCATGTTATAAATCCTTTAACAAGGTGACATTCCAAGTGAATGTTCAAAAGTCCTTTGACCAGGCCCATTCCTAACAGTATGGTGAAATCCTCTAACAAGGTCACATTTAACAGTGTGTTGTAAGCCTTTAATAGGGCATCACTTTAGAAGAGTAAAAATTAAGTAGCATGTTACTAGTAGTTTTTTCCAAATTGGGTTTCCACGTAAATCACTGTGTCATGTGTTGATCTTGCATCTTTTATCCCTGAATATTGATTTGTTGTAATTTGCTAAAATGATTGATTTAAATTTGGATGGATGAAAATTTTATGGGCTCACTATAATTAGAGAAAAAGTATTATTAGGGCATTTAGACCTTGAATAACTGATTCACCCCCCCCCCCCCCTCCCCTCTCAGTTATTCTAAAGAATTCTAACAATATTAAACATCTTTCTATTAATCTTAGATTGGTTTTGACAATTGAGTATCTATACACTTAAGTCATTTACTTAGTTCATGCTGAACAAGTAACATATGCTGAGCACAACATGTAAGTTAGAGCATGCCAAGTAAATAGTGAGTGTTGAGTTACTCATGTGTCGAGTCATTCAAGTGCTAAGCAACTAGTATGTGCCAAGTGATTCAAGATCCATTCAAGCAATGCATGCCAAGTCATTTAGTTGTCAAGTGACAACATTGAAGTCACAATTAGTGTCAGACACCAAGGACTTTAGATGCTGAGTAACACAATTTTTTCATAGTTGTTTGTACTGGCACAAACTACTATGTATACCATTTTTGTACCGATTTAAGGATTCATTTATGAACTTTTTGTGATAAGGATGAATCTTATGTGGGAATCCCTATGTATTACATGCATCCAATTAGAAAAAGGGAAGGTTTAAGAGGTAATATGGGTGAATCATAGTCATTGATTCATACTACCTTAAGGAGGACAAACCCTAAACTTTTTATGAATGATTAGTGAGAGAGAAGGAGAGTTTGCATGTGCAAACAAGAAATTCATGGTGACCAAGGTGTTATAATTTGAGTTACATTGCATAATTAGTTAAAGGAGAACAAAGAAAGGAAACAATGGACAATAGAGAGACATTTGATCAGAGAGGATCAAGCACACATTAGTATATAGGTGATATGACATCAAGCAATAGAGTGCTAATCGTAGGATCATTGATAAGACATTCTAATAGGTGAATCAGTTAAATCTCTTAACAGAGTAGTCCTAACAAGTTGTATTGAAATCCTCTAACAAGGTGATTACTTAATTGTAAGTTGAAGTCTTCTAATTAGGCACACTTCTAACAGGGTGTTGAAATTATTTAATAGGGTAAGACTTAATAGTCTTTGTAAGTTTTTAATAGGGCAGACCTTTCACAGGGTAGATCATGTTTCATGATCAAACATTGTAACCTTCATTAGATACATTTTATTACTACAATAGTAAAGATTTGTGGGTGTCATCCCCACACTAGTTTTTCCTTCTCATTGGAGGGTTTCTAGTTAATCATATCTTGTGGCATCCATGTGTGAATGCTTACTTGTTTACATACTTTAGATGTATATGCTTTATATGGTATTTCAATTTACTTGTTAAAATTGTGAGATGGATGTATGGTGAATGTTTTCATGGTAAAAGTTTTAAGCATTGATTCACACCCACCCACCCCCCCCAAGAGTTTTCCTTTCATATTGTAATTCCAACAATTAGTATTAGAGCCTAGTTCTTTGAAAGTGAAGCTTTGAAACTTTGAGGAAAGATCTTAGAAATGGAAGTCTACAAGTTGGAAAAGATTATTGAGAATTAGGAGATTGAAATACAACTCATTCTACATCAGTTGAATGAAGAAAGAGGAGATCTAAAGAAATCATTGAGAAGAAGGAAGGAAATTTCTATTGAGGAGAATGACACACAATATCGAGAGATGGACACTACTAAACTATTTACATATGGAAAATATAATGAATTTGATGTAGCAATTGTAGATCTAATGGAAAAGAACAAAACCATAGCTGAAGAGATCAAAAATCTTGAGATTGATCAAGAGTCACAAGCCATATTACTATGTGAGGTGACCAAATAGAAAAAGAAAGCTATGGAAGATAAAGTCATGATTGAAGATGACGAAAGATTTTTGATCAGCAAACTAGAAGAGAAATCATCAGAAATAAATAGGATTGCTCACATGCAATTGGAAACAATGAATCAAGTCATGATTGCTAATCATGAAATAAATAGTAAAGACCTTGAGATCACAACACTAAAGTTGCAAAATGATTAGTTGAACAATGATATAAAAAGGGAAAAGGAGTTTGTTGAGTGTTTCAATAAACCTAGTAAACCCATCAAGTACTTTGAACAATTGATGAGATCCCCTAGATCTAACAATGATACATATGGACTAGGATACACTAGTACTAAAGAAGGAGAATCATCCAAAAGTGCTGAAGAAAGAAATAACAGAGGTAAGAACTCTAAACCTATTTTTCAAAATTGTGATAAGAAAGGACATACTACTAATGTTTGCAGAAGCAAGACTGTAAATATGAATGTTAAGCAGAAGAAAATGGGTCACTTCCATAAGTGCAACAAACAAGGTCATCAGACACATGAATACAAAACCAAGACCATGTACACTCAAATATTTGAAGGATATTATTATAACCACTAGAAGTATGGACATAGAGCTTTTGAATGTAGATCCAAACCCAAGTGGTCATTAAACAAGAAAACAAAGGTAAAGAACAATAGAAACTCTTATAATTGGGATTACAATACAAGGTATAGTTGTCACTACTATCAAGAGTATGGACATGTTCCTGAGAACTATATTAGAACACATTTTAGAAGTGATTGCAAAAGGTGGTTGAGTCAAACCACATGTTTTAGCTATTTGAAGATTAGTCACATAAGCAAGTGTTGTCCAACAAGGTCAAAAGCACCAAGTTGTGAGTTCAACAAAGGAAAGGGAAGGAAAATTTTGAGAATGTCAAAGATAAGATGAATAAGATGGAAGAGAAAAGAAGATTTCAAGACATCAAGTGTAGATGGGATCACTTCACCCAATGGGTCAATTGATCACACCTCATCAAATTAAGCAATCAAGAGGTATAAGGGACTGATATTTAAAAGATATACCATACATTAGTTACAAGGATTTAGTTTTGAATATATTACATATGCATGAATAAATATGCAAAGTTTTGTTAGGAATCAAGGATAAATCTTTAAGTTTTGTCAGTTTTTATGTTACTACCAAGTGTGAAAAGTTTCATATGGTTGCTGAAAGAAATGTTAGTGGATGCCAAGCTAACAAATTTTAGTTGAGGCCAAGCTCATAGTGGTTGCTAAGCATATGAAGAAACACATGGATGCCAAGTGAGCCAAAAATTCAATTGAAGCTGAGCTTACAACTATGTAAGCACTTAGTATTAAATATAATATTTTAAGGGCTATTTGATCAATTTTTTCTCATTTAACATCATTCAAATTTGAAGAAGAGCACGAAGAGCTAAAGGCAATTTAGAGAATTTGATCTGAGCATTTGTAGGAGATTTAAAAATGTTGTTCGACATCATTCTAGTAGGATTCAAAAGGTATTTATCATGTGCCGAGCTATGCAATTTTAAATTTTGCAAACCCTAGTTTCATGTAATGGCATCTAGTTTATCAAAATCTATAGGTGTAGAGGGAAAAGAGGTTTTAAACATTCAATTGATAAGTAATGAAATCAAACAACCTAATTTTAGTGATATCCTAGATAAATCTTATAAATAGGATCTCTTTGCTACATTATCCATGATACCACCACAAGTTTTGATGATTCAGGATGTCAGAAATTGTTACAGATGCAAAATTAGAAGCATAGGTGATATGGAAATCAGGGAGACATATGAAAAACTATGTGAAAATAGAGTGTTGAAGGAAGAGTTTAAGATTGTCAATAAGAAAGGGTTAACTCGTGCCCTAGGTTTCCCCAATGTATTCAAGATAGAGTGGATTAATTTTTTTTTTAGTAGAATTCATGACAACTCTGTATGGTTAGAAAATGGGCCAGTAAAAATCACTAAGAAGATTGCCACATTGTAATAGGGTATCCGACCCTAGATCGACCAAAGACCATGAGAAGTGAAGCAAAAATAATAATTGAACAAAGAATAGGGGCTTTGTGGAATAAAAGAGCTATGAAAATTGATACTATCACAAATCCTCTAATAGCTTTTGCAATAAGGGTCATAGCACACAAGTTTTTATCAATATAGAAGATTAAACAGTGTACCCTTTATTGGAGTTGATATGGGTTACAAAATTGTGAAGAAGGATCATACTTATGATCTTGCCAAGTTGTAGTTGCAACAATTGATTGAGATTTTGGTAGCTATAAGGAAGACCAAGAGTGCACAATGTAAATTTGGACCTATTCTTGTATGTATTTTCTTTTATGTACAAAATACATTCCTTACATTTGGCAAGGTTGCATGGAAGGTGAATAGACCTATTGTAGTTCAAACAAGTGAATTTATTGAGAAATTAGGTGAAAAATTTGAGTCTGTCATGACATGTTACTTTGAAGATTTAAAAAATAATAATGAAGAAAAGATTAAGGATACCAATCTCACTAATGGAGAAACATTTTAATTGCTTCCTAGTTGATATTGATTTCACATATGTTCAAGCAACAATTCCTAGGGCGAGATGGCTAAGGCCATTAGGATATGAAATAAATATTGATGAGGCCTTTGTAGCAATCACAAAATTACTTGTAGAAGAAGTGGATAAGGAAGCCAAAGAATTTGGAAATTATGACTTGGCCAAATCAAAGATCACTATGGAATTGAAGATTGCTTCATCAATCAGGAAGAAGAACAAACTAGTAAAGAAATTGAAAGAAAAAATTGGTGGAGTTGAGGAAGAAGAAGAAGAGGAAACACATGCTCAAGCACCATTGCCATTGACACAAGGTCAGGGAGAAGATTAGCAAGAAGATGAAGTAGAAACTGTAGAATGTGTTGAGGAAGAAGAAACCAATGAAGCACCTACAACTACTGAGAAGAAAAAGAGAAAAGCAAAGACTCAAGTAGTGAACAAACCAAAGAAGGTTGCTAAACCTAATCAGCCTAAACCCACAACACCCACCACAAGGGCTAGTACAAGAGTCACTACACAGAACGCTAAAGAAGTAGCCAAGCCTAAGGAGAAGAAAGCTAAAAATAGAATAGACTGAGGAGGAAGTATATAGCACAAGATGAATCATATGACAATAACAAATTTCAAGTGGTGAGTCATAGTACCTCTTTAGATTTAGATAATTTATGTGAGAACATTAGAAACAATGCTAATTTATCAGGTTTCTCTCACATTGAGTTTGGAAATCTTGGAAAGATTGAGAAGAACCAAGTTGAAGAGGTAGTATATTCCGTGATGGCTACATTTAAAAAGGCTCCTCTAGAACTTGCCAACTCCATACCTAAAAGTTTATATGATAGAGTTGAGCAAAAATGGCATTATTGTTTATACATTGAAAAATAAATTAGGGAACAATCCTTGCTCAAGTTATGCTAGAACTTAGTAAGGCTGAAATGTCTAAATCCATTAAAAAGTATGCAGTAAGATTTGTGCGAAAATATAGGGAATTCAACATTACAAAATAACTTAGAAGGTGTTGTATAGAAGTCCAAAAAAATGTGGAAGTTAACATATGGACTACCAACATCAAGAGAAGCTGACCAAACACCTATTGAGGTAGGAGAGGTTGAAAAAGATGATACTAAACAAGGAACAATAGAGGGAGACATAGATATGAATATTGATAACCAAGCACTAGCTAAGGAAGAGAGACAAAAAAACCTAGTGTACAAGATACACAAATGCCAAGTGCCTACCCTCCATAGGAGACAAGTGTAAACACTAAAATTGTCAAAGTAAAAGATGTTTCTAAGACTACTAATTAGAAAATCAATCCCCTTACAGAGGATGATTTGAAAAGATACTTGTCCAATCCACTCTCTAGGCTTAACTATGTGACAACCTTGTATTGGTGAGGGTCGATGAAATTTAGAAGATAGAAACAATAACTATAGGGGAGGAAGTGAAAACACAAGAAACGTCATTAATCACTCCTCAAGTCACAAGTGTACAACCTTCACAACCTTTAGTGGAATATCAAAGGAAGGAGACATCAACTTTCAGTGTTAGTACACTTATGCAAGGCACTCCAGTCTCAGTGAATGTCCATGAACTTGAAAAAGATAAGGATGAGATAGTTGGAGAAGACAAGATAGAAACAATAGCAAATGATGGGAAATAAGGCCAAATAGGTTAGGTAGATGTACCTGTACCTCCAACACAAAATCAAGGTGTAACTAAACCTACAGAAGAAGAAAAAGACAAGATTGCATAGACAAGTTTGACTCCCAAGCCAAAGGAGCTACTAGCTATTCAAATACTGGTGACACTACCAAAATCTAGTACTCTTTCAAGTCACACTCTTCAAAGGTTGAGCACAGATGCTACACCATTGCAATTCTCAAGGCACAATCCTAGCTCATCTAAGGCAAAAGAGGTAACTACTTATGGAGATGTTAGCCTAGATGAAGATATTGTATTGCCTAAATTTGATTATGCAACAATCATAATTGATAAAATGGGTATATTACAAGAGGCCCTAACAAAGAAGAACAATCAAGAACTGCTCAGAAGGGAGGATAGGTAGAAGTAAGCTTTGATTGACATCAAAGAGATTTCCTATATGCATTCAGTCTGCCAACTCCAGATAAAACCAAGCCCATCATTGAACAATTAACCAACGTAGTAGAAAGGATTAGTGACACAAACTTGGATGCCAATGTAAAATTAATAGAATGGTCTAAAAGAAATTTTCAAAGTAAGGTAAATGAGAAGATATCAAGTGATATTGCACTAACATAGGTTGCGTTGCCAACCAAGATAGATAATGTAAAGAAGGTACTAGAGAATATTTTCTCTTTGTATACCAAACTATGTAATCCTACACTCTCCACACAAGAAGTAAGGAATGACATCCTGAGTTTGGAGACCCGTATGTAGACATCCAGTGCTACTTTTCCTAGGTCTCCAACTCAAAGTGAGAAACATTTCAAATACCTATTGCAATCCTAGAGTCAATTAGCATCATTACAAGTAGATGAAGCCAACATAAAGGCTAAACTAATCACCATAAAGTCAACATTGACTCCTCACATGGAGATTTTACATAAGGAAGTAGGCTATGTAGAAACACTTATGAAGAAAGACTCCAATATTTCTACATTGGATGACTTAGTACACCTTGCTACTAAGCTTGCCATCTAAATGAAGTCTTTGGAGGTACCTTGTGATAATTAGGATGCAACTCTTAAAATTATACTTGAGGTCCATAAACCTTTTTGGACAAATACACTATTAGTGTATACCCATTGACATCGGTGTCAAAAAGGGGGAGTAAGAGAAATGGGGGAGCAAGCAAGCAAAGCAAAGAGATATCTATACCCAAGGGGGAGTAAGAACAAATGAAGAGTAAGAGAACATATTTTGATACAAAAACTTAGGGGGAGTTATTAAATTTGAGGTATAAGTCATGTGTTGCAAAATTTTGATATTTTGAAATTTTGTATAAAAGTTGAATAAATATCTATGTTATGCTCGTATGGTTAAGATCATTAATGCATAACCAATTTTTTTTAACACTCATGTCAAAGGGGGAGATTTTTAATCTCATATTGGTTTTGAGAAGTGAGTGTCTATACACTTAATTCATTTACTTAGTTCATACCAAACAAGTGATATATGTCGAGCACAACATGTAAGTTAGAGCATGTCGAGTAAACACTGAGTGCTAAGTCACTCATGTGCCGAGCCATTCAAGTGCTGAGTACATAGTATGTTTTGAATGATTCAGGAGCCAAGCAAGCAATACATGTTGAGTCATTTAGTATTTGAGTGACAACATTGAATTCATAGTTAGTGTCAAGCACTAGGGACTTCAGATGCCGAGTAACATAGTTTTGTCATAGTTGTTTGAATTGGTACAAACTACTATGCAAACCATTTTTGGGCTAGCTTAAGGATTGATTTACAATATTTTGTTGATAAGGAAAAATATTAAGTGGTAATCCCTATGTATTACATGCATCCAATTAGGAAAAGGGAAGGTTTAAACAGTAATATGGGTGAATCACAACCGTTGATTCATACCTAATCCTAAGTCACTTAGGTCTTCTTAAGAAGGACAAACCCTAAATTCTTTATGAATGATAAAATAAAGAGAAGGAGAGTTTATATGCACAAACAAGACATTCATGGTGACCAAGGTATTATAATTTGAGTTACATTGCATAATTAGTTAAAGGAGAATAGAGGAAGGAAATAGTGGATAGCAGAGAGATATCTGATCAAAGAGGATCAAGTACACATAAGTATAGAGGTGATTTGATATCAAGCAATAGAGTGCTAATCATAGGATCATTGTTGAGACATTCTAATAGGTGAATTAGTTAAATCTCTTAACAGAGTAGTCCTAATAGGTTGTATTGAAATCCTCTAACAAGGTACTTACTTAATTGTGAGTTGAAGTCCTCTAATCAGGCACACTTCTAACATGGTATTGAAATCCTTTAATAAGGTAAGACCTAACAGTCTTTGTAAGCTTTTAATAGGACATACCTTTCATATGGTAGATCATGTTTCATGATCAAACATTGTAACCTTCATTGGATACACTTTATTACTACAGTAGTTAATATTTGTGGGTGTCATCCCCACCCCAATTTTACCTTCTCATTGGAGAGTTTCTGAATCATATCTTGTGTCATACATGTGTGAATGCTTAATTGTTTACATACTATAGATGTATATTCTTTATATGGTATTTTGATTTACTTGTTAAAATTGTGAGATGGATGTATGGTGAATGGTTTTATGGGAAAAAATTTTAAGCACTAATTCACCCCACCTCTTAGAGTTCACCTTTCCTATTGTAATTCCAACGTTTTCAATTATTATTGAGTTCCCATCAATGATTGCATCAGCAAAGTTGAGGAAGCACTACTCTTAACTTCATTGGTTTCCTACCTGATCTTTTTGACGATTTAATTCACAGACATGTTGTTACCATGGTTTATGTCTGTTAGGAATTTCTCTTTCAAGTTGTTTGTTTTAATCTCTCATTACCTTATCTTTGTTATTTTCTTTTCTAACACTTTCTTAAAATATGAATTGATATAGTTGCATAGATAAATTCCATTCATCATAAAACAAAAAACACCAAAATATATCCCTTTTGTGGTTACGTTTTCAAACAAAAACAGATCAAATAGATTATCCAAAATTGTTTAGAACCAACAAAGGCCTCCTCATGAACATACATATTTATCTTCAATTGAGCAGATTTTAGTAGGTGTCAAGATCATCTGAAACCTTGGAGTTGATCCTCAATTAGCTTTTCAAGAGAGGATTTCAAAAGGATTCCTTCCTTTTAGCATCATGTAAAATGACAACTGAACAAAAGTGATGCTAGAAGGAGTGCTTGAAACCATTATTCCAAAAAACCCAAGTTGTTTGAAAATTTTGCAGTTTTTGGAAGTTCAAAAAAATTTCCAAGTGTGTCACCATGCACATGTATGTTTTTTGAAAAGGTGAACTTTTTAGAGGTACACTTCTTAGAGGTGCACTTTTCTAGAATAAACACAAACTGGAAGATCCTGATCCACCATCTCCATTTCAATGAGCTTTAATGTTTTCACCTAGTGCACACGAGTTCCTAGAACTTAGCCATTTTTGCAAGCCTTACAATGATAAGACGATACTTAGGATCCACCCATTCACATTAAAAATTTCATCATCATCATCCACTCTACATTTTACTTCACACATTCCCATCAGTATGCACCATGGCTTTCTTCAATGCCTAAAGTTCACCTTTGAACCTAATTGGTTCATTACATGAATTTCCTAAAAACTTTGAAATGCTATGCCCATAGTTCATCTATGGAGAATCATGAACAATAGAAGATCATATTAAAATTTTCAAAGAAATTTGTAACCAAACCAGATTTAGCATATGGACGTGGTCTGTCACCTTTTTCCTTGCACTTTGGAGGAAACAACATTCAATTGGTACCTCAATCTACCACCAACATCAATAAGGGATTAGAGCTCTTTTGAGAGAAAGTTTTTGGCATAATTAAAGGTCTATATTGATCCAACTATCCTACAACATCAGTTCATCTCAATCAATAGGGATCCCCACGAGACTATTTCATAGTTTAATCATTGCTTCGATAGGATGCATCAAAGAATGAAGTTTCCTTACACTATACCACAAGAGGCTACCATTGAAATCTATTTGGGAATAATTTATTCTTTAACTTCTATTTTTCTAAGAAGGCTCCCACCTAGAGACATTGATACCATTGAAAAGATCATCAAAGAGCTTGTTACATTCACGAATCAGGTAGATACCCATGGTGGAGGGAACTTTCTATCTTCCTTCACTTTGAATAATACAATAGCCATACCATAATTTCTTGCAAGAGCATCTACTATGCCCAATCAAATGCCCCTATTGAATCCAATACCTTTATTGCAACAGTTTACTACTGCTCCAATGCTAACAATTACATATTTAGAGTATGAACCCCAAAAGATTGTATTCTTTGAGAAAAAGACTTCTCCACCTACTAAACTCGAGAATATATGGCTAGTGAGGTAAAGGCCATGAAGAAGATGATGTAACTTTTATCCACTAAACTTATGAGAATAAAGTTGAGTTCGTCAGGAAACAAAGACAATTATCGAAGAAAACTTGTTTCCCAAAACAATTATTCTCAAAATTAGAGAAAAAATTATGGCCCCTATGATAACATCCAAAATGAGAATAATGGTATTACAGGTATGGATCAAAGTGAAAATGGATATGGGTAAAATGATGTTTTAGATCATCCTCCCCAAATCATGGCAGAACAACCTTTTCAGTTTAGTGCAATGGTGTTTAAATCATTTGATAAATCTATAAGAGGATAGAATGATGAAGATGATCAAGAGGAGTTTGCATTCCCATTCAATTAAGAGAAAGAGCATGGACAATCTAGGATACATGTTTATTGCATCAATAATAGGAACACACAAAGTTTGAAAAGTAGAGAGGAATCTCTAGTGGATGATGTCTCACTATTGTTACATCCTACTCCTCCAAACATGTAGGTTTGTAATACTCCAATGCATTATGAGGCTCCAATTAACATCACCCTGAGAATTCAGAAGGATTTACATGTAAAGGATGAGGCTTTGAAGACTTAATGGATAACATAACAAGAAATTTGAAGTATCTTGGAGAAGAACAAATCCAAACATCATTTTTCTTCCTAACAATTGTCACCTTTATCAAAGAATTCATTTAGAGTTAGAATGTTCTAGTTGCAAAGATGTAGTATCTAATGTGTTAGTGCAAACAAATCAGCCTATTGAAGTTGTCAAAAGTAATAAAATTATCTCAAGTTTTCATGTTGCAATAATTGTGGATATCCCACTAAATTTTGAGGGTGTAAAAAATTTTGAATTTCCAAAACTCCATGGGGTTGCAAAAAAGTCTCAAAGTTGCAAAAAATGATGGAAATGCAAACACTAGTACATTTGGGGGTCATTTTTGACCTGAATTTTTTATGGCAAGCCAATTTGGCTTGTCAAATTCATTTAAAAAAAATACTCTTGATAACGTCAAAATTTTGATGACAGTTAAGTTTACCATTGAAAATTTGACATTGTTGGGGATATAAACAAAAAAAGAAAAGTGAATCTTCATTCATTCATGTGATAAAGTATAGGAAGGAGGCTTCTAGTGGCGTGATAAAGAGTTTTTCAATGTTGTTCAAGGTAAGGTTCTCAGTGCTGAGTTGGGAGTAAGGGATACTAAGTCTTAAAAAAATTATTATTATGCTTAGTGTGATAGTAGACAAATCCCAAATTCATTGGAATTTGAGCACACCATCTCCATCCTCTTCATCCGCTTTGAAATCACCATCGAATGCCTCGAAATCAACCTTAAACCATCAAGATTTACATTTAAACCTACCTTTTTCAAAATAAAGAGACATGCCAAAAGAGGGATTAAAACTTCTTAGATATGTTACCCTTAATAGAGATCTAACCCTCTTCCACTTTAATTTCTTACTGTGTTAGGCCAATGAACTCAATGTTGGACCACCATCATCCCAAGAAAAATTTCTTGCAAAGAAAATGTTACCATCTCAAGATTCTTGTGAGCTAAAATGGAAATATTCTTGTTGAAGTACATCCTTAATAAGAAAGATTGATCTCAAATTTTGAAAATCATCTTCTTATCAAGAGCTATGCACCTATTAATAACTGCAAGTGATTAAATTTGGAAGAATTGAGACAATGCATACAGGGGCATGCTTTAAGACAAGTTTTTGTTTTTGTTTTCAAATGAATGCTTGTTGAGGTGTATGTTAGTAAAGAGAAACTCAATTTCAAAAGTGAAATCTTATTGATAGGTATGCATGTTGAAGGTGCAAGAGAAACATTGAGAGTTATGTGTTTGCTAATGAAGATTACGGGGTAAAATTAAAGGCTGGTTATCTTGGGGTGCACAATGAAGCATAAATGTTATGATTATTTTAATATTTTGACATGTGAGAAAGCATGCAGTAAGGAATTTCAATTTAAGAAAATTTTGCAAGTAGTTCTAACTAGCATATGTGTTCATAGGAGTGAGGTGAAGCAATTTAAAGAATTAAAGGGGGATTCCCACTTAGGCATGCACTTGATAGGATTCAATTTCAAAAACAAATCAAAATCTCAAATATATGTTGAAGTGCATGCTTGTGCTTAGGAATTGAGGTTAAATCCTATACCTAGGTGAGAAAATTTGTGAAGAAGTATTATTTTGGTGATTTAAAAGGTGGTAATTTGATTAATGAAGACTAATACCCTTGAAAGAGATCAAATCTCTTTGGCATGTAGATATTATTAAAATAAATTAAAAGCCCTATAGTGATTGATTAGGGTTTTGAGATCAATAAAGTAACATAAGAAGCCATCATCAAATCATAGTTATATTTTAAGGCATAAAAATTACTAATTATATCAAATCCACCAATTTAAAGTACCAATCATGGATGATTGTTGGAGCATTTGTGTAAAAGTATTGAATTTACAGTGCAACAATTTTCATTGACAAAGTAAATGATTGATATGAAAATAAGAAATATATTTTAGATGAGAACAATAATTGTAAGTAGTTAAATTGCATATGAAAAGAATGATAAAAATAATCAAAATCTAATGTACTTTTGGGACGAAAAATTGCATGCTTCAGTTTTAGTCCCATTTCAAATTTTGAGTCAAACCATGCCCTATGAATGCCCTTAATTGCATATGTACCTGGTTGTACCTGTGAGGCCCGTAAGGTGTTTAATGTTTCTAACACCTTCCATTCAGTGCGTCTACTTGTTCCATGAAGTTAAATTGACATTTCGAGTCATTTGGCAAAGTCTTGTTTTGAAGCAAATGTCAATTTAACATTTTATCATAAGTGTAAAATAGTGAAAAGAGGTTGTGTTTGTGATTGAATATCTTGCACCCATAAATGTTTTGTGACTCACTACTTTGGGAATGTTTAGTTTCCATATCTGAGAATCTATGTTTCATATTTTGAGTCATTTTGAGTCCGTTTGACTGGGTTTTGAATCCCTCAAAGTTGGTAGTTTACTATTTTCATGCTTTTGCAATTTGCACATAATTCTGGGAAGCCCTATTTGACGAGCTATAATTTTGACCCAATTGACCATAATGTTGAAACTTCTTTTGTATTGCATTGTAGATGTCAGAGACTTCCAATGTTTCAATTTTTGAGTCTTGATGAATCCATTTGATCAGTTTTCAAATGCGATTCCAAATGCTATTTCTATCTTTTTACTGGTATCAACATTTGTAGATTTATCAGCACCCCTATTTGAGATGTTATAACTTGAGATTTGTGATTGTCTAGATTGAATGGATTGTATCCTTGTATTTTCCTCTGAAAATACTCCAAGTGTGTCAGTTTGTAAGTCATGATGAATCCATATGCACACTTTTCTAGGTCCATTCCATTTGCCAAAATCACTTTTTTATCAATGTTTCCAGTCTGCAAAATCCAAGTAGCCTACTTTGACTAATCGCCATTTGCACCCCGTGATTCGTCATGAGCCCAAATCACAGATCCATAAATTCCTCATGACAGAGTTCTACTGCCCCAATTTTTGTCTTCCCAAGTGTCCGTTTGCCTAGTTTTTCAAAGCCGAATCCGAACCCAGTTTGTTGTTTTCTGACATGTTTTCATACATGTAAATCTGAGAAGGAAACTTTGACAATCAATATCTTTTGACTGGGAATTCGTCATGAGACGAGAACTGACAGGATGAAAGTATGTGACACAAAGAGTCAACATGCCAGTTTTTAGAACCTGGTCAGAGGTTTGGTCAGTTTTTAATGCCAGTCAATGGACCTCCTAGCAGAAATTTGACAGTTTGCAAGTAGGTGATAAAGTGAGTTTCAATTGTGGTTCGGTGATCGAATTTGGTTTCAAATCAATTTCAAGAGACTAATAGGTCAGTTTGAGCATTCAATTGTTCAGAAACAAATTTTTTTTTAGCCGGATCCACTTGGGGTCCGACTAATTTCACCAAGCTATTATGATTCAAAAAATTGAACATTGTAAATCTATTGCCTTCCACCAAATATCGTTCCATAGCCATGATCATGTCTCTACAAAAAGAGAAAGCAATGATGCAAATGGAGGCATTACAATACCAAATAATGATGGAGGAGCAAGCAGAATATGACCAATATATTTTGCAGCCAATGATTGAAATCCTTGTGAAAAGAAAGTGGAAGAGCATTTTAACATAAAGAGCAGCATGTTAAAAGGAGGCATCAAGATAAGTGGCAAAAGCATTAGAGAATGATTGAATTTTGTTTGAAATGCACAATATAGGAGTATATTGTAAAAGCAATGAGATTGGATTTGGCAAAAAGGTAATAAAAGTGAAGAATCGTACTCATGCAGCAAAACTAAACAAAAATTTCCATTATCAAAACATGAACACAAACTGCAGGGTTTAAAAGGAGAACTCACGCAGGGCCGTACATGCAGCATGAAGGAGTAACATGAAAAAAGGAAAAAGTCGGCAATCTACTCAAAAGTATCCATGGAAGTTAGAAAATCCACACCATTTTAAAGGGGGATACCCACGTCCAGTGTTTGAAGGCAAATTCACAGTCAACCGGCATGTTAGAAAGTGCCAATTGCAAAATGTGTGCATGGTGAGAAGAGAACATGCAAATCCAATGAAAGCAGGTAGTTATAAAAGGGGATTTCCAGTGGTGGAGACGAGTAGGAGATTTCGTTGGAAGTTCACACTATCTTGAAAGAAAAATGGAGTAGACCCACAGTATGTTAGAAAAGCTAGTGTAAAATTAAAAAGGGACCTACAAAATGACAAAGCACTCTAAGAAATAAAAGAGCAATCCAACATTTTAAAGGGGAGCCGAACGATGAAGGAAACCCACAAAAAAATGTTGTAAAAGATCCATGTTGAGAAATGGCCTCAGCGGTAAAAAACACTCCATAGCTCACAATCATGAGGGAGATCACGCATGCAAGGGCAAATCGCGGTTTAATCCTTATATCCCACATTTGGGAGAAGACGGGTTTTGATGTGTTTAAATACCATCATACACAATGGTATTGTGTCTTAAAAGACACACGGCTTTTGAAGCCATGGCCTTGTGTATGGGGCCTGCGAGTTCAAAATCGAACATTTTGACACCCAACTTAGAGGAGCTCACCTTGTTGAAAGTTGTTGTGATCTTACGCTCATCGCGTGCAAGTAGAAGTTGATTGAAAAAGCATCTACGGGGTTATGACCACCGTATGAACGTAAGAAAATTTTGAAGGGTCCTCGATGTTACGCTCAACTTGTCAAAACATGAAGAAAATTCATGCTCGTAAGAGCATGAAACAAATTTTGAAGCTCTCCAGTGCTACATTGGAAGTCATATGAGCGTAAAGGAGACTCATGCCCGTAAGAACGTAAGAGAAATTTTCAAGGCTCCCGATGTTACGTGGATGAAGACTGAGCCCATATGCATGTAAATGGAAATGTGAAGAGGCTTCAAGGCTACGTGATAAGGGAAATTTGAAGGTATGAGCGTAAAGGTTAAGGAAGACGTAAGAGTGTAAAGGAAAATTTGCATGCCTTCGGTGCTACGGGAAAGGAATTGAGGAAATTGATTAATATTAAAATAGTAATTAATTCAAATACTTCAAAGTGTTCAGTCAATTAGGTTCAGACAAGTGGCAACAACAGATTGAGGGAGACAGAAAATAAAGTTCAAATGAAATTTCAAAGAGGATCAATGCATCAAAATGAAAAAATTCAAATAATTTAAAATTTTATATAGTTTAGACTATATATTTTTTTTAAAAATTCATTTAAAAAGTTCTGATTCAGTCATGGAGGCCTGCTTTTCAAACTGTCGTAACAGGGGCATTTTTTGTCAAAAATAGGCAGTATAGCATACCGTTGGAACCAGGAAGAAGTAAATTTTTCAAATATGGAGTTAGATTTTGCACAGGTTTGCACAGGTTCAATCTGTAGGCAATTTTGTGAAATCTGGGGCATTCTCAATGCAGTGAACAGATTTGATCGTAAAGTATCAAAGGTGGTTGCAGGGCAGTTTTGAAGGCCTAAATATGAAGAAAATCAGGTGTAGAAGATTTTCTTGGCTTTTTGAAGTCATTTTTAAAACTGATTTTTAATTTTTACTGTGAGTAAAAATCAGGAATCAAATCAGTTAGTTGTTCAATCATACATTTCAGATATTTGATGCTTTTGGAGTCATAACTGAAAAGGATTTGATTCAGCTTTTGAGGGAAAAGATAAGAAAGATGGTTTTAACCTGTTGTGAAGGTTCTCTAGATGGATAGATGTCATGTTCAGATCAAATCCAGGAATGAACTCTTCTCCTATATCTTTCTCTCTTTCATCTTTTGTAAGGGTTCAAGTCTTTGGAGAAAAACCAATCACTACTAAGATACTAGACTTTGGATCCAATTTTGATATGTTCCCATACTATGATACCACATATTTTTCAGCAGAATTCTCTTGTATGAACAGCAGTAGAAGGATAATATAGATAGTTTAGATCTGATAGGTTGTTTCATGTCTTTCATTTCATGCATATGATTGTATAATTTCAAAGAAATAATACAGAGCAATAGATGATTAAGTTTCAGTTTACATCTTGTCTCCTTTCTCAATTGAGCTATGATGTTTTATGGTCTTGGAACAAAGAGCCTAGGTCATAAGTTGTAGTCCCTTAAGGTTGTATGTTGTTTCATTGTTGCTGATAATTCAAGGAATTGTGTAAATGCTTCAGAGATTCAACAGGGTTGTAGGTTCATTGAGGGGGATATCATGTAAGAATGAGATTAAACTGAACATAGATGTCTATTTACAAGTTGAATAGATAGATCAGATATCTAAAGATACACATATATCTCTGATATTCATATGCATGTTTGTGGTTCATGGATTTTCCCAATGGTTAAGGCACTGATCAGTTATAGGATCACTTGTTATATTGCTGCATGTTTGAGGATTTGTTGAAACTCAACATCAATAATCAAACGCTTTTCCCCTTTCATGTTGAAGAGCTATAATAGAATGCCCCCACTCAGCTTATGAGGTTCCTAGATCTGCATTTAGCTATTATAGATTGATGTTATTTCATGAGTTATCAGTAGAAATAAGAGTTTTATTTGCTTCATATTAGATTCAGTGTATGCTTTGGTAACTGGTACCATATAAAGAATCTATAGGTCCACCCACCTAGGTTTTGCAGAGCCTGAAGAAGAAGAAGGGTCTAGCCTTATAGTTAGCCTATTGTCAGAAATGGCATGTTGAAAATGGGAGTTAACTGCCCCTAGATGTGTCACTTTCTCAATGGGATAATTGAAAACCCTCCAGCATTTTCAAACACCAACATGTACCATTTAGAATATGTAGGTACACAAAGTTGACTATAACAACTACTAATACCCTTGTTTTGTTTAGATTTTAATTTTTTGATTTTTGTGTTTTTCATGGTCAGAATGATGTCCATTTAATTATCCACTTATTGTAGATGGTAGTTTATTAAATACTATTTATTTTGGTCTTTGTGGTACCCAATTTCATGTAGTATTAGCAAATATATAATGATTTTTTTATAGACTATCAAAGCCCTCATCTTGAGTATCGAGTGAGAGAAAGAAATGTAAATCTATACTATTTTATGTGTACCAAAGCCTCATAAAGGGTGTAATGGAGGGTAACCATGTATTTTATTATTATATATAGTTCATGCAGTGAATCATGCATCAAATCAAACATGGATCCAATAATAAAAATGTCTAAATTAATGTGTCAAACTAGTTGCATTATTAAAGATTGGTCTAGTCTCGGAGTTTGAATAGTAAATGACATTTGTATGAGAATTAATGGATTAACAATGTATAGGGGTGAGTAATGAGGGTGTCTTAACTCTTAAGTGATTAGAAACAAGGAAGCACTTAATTTAAGTTCAGGTTGGTGGTTGTCTCTACAAAGGAGTTGCAGACAAGATTAGTTGTCTAAATGTTGGATAAAAGTAAGGTATGGGTATTAGTGTTTGGGGGTAGTATATGGTCAAGGGGTATTAGTGTTTGGGGATAGTCACATTGAGTTATAATATGGTGACAAAGATGGTAGTTGCAATAGGAATTATGGATTGAGAATTTCATTGGTAGAATCATAGAAAGTGAGGGATCCTAGTTGGGATTTAAGAAGGATAAGGTTTGTTTTTTGTCATGGGGAGTGGTGGCATTATAATCAGATTTGGGAATAAGATCATAATAGAGTTGTTGTGATCAGTGGAATTTTTGAGTCTATGAGTGATTTTTTGTTGAGTGGATGCATAAAGCATTGGTAAGAGGATTTGAGAGTAGGCCTAATGCTTAAGGTCTGACCATTGAGAGCCATTTGGGAGAAGCAAGAGTTGTGATGGTGGTCAGCTTTGTGGATCTATAGGTTGATCATATGATTATGACATTGGGATTTTTGATGCTTTAAATGTGTGATTAGAGTTAAGAGTGGAAGCTTGGGGACCTTGGAGATTGGTCCAAATAGTTGACGAAGTGTGAGATGATCAAGCATGAAGCCTTGAGAAGGTAGGGTTGTTCCAAAACAAAGTAGAAAATGGAAACTTTCCTAGTAAATGATAGTTGGCCCATGATGCGTTGCATTACAAACCAAGATCATCCATCTTTAGTCCAAGCCTCATACACTTAATATGAAAGTTGGCGAGAAACATGAGTAATTTTTGCATACTATATTAAAGCTTTGATTAGAGTTTGTCACACTTAGAAAGAAAGTGAAAGACAAATTTCTAGTCTCAATCACTTAGAGAGCTCTTCCTTGATTTATGATATTTGACATTAAATTGCAACACCGAGAAGCTATCATTTGAAGAACATTTTTGCTTCAACAAGAAGACTACATCTAGTCATTACAAGATGACTTTGGAGACAAATCATTTATTTTGAGAAAAAATGGACAAATCATTCATCTAAAAAATAGGTATGTCATTTTAGAGCCATCCTATTGGGTGAATTTAACATCTTGGGTGGCTTCATCTCTTGCACTATCTCTACTTACTTTCCCTCGAATTAGGTACTCCAAGCAGGTGGGTTATATTTTGAAAACAAAAAGTAAAACATTCATCTCCATCCTATACCCCCTCTACACAACAAAATTTAGGGTAACCAGCAGACACAAAATAAATCAAAAGTACTTCAAGCTTAACCTACACACCTTAAACTAATTAGCACCTTTTCTAGGAAGCAAAAACACAAATTTTCATAATATAAGCATGTACCTACTATAAAACTGCAAGGAGATCTTAGAATTATACTAACAATTTGCACATATTTTCCCACCAAAATTGCTTTGTTATTTATTCAAATCCATACATATCAACTCTAACCCTTTCCTAGGTTGAAGAACATTCATTTATAGGCTATATCTCTTGAATTTACATATTCATTCCTACTTGTTTGATCAAAACAAAACTTTGACTATTGACCTGCCAAATTTGTAAAAAATTTGCTTAGCAACAATATTGTTGCATGACAACTTTTTGTCAATTTTTGCAACTTTTTCATATTTCTAATCAAATTCCTTCCAATTCCTTCCAAGGTGATAAAATTGTATATATAGATGTATCTATCTATGTGTATATATATGTATGTGTGTATGTATGTACATACGTATGTATGTATATATGTATATATCTATGTATGCATATGTATGTATGTATATATAGAGAGATCTTGTGGATTGTGGAAATCAGTGGAGATCTAGGATTTCTTTGTTGTGCCCTTGTGATCGATATATATATATATATATATATATATATATATATATGTATGTATGTATGTATGTATGTATGTATGTATGTATGTATGTATGTATGTATGTATGTATGTATGTATGTATGTATGTATGTATGTACGTACGTATGTACGTATGTAAATAGAGAGATCTTGGTACAACAGAGAGATTAGGCCATGGGAGAGCATCTGAGTTGTGAACATAAAATTGGGAATGATTTATGTCATATTTTCTTTTTATTATTATTTATATCTAAAATAAACTTCACATTATGTTGTAACTTTGGCTTAGGTGTTTGAAGTGGTTCCAAATAATAAAACAATGACATTACATTTAATCCAAATAATAAAACAATAAAACTCACTCAATAGTCCAAGAATAATTTTTCAAAAAAAATACTGACCAGTTGGAGATTGAGACAAAAAAGTGTAAGAATGATTGTGCCAAAAGAGCTAAAAAAATGATTGTGCACGATAATCATCTTTTTAGGTTCTTTTTGGCACAATTGTTCTTACATTTTATGGTTTTTGGTGAGAAAAATGTCCAAATTAATCAAGTAAGTGATCCAAAATTAAATCATAATTGGTTAAGGCATGTTTAAATACCTTATTTCACATGTTATTGAATGTTTCTTGAATGTTCAGGGTAATAACTCCTTACACTCAACTCTTCATTGAAGTTATTCTCACTGCCACAATGACATAACCTCTAAACCATGCAAAGGATGTTGAAGTGGTTGCCAACCTTGAAACACTCTTATAACTTAAGAAATGGAAAAGAAAATGCAAATGCAATGCACGAAAAAATGCACAACTTGTAGTCTTTATATATACAAAGAGATCTTTTTTAAGTTGCTTATTACATATTAGCACAATAGAAAAATTATTCTAGCTGCATACATATTCCAAAATCCAAATAATAAAATAATAAAACTCACTCAACCTGTGCTAAGTGACAAGCCATAACCTAGTTGAATTGGTGTAGTTGTTGATTAGCTGGGTTGATTACAAATTCCTGTAAAATTATCATCAAATTAGGTACAATAAAATGAACAATCGGTTATTCCCAGCTAGCATTAATTTACTAGTCTATTTAGACCCATTAATTATTGTCACAAGCTTTTAAAAATAGCTATATAAGAAGTGAGTTAGAAATTATATAGGTTAACCTTACATTAACTATAAACTACAACACAAAGGTTGCACTAGGGTATTACAAGATTGTAAATATACAAAAATGCCTGATTCGCCAAAGCGGTGAAGAGTTGTATTAGGTGAGTAAAGTTCACTAGTGTTTATAGGAATATAGCTACATCAAAACAATTAGAAATTAAAATTACATATTCATTAGAATGAGTAGTTCAAGGGTCTTGATCATGTATATACAAGTATGTAGGCAACATGGTAGGCAAAGTATGCCTCTAGTGTGCAGATGCTTTAGACATAGTTAGGTAGCAATTAACCATGTATGTATGTATGTAACTATTCTCTACTTAACAGTGTCATCTACATGGGGGGGTAGTTGAGCTTGCACCTTTGACAATACTTCATTTCCATTATGTGCACTCTCTGAATCAAAGGTTTATAACTTTATCACTTGTAACTATAATTTTCAAATAGTACAAACCACAATAGTTTCTTATAATTCTATGGTTCTCTTTGTAAGTTTATATTAATTGCATTTATGCACATCTTTTCCAAGTTTGATATTTCTCTTTTAACTGACAAAACATGTACTGACTACCAAAAAATTATAAGAACGATTGTGCCAAAAGAGCTAAAAAATATGACTGTGCATGATAATAATCTTTTTACATTCTTTTTGGCACATTTTTTCTTACATTTTCTGATTTTTGGTGAGAACAAAATTCCAAACTAATTAGGTAGGTGATCCAAAATTAAATCATAATTGGTTGAGGCAGGTTTAAATACTTTATTCCACATGTTATTGAGTGTTTCTTGAATGTTTAGGGTAGTAAGTCCTTACACTCAACTCTTCACTGAAGTTATTCTCACTACCACAATGAAATTACCTCTGAACCATGCAAAGGATGTTGAAGTGGTTCTTGTTGGCTTCTGAATTAACAACTTTTGAATGACCTTGTGATAAGAACACATACACCTAGGGGAAACTAATTCCCATGTTCAATGCACCTATTTAGAAACCAAGGCCAACTATAAGGCTATTTAATCTCCTTCTTCACTTTAGGCTTTGCAAAACCTAGGCAGGTGGACCTCAAATTCTTTATATGGTACCAATATAAAGACATATAATTGAATCTAGATAACAGATAAAAACCCCTGAATATTTTATATTTATGCAAACATTCATGGACACAAAATAGCTAATAATAGGGTACATGAATTTGATAAACCAAGGGTAACTCTTTTCAACTCTTTAAAAAAAAGGGAAATGGATTTTTCAATTAAGTTTGGGTCATCTTAACCTTGATATCCAACAATAGAGAATATGCAATTTCTCAAGCTGGTCAGTCCCATATCCATTGGGCATCAATTGAATAAGAAAATTCATATGGATACCTAAATATACTAGTATACTTAGATATCTGATCTATCCATTTACTCTATAAACATACATCTAATTTCAAACAAAATTCATACTTATCAAATCCTCCTATGATACCTGCAATTTTGTCAATGCAATATCAAGAAAATTACTTAGGTCCTTGAACGAATAGTAAGATACATAATAGAATACAACTTCAAAACAAGCTACAATTGGATGATATGCACTTTGTGTTAGAATCTGAAAAGATTAATAACCCAGAAAACTAGTGTAAAGAGTAAATATCTAAACTATGAATGCAAATGATACAAAATCAAAATAGCATCATAGAGTTAGTCTCCAAGAGAGTAATGCAAATGCTGGAAGCAGAATAGCATTAAGAGGATGCAAAAACAAGAGATGCGATTACAAGCCAGGTAGCATGCTTATATAGGCTAGGAAGAGGGAGGAGGTGTCAACACCAACCAATGAGGAGCAACCATCTATCGGACTAACGATAGCAAAGTATCTTCCCAAGATAGCTAATGGATGCTCACATGTAGGAAGGTGACACCTCACAACCATTCACCTAATAAGAAATGCTTTATTAACCTAAGCGAGATTATTAAAAAGTGTAGGAAAAACCTAGCAAAATAGGAAAAATAAAAAACTACACTAATACCCCCCCATAAGCGAAGCTTAGGTGGATGTAGAAATGGGTCTCGGCAAGTCAAGCCTGATGAGGTACCCATGTACATAAGATTTCTCAAAAGAGAGAGAAAAGAGACCCCCCCACAAAAAGTCAGGACTCCGAGTGAGAGGAAGAGGCCCCCCCAGAAGATGAAGCATCCCGCACCCCCAGCAAAGCTCGCAAATGAAGGAACTTGCTCTTAGTGAAGGGTTTGGTGAAGATATCAGCAACTTGCTCGAAAGTTGGACAATAGCAAAGGTCAATGACATGACCATGGATGAGCTCCCGGATGTAGTACATGTGGACCTCTATGTGTTTGGTCCATTGATGATGAACTGGATTTCGTGAGATCTGAATGACACTCTGGTTGTCACAAAATATGACTGATGACCGTCTGATTTGGATACCAAACTCAGTGAGAAGATGTTGAATCCAAATGGCCTCAGTGGTAGCATTTACAACCCCCCAATACTCAGCCTCAGTAGAAGACAAAGCAATAGCAGACTTCTTTTTGCTTGACCAACAAATAGGACTTGACCCAAGTGAGAAGCTATACCCTGAAGTAGACTTGTGATCCTCAGAATCACCTGCCCAATCTGAATCTGTGTAGCCCACCAAATCAAGCTCAATACCTGCTGCGTAGTGAATCCCACAACTATGAGAACCCTGAATGTAGTGAAGGATCCCCTTGACTGCTTTCCAGTGTAACTCATGGGGCTCCTACATGAATCGAGAGACCATGCCTATAGCGTAGGAGATGTCAGGTCTCGTATGAGTCAGATAAATGAGACTCCCAACAAGTTGGTGGTACAAAGTGCCATCAACAAGTGGAGAAGAACATTGAGCCTCAAGTTTGACTCCAAAAAGGAAGGGAGTTGGAGCAGGCTTACAGTCAGCCATATGAAACCTCGAGAGTAAATCTAGAGCATACTTGGATTGTGTGATGGTGATCCCAGAAGGAGACTGAAGGATCTCAATCCCGAGAAAGTAATGTAACAAGCCCAAGTCAGTCATCCAAAAAATGTCTTGAAGGGCCACTTTGACAACCTTAATGGTGGGTGAAGAACTTCCTGTGATCAGCAAGTCATCAACATACAAAACCAAAAATAGAAGTGAATCACCCTGTTGCAAAATGTACACATTAGGATCAGAATGGCACCGAGTGAACCCAACTGATAGAAGGAAGGAGTCCATCTTGGCATACTAGGCCCGAGGAGCCTATTTGAGGCCATAGAGAGACTTTCGAAGACCATACACAAGTGAAGAATCTCGAAGGAAGCCCTGTGGCTGCTCCATGTAGATCTCCTCATGAAGGTCACCATGAAGAAAAGCACTCTTCACATCCATCTGATGTACTTCCCAACGATTAGCTGCAGCAATGGCAAGAACAATTCGAATGGAATTCATTCGAGCAACTAGCGCAAAAGTCTCAGAGTAGTCAATCCCAAGAACCTGGGAGAATCCTTTGGCGACCAAGCGAGCCTTGTGTTTGTCAACTGACCCATCTGCTGCAAATTTTGTCCGATAGATCCACTTACATCGAACAAGTTTTCTTCCTTTAGGAAGAGGGACAAGATCCCAAGTGTGGTTCCTCATCAAGGAACTATACTCTTCCTGCATAGTTGTATCCCACTTAGAAATACCAGAAGCCTCATGAAAGGACTGTGGATCTGAGGCAGTAGCAATGAAGACATGTGGAGCATCCTGGAATTGTGAACGAGTTTGCCTGGTGTCTGATGGATCCCCAACCCAATCACCTGCAGACTGCAAGGTCTGTCTAGCCCAAAGTGGGCAAGAAGATGGAGAATCTGGAGGGGAATCATTAACCTCTGAATGATGACTAGGAGAGGAAGGAGGTGAGTTCTCTGAATCACTTTCTGCATCAGAAGTAGAGGTAGAAGACTGTTCAGGTGAATCTGACTCATCAAAAGATCTGTCATGTATTCCAAGTGACTCTAATGTCATGGTAGAAGGAGTTGGAGAAGTGATAGAAAGTGAGCTTGAAGATCCCTCCTCAAACTGAACACTCCTCTCAATGAATAACTCATGTGTAGTAGGGTGGAGCAACCGATAACCCTTCATACCATCAGGATAACCTACAAATATGCAAGGTTTGCTTTGCGGATCCAAGGCCTTACGTTTCTCTATAGGAATGTGGGCCCATGCAGGGGAGCCAAAAACTCAAAAGTGCTTAACTGATGGTTTTCGACCGCACCAAGCTTCAAAAGGAGTAACTCCCTTCAAGGCTCGGTGAGGAACACGGTTTTGGATATAACAAGCACAGTTAATGGCTTCTGCCCAATACTGTGGTGCAAGAGATCTAGAGTGAATCATACAATTTGCCATTTCCTTCAAGGATCTATTCTTCCGTTCTGCAAAACCATTTTGCTGAGAATTGTATGGAACTGAATGCTGTAAATCAATCCCCTCTGGAGTGCAAAATCTTTCAAACCGATGGTTGACATACTCACCACCATTGTCTGTGCACAAAACCTTGATGGCTTTCCCAGATTGCTTTTCTACAAAATTTTTGAAGTCTTGAAAATGATCAAATACCTTTGACTTTTGTTTGAGAAAGTACACCCATGTATATCAAGAAAGGTCATCAATGAATGTGAGGACATATCGGGCCCTGCTGAAAGAAGGATGTTGAAATGGACCAGCCAAATCACTGTGAACTAACTCTAGTATCCGTGAAGCTCTCCATGCCTTACTTTTGTCAAACTTTTCCTTAGGATGCTTACCAAGAATGCAACCTTGGCAAACACCTCCTGAGAATTGAATTGAAGGCAACCCTGTGACCATGCTCTGCTGGTTGAGCTGATGCAAATAACGGAAGTTAAGATGGCCAAACCGCACATGCCATAATTTACTCACATCATTAGAGTGAGTGAGCAAAACAGATGAAGGAGGATCAGGAACAAAGTGAGAAAACATATAGAGCCGTGACTGATGATCTGCTCTCCCAAATGCAACTACAGAATCACTATGCAACTCACATATCTCGACTGAATCAGGAGTGAACTCAACCCACTTGCCTAAACCTGTGTGAGTGATTTGGTATATTGATAGGAGATTAGTTGATAATGAGGGTACACAAAGAACATCATGGAATGTGCCATCCCCCACATCAATAGACCCTCTCCCACACACCTCAATAGGAGTGTCATCACCCATCAAAATAGAAGGCATAGTACATGGCTCCAAGGATGCAAGTTCTTCCTTAAATGAAGCCATGTGGTGCGAAGCACTCGAATCAAGAACCCAAGTGGATGGTGAGGAAGAAACTACAACAAGAGCTTTGCCCTTTCCTTTCCCCTTGTTGTTTTCTTTTCCCTTGTTAGACTCTTCATTAAAACTTTGTTTGATAGACTCAGGAACACTAATATTATTCTTCTCAAGAATGTATGTCAAGTGATCAATTTGTTTCTTCAAACATTTATGTTCATCATGACCGGGTCTTTTACAATAGGCACATTTAACCTTTTCTTTCTTAGGCTTATCGCCCTTAGAGGATGAGGTATCAATAGTTGCTTTTGAAGCAATTGGTATCTGATCCTTCTTTTCCTCACTATTATTTTTTTTCTCATCCTTACTATTGTTGTTACTACTTTGTCCTTTTTGTTCTTTTGTGCCTTGGTTGGTTGCTAAGGCATGTGACTTAGAGGACTTAAGAGTGCCCATCTGGATTAGCTTGTCCTGTTCTCAAGTGAGATTGACAGCAAAATCATCTAGAGATGGCATGGTGAATTGAGTACCAAGTGCACCCTTAGTAGCATAGAAGGTAGAGACAAACACAGAATATTCTGAACTTAGCTTAGAGAGAATACTGAGAATCAGTTGTTCATCTTTCTTTTCAATTCCACATTGTTTTAACTGCAGCCTTAGTGATTTCAATTTGGTGAAGAAATCTTGGATTGTGTTGAAATTACCTGGACTCAAACTAATTAATTCATTTTCCAACATATGACCCCTCATTGAATCTTGTGTGCCAAATAATGTTTTTAGCTTTGTCCATACTTCATTTGGTGTATCCAAAGACTCAATGTGAAATAGCAAGTCAGGAGAAACAAACAAACACAATGTTCCATATGCCTCATCACATTTGTTAAACCACTTAGGCTTGTCTTCATCTTTAGCAGGTTCAGTTTCAAGTCCCATAGTTATCCTATTTAATCCAGCTTTCCTTAAGTGAATTATCATGTGTGATTTCCACTCAAAGTAATTGTATCGAGTTAGGATGGGCATATTTTTTTGATCCATGATGAAGGAATGCAAAGAAATGCAAAAAAAAGGAGAACCCAGCCACGACAATGCCCTCCCCTTTTTACTCAATCAGAGAACCCCCCCAAAGAAATATGATTTGGCACTTTATTTTAGTGCATTTACAACTACCACTAGAAAGAGATACTTAATGGTCTTGATTTCAATGCATTACAAACCCTCATGAAGAGCATATGCTAAAAGTGAAACTTGGGCACAATAATAAAGCAAACAAATAGCACCACTGCGATCTACTCAAAAAATTATGCACTTTCAAAAAAAGAATCGCCTCGATACGAGGTCGTATGAGAAAGTTATGATCCTCCGAAGTTTTCAAAATGAGAACTGTGCACAGTCACGGCTGAGAATCTGCAATTTTTGAAGAATTCATGCATAAAAATCAAAAAACAACTCCACTAGTGGATAGAGCACAAAAAAATAGCCAAGTTCATAACAAGAATCATCAAAATCGGAGTCCGTATGAGCAAGAACGAGACATTTGAAAATTGCATTTAAATCTGCGGCTACCAACGGAGAGGGGTATGGTTGTAGCTTTGCATGCTTGATTCTGAAAAATATACAGCTTGCATGCAAAATCTAAAAGATACCCAGATGGTTTTTCGGGGCTGCAAACAAAACCCAAAAAGCATTTTTGTTGCTGATGAACAGAAGATGTTGTTGTAGTGTAAATCAGATGCCTTTAACAGTAAAAAATGGCTCCAAAAATCAGAAAACGACCCCAGCAACCAAAATTTGACATGCAAATGTTGGATTAGCTTCTTAAGTCCATCAATGGCATGCTGGAACCTGAAAAACTGATTGAAAACTCCAAATATGCAAGTTGATTGTTAGATTTGAGATTGAAACCCCAGAGAAAAACTGTTTTTGTCAAAACTTTTCTGATTCTCAGGATCATCCAAAGATGCAAGAGAAGAGCATACTTCATTTTTCAAAAAACTACAATAAAGTTTATTTGCCCCCCCGAATCTCTCAAATAAGGAAACTAAAATCTACTCTTGCACATAGAAAAGCTCTGATACCATGTTAGAATCTTAAAAGATTAATAACCCAGAAAACTAGTGCAAAAAGTAAATATCTAAAATATGAATGCAAATGATACAAAATCAAAATAGCATCATAGAGTTAGTCTCCAAGAGAGTAATGCAAATGCTGGAAGCAGAATAGCATTAAGAGGATGCAAAAACAAGAGATGCGATTACAAGCCAGGTAGCATGCTTATATAGGCTAGGAAGAGGGAGGAGGTGTCAACACCAACCAATGAGGAGCAACCATCTATCGGACTAAAGATAGCAAAGTATCTTCCCAAGATAGCTAATGGATGCTCACATGTAGGAAGGTGACACCTCACAACCATTCACCTAATAAGACATGCTTTATTAACCTAAGCGAGATTATTAAAAAGTGTAGGAAAAACCTAGTAAAATAGGAAAAATAAAAAACTACACTAACACTTTGGGCATATATCAACAGAAAACTAAAAACCCACAAAAAGGAGATAAACTTTAGAATGAAATTGTCAATGAAACTTTGTATTCATTTCTTGAAATCAATACATCATGTGTAAGAAAAACTCAGAGAATAACACAAGGAATGACTGTATAAATTAAAATGCTTAAAGAAACTACAATATTTCTATTTAATACAAAGGAAAATATGTTGAGAAATGTGGAATCATAGTTGTGGAGGAAATTTCAATCAGACTAGAACCAATAGAGTGGTCACATAGTAATAAAAAAAGGTCTAGAACTGGAACCAACTATGGCATCATAGTAGTTAGAAAATTATCCAACACTAGAACCATTACAAAAAGAAGGGAGAGATTTATGGAGAAGAAGAATGCTCTTGGATCAAATTCTGATGTTCACAACTATCCTGCTATAACTCTTCATTTAGTTGCTATTGAAACTGTCTCTTCTCCATCTACTAGTAATTAAAATTGATTAATGTTGTTGCAGAGTATCTGATATATACCCTTTAAAGTTAATGAGGAAACCCCTTTCTAAAGGAATATTAGATTGACATCATAAAGTATGTAGGAACCCTCAATCTAATTTTATTATTCTTCATTTGCCTTTGTTGTCAAAATCCAACTGCCTCTGTTGACAAAAACCTTATCCTTTGTACTTTCCTTTAAAATATTCATTACTATTCTTTAAAGTACTCAGTGCATCTAATCTTAACTCAAATTGATCAAAATCTAATATTATCCCATGTAAAAATATAAAAAATCTATTATCATTGAGGATGCCCCCAGAAACACAAAACTGCTTGTAGCTTCTGCTCATGGAGACTTGTGCAAAATCTACCCTTGGAAATGGAAAATTCAAGTTCTCTCAGTTCTGGTGTATATTTCACTCCATATTTTTGATAAAAATGGTGCTTTTGGTGTGCATTTGAAATTTTCAGGCCGATGGTCATGAACAGAGTATTTAAAATGAAAAAATTAAATTATCTATATAGTTTGGACTATACAAATAATCAAATTCATTTTAAAAATTCCACTACAGAATGTGAGTGCTTAATCTAGGAATATTTCAATTTTAATATTTTATTTTATCCTCACCTTATTTCTCCAATCACAAGATGCCACTTGTTGATTTCATATTTGTCATATACTTGGGCAAGCCCCACATCACTCTATGCATTTGAAATATTTGAATTTTTCCTACGATATTATGCTTATACAATATTACAATCAATCATATTATCTTAAGGCATAAACTTTACCTCCTTGATCGCCCAATTCTAGTAGCATTGTGAGCCTTTAATTTTGCTCCCCGATCTTATGGCAACGACAAATTTCATAATATCTTACCTCTAATTTTTACTTCTCATGATCTCCTGATGGCGTTACATCATCTTGAGTACTCAAACTTTGCCTAGCGATCTTACGACAATGTCATAGGATCATGCCGCTTCCTCCTTCACATTCTGACACTATAATGGACCTTCCAAATTACCATGTGATACTTTCTTTGACCCTCTGATGGTGTCATATCATCTTGAGTACTCAAACTTTGCCTAGCAATCTTATGACAATGTCGTAGGATCATGCCTCTTCCTCATTCACATCCTAATGCTATGATGGACCTTCCAAATTGCCACATGGCACTTACTTTGACCTATGTGTTTGAAAGGTCAAAATATTGCTTCGTATTTGCTAGGTTGGCCACCAACAGGCCCTATTCATACACAAGATTTTTCTTCAAAAGGTAAGTGTCTTTTAAGTCACATTGATAATAGTGTGTTTGCATATAAGAACTAATGAAAACCTCTCCTCTTCATTGATGTGGGATATATATTCCATACTCCCCTTTTTAAATGTAGACCTCCAAACATATTCACAAATGGAGTTAGCCAGCCACACACATCTCCCATCCCTTTGCATCTTTGAGATAATGCACATACCCATTGGAGCTGGAGTGGGAAAAATAGGAGAAAGCCTCGTACAAGGTATTTACCATGAAGCTCTGCATTTTTCCCTTTGTCATGGGGTTCTACTCCTCAATATGGGGTGAGATTTTCTCATCATGTAGGTTTCCTTTCTTATCATGTCATGGACCTCTGTGTCATGCCAAGGATGCTCTAAATTTATTCAATGTGAATGCTCTCTCCTAGTTATGGATTGCCTCCTCTACTCCCATATTGGACTACAACTTCTCTTCACTTGTCTTTGTTGTGGACATGGGTGCTCCTTCAACGCTATGGGAGTTCTACTTTTACATGTTGTGGATACCTTTTTGTGCCTAGTCTTTCTCTGATGTGGACCACTTGGCCTCATGTCATGGGCTTTCTTCCTTTTGTGTGGAGTGCAATGTTCTTTATTCAACATCCTTGCCTCTATCTCAATGCATTGATGCTCATCCTCCTGCTTCCTTTGTAAATGCTACTCCAAGATGAGAAAAATCTTCTTAAGAGAGTTGTGAGGACATCTAATTTGGTATTGGGTTCATAGACAACTAATAGAGGACAAGATCACATAAATGGAAGACCATTTCTCAACTAAGATGGAAATGAGAATCAGGAAAACCTCATTCTATTTATCTAGACACATTTGTAGATAGTCACCAATAGAAATTGTACACCTTAACAATCCTATGGAGAATTGGGCACAAATCTAGAAGTCATCTCAGACTCTTGTCATTCAAATTATCAATATTATGTAGACAACAAGTTTCTAGGAATGCCAAATTCTCAAATGGGCTGGGAATTTCTGGAATCATGAAGCAGGAAAGTTCTGAATGCAAGAGAGCATTACAACCAAAAACATTAATAGGTGGATCCATCTTTATGCTTTTCAAAATTGGATCAAATTTAAGAAGCATATTTTTCACTCCTTTTTTGGCTACATGATGAATGATTTTCTCATTGTCAATTTTCTCCAATAATTCTCAAATGTGGAAAGATAAAATAGACTAGAAATGTGCAAGCTTTACATCCCTTCCATTGTGTGCAACACTTTCCCCTTCAAACAAAGAACAAAATGCGTATGTTGTACTCACTTCATTTACCAATTCAATCTCATTTCACAAAAAGAACATATCAACAAACTATAACCTCTTTTAAATATTTTGAATCCTACAATATCATCTTGTCATTCTGCAATAATTAGTCAAACACCAAAGTGGGTTAGGTTAAAAAAATTTGAACTAAAACAACTAACACCTCAAATTGATGCACTGCGGCTTTGGTACTAATTGGAATAAAATTTGATCCCTGAAACATCATTTAAAACTCATTTACCCTATTTTCACAAACTGTGGTATTCTAATAAGAAGGCCTATAGGCTAGCTTTAAAAACTGACCCAAAAAGATAATTGGGCTTTGAAAGTTGACACAGCAATACTTTGTTCCACATTCTTACACTCTATCATATTTCATCTCATGATGACTTTGGGATCAAAATATGTTGACCATCAAAGTTTCTCAATCAAAACAACTTGCAAAAAAACATGTTAGAAAACCATAAAATTGGTTTGGTTTTGGCTTCAAAAACATGGCAAACAAATACTTGAGGGCTTGAAAGCTGGGGTATTAGTTCACTATCATGAGGGGAGTATAATAATGTGATTTGAGCTCATGATGAATAATAGGGCATATTTTGTGAGTGTGCGAAGGGGGGTACTTAGAATTGCAGAACTGGAAACATTAGCAAAAATGTGGTTTTCACAAATGGAATGGACCTAGGAAAGTGTGCAGACAAATTCATCAAGACTCAAAAACTGGCAAAATTAAAGAATTTTTAGAGAATAATATAGTGGTACAATCCAATTGGTTTCATCATTCATAGATTCAAAGTTATGACATCCTGAACACAGGTACTAATCAATCTACATTTCTTGACATCAATAAAAAGTTATAAACTGCATTTGGAATCATGTTTTAAAATTGATCAAATGGATTCGTCATAGGCTCAAAACTAAAACATAGCAAGTATCTAACCTATAAAATATAGTGCAAAAGTAATTTTATCATTATGGTAAATTGGGTCAAAGTTATAATTGATCAAATAGGGCCTCCAAGAATTTAGGGCAATTTGCATTAGCATGACAAAGATAAGTAACCAACTTTGAGGGATTCAAAACCTAGTCAAAACATATCAAAATGATATGAAAATTGAAACATAGGATCTTTGATATTCATACTAAACACTCCCAAAGTAGTGAGTCATGAAACATAACTAGGTGCAACATATTCAAATGTAAACTAGGCTTCCTGTCACTATTTGACACAGGCAAAAATGCAAAACTAGACATTGTTGAAAACAAAACTTCATAGAATAACTCGAAATGATAATTTATCATTATAGGATGCATGGATATAGTGAATGCAAGGTTTTATAAATGTAAAACACCTCTTAGGCCTTAAAAGGACAACAAGGTACAAAACCAAGAAAATGCATTTACAGGGCTCAAAATTTTGGAATTGTACTCAAAATGGGAATGCAATTTTGAGTCCCATCAATTCCCAACCTTGAAGCACTCTTATAACTTATGAAATGGAAGAGAAAATGCAAATGTAATACATGAAAAAATGCACAACTTTTAGTCTTTATATATAGAAAGAGATCTTTTAAAAGTTTCTCATTACATATTAGCACAACAGAAAAATTGTTCTAGCTACATACATACTCCAAAATCCAAATAATAAAACAATAAAACTCACTCAATCCATTCTAAGTGACAAGACATAACCTAGTTCAATTGGTGTAGTTAGGACATATATAGGTTAACCTTACATTAACTATAAACTACAACACAAAGGTTGCATTAGGGTATTACAGGATTCTAATTATAGAAAACTGCTTGATTCACCTGAGTCGGTGTATGATGGTGAAGAGTTGTATTAAGTGAGTAAATCTGACCAGTGATTATAGGAATATAGAGCTACATCAAAACAATTAGAAACTAGAACTACATATTCATTAGAGTGAGGAGTTCAAGTGTCTTGATCCTGTGTATATAAGTATCTAGGCAACCTGGTAGGCAGAGTATGCCTCCAGTGTGTAGACATCTTGGACATAGTTAGGTAGCACTTAACCATGTATATATTAGGTAGGTGGTCTAATCTTAAATCATAATTGGTTGACACATGTTTAAATACCTTATTTAACATGTTATTGAATGTTATGTGTTTATGTGCTACTGTTAATAAATGTTAAAGGATGAATGTTCTAGACTGTTGTACCATATCCTAAGCCTATAATAGATAAATCATGACTTGAAATCAAGACCAACAATGATATCAAAATAATAAATTCCAATTATTAAAGACATCCATTTTTAGCCTCATGGCTCAAAATGTACTATCTAAGTAACAGGTATGAAATAAGTTTAACAAAACAAACACTAATAGTGTTGTATACATGCCAGTCCCAGAAGCATCTCTTGCAATCACAACTGATGTCAAATATTTTTGGACTTGGTAGTAGCTTCTCCAATCCATCGTCTTCTAAAAGCAAGTATTACATGTACTAATAAAATTAAAATTAGAACCTCAATTAAAGGTCTAATAGTTGCAACTAGGGCTTCCTCAAAATCTATATCAAAACTTACAACAACAACAACTATTACTAGTTCAAAGTTGTTACTTGACACAGTGAAAGATTGTGTGACAGACTGGGAATATGGGATTTTTTGAAAAACGTATATAATTTTTAGACAACGTAGTCCATATCAATGTCACTGGTCAAAACCCACAAGTGGCATAAAGGATAATACCAACTATGGGCTACAGAGATTTAAGCAATTACCATGTTCATTTATAATTGGGAAATAAGACACCAATTTACTTACATGAACTTTTTATTGGACTATATAAACATATTAAAGAAAGGAAGAAGTAATGAATAATTTAGTCAAATTTTTTTATGTCAAGAATTAGATGATTACAACTACTGATTCACAAAATGACCAATACACATGGTGAGCCATGAGTAAAGTAAAATAGAACTGGATAAATTTTTATATTTAGATTCATAAACTTACAAAGAGTCTTAAATTGAATCCCAAAATTACAATAGTGGGTATGACAATGACAACCAATTCTAATTCACCCAGGTGTCTTGCAAAATTCTGAATCACAACACTTGTTCCATTTAGAGCTAGGTGACTGAATATGGAAGGGCATGCAATAGCCCATATTTTCACTAACTACAATCCTCTTTCCTAACTCACTTGAACATGTAAATAATCCACTTTCATCGCTCCCCTACAAATTACATGAAATTTCATTGCCTCTTGCAAATTACAAGAAACTTCTACATCCCACTTTGTTCATCACGAATAAGGAAATATTCTAAAGATTCTTCCATATATCACATCTTTACAACCAAATTTTAACATACTAGAGTCAAACGCACCATAAATCTGAAAAATATAGCCCCAATATGCTAAATTTATATCATAGTCATACATGAATGGGGGTGTTGATGATGTCAATTGAAAAAATGATGATCCTCACAAGTGTCATAGAATGAACATGTACCATTAACAGTCTTCTAAATAGTACTCTATTGTTAGCAAATACAAAATACAAAAGAATAATGATCATGATATTCTCTGATCAATCTTTTCAATGAGTAAAAAAAGAAATCGAACAATGTTCATTAAATTTTAGTGATATATAATGAATCCCCTTCACATTTTTCATGGATGTAGAAAATTCTTTATTCTCATGGACTTTGTTGAGGACATCAAAAACTTGTGTACTCTATTCTTTAAGAGGTTATTCGTGAAAGCACAATCTTCTCTACTCTTCAAACCAAGATATTTTTATGCAGACAAATGTTGTTCAAGATCTAATGGTAGGACTCCATCTTCATTATAATTGATAGTTAATGCAATCTTGTAAGAAGAATCCATAAAATCATTAGGTTAGTTTCTCTCAGTCCCTACATGTAAAAATCCAAGTTATTTTAGTATGCTTATTCCAACCAAATATTTCATTTTTTTTGAAAACTCTAGCTGTTGTCAAAATTTTGACGTGGTTTGTCATCAATTGTATGAAAAACTCATCAAATCATCTCTGGCTGGTATTGATAGTTCAACAGGTTTATCGTTGATGGTATAACATACTTGTCAAATCATCTTTGGCTAGCGTCGATAGTTTGACATTTTGAATTAGTTGTCTAGCACTGACATGTGACATAGATGGGCATAATTTTTGACGAATCTTCCCATCAATACATCGACGACCATGGAGTGCATCAAAATTTTAATGCAATTCTAGTGACATTGAATTTTTCTATTCAAATGTCAAAATTCTAACCAACACCACATCAAAAAATAGGTCCAAATTTACTAGTGAGAAGATTCTAAGGTGGATGAGATTTTTGAATTGGGAAGTTGTCAAGACAAAGATACCAATGCTTTCTATTGTGATATTGATTCCCCATTAGACAATGATAGGATACCTCCCTCAAAACAATATATTTCATTAGAAGAGATGGATAGAGTGTTTAATTTGGTCTCAAGTTTGACTAGGGAAATGTCTATTTATAGATATTCTACACATATATCAGACCATGCAATAATTGAGTCATGTAGAATCCATCCATTTGGGTTCCATTCAGGAGAAAGTTGTCCTAATTTCTATTAGAGTAATTATTCTTTTACACTTATTAATTAGATTGTCATGATTTAATTAATTAAGTTGTTTCTTACTCTAGTTACTTAAGCTCTCTTATGTGCATATAATTAATATTTTATATTAATTATATTGTACAGCCTAGCTTTATTTCCCTTTAGGGTTTTGTTCACCTTTAAGGTTGAACTTTTATAATTTTTGTTATCATCTTGGAATAAAGTTTTTTTCACTCTCACATCATTGAGATTTTCCAAGCTCTACTTTTTCCTTTTTTGGTTCTCTTTAGTACTAGTTATTTGCATACAAGTCTTCTTAGAGATCTGTGAAGTTGGTTTTCACAACTTCTATATGGTATCAGAGAATCCCTACTGCTTCCTAGTTTGAAGAGTTTGAAGCTGCAATTTGGAGTTAGAAACCCCAACTTTTTTGAGGTTTTTTTCTTCAATCAAGAGGAGCACATTTTTTGGCTCACTTTGGGCCAAAATAGATGTTTCCATTATGCTCAGAAGGCCCATTACAACCAAAATCCATATAATTTTTTTGCTTTTTAGCTACTATAGTGTTATGAAAATCTTTTTTTCCTCCTGGAGGGCTGTACGGATGAATTTATTGCAAAAAACTAAAATTAAAAATTTTGGGCAAGCGACCACTATACTACCACCTTGGTGTTGCCATAGCACTTCTCACACTTGGCCCCGGCACCACTTCCACGAGTAGTGCTGATGTAGAACAACCATAGTGTGGTCACCACTTTGTGGCCACTGTCGCACTGTCGAGCCACAACCTCCACCCATGGTGCCACCTCCTTCCACCACCTAGCTACAACCTCTGTCAGTGGTGCCTCTAAAACACCTTATGATAGGCATGACATCACTCTCATAGCCAATTACATCAGCTTCACAATAATTACATCATCGTTTCGATGAGCCATGCCATTTTTCTAGCACTGATCTTTTGACCTTGCTGGCATCATCATTTTGGTAGCTAATGTCATAATCTAGTAGATGAAATCATCATTCTAGTGGCCAAATTTTTTTTGGAGATGTCCAATTGATGGCCATAGGACCATCAAATTTTTTTCATGACTCTAATTTTCTAGCGAACTTGTCTTTTGGAGTAGCAACCAATTTTTTGGCCATAATTTAAGCATACAAAGGTCTTTTTTCGATCTGAAAGAAGCAATGAAAAGTTGGTTTTGAGATAGAGATGGTGACACTAGTTTCATTGCATTCCAAGTCTTTTTGAACTCCCATTTTTGGCATTAAAGTAGAGGCTTCAGTTTCCTCCCTCTCTACATCTAGCATCCAGGTTTTTTTCTCAATTTTTGTGCTTCTAGTAGTTGTTTCTTTGGTTTTTTAGGGATATATATACATTATGGGGGGAGCATTTTCTTTTCTATAATTCATTTTAGAATTGACCCTTCCACTTCTGTCTTCTTCTCTCAATGGTAGACTCTTATGTCGCCTACCTTACACCTCACAACTACCATACTTGGAAAGGACAAATGACCAGATTGCTTATGGCAAAGGGGTTATGGTCATGCCTCAATGTGGCTCAGCCAGTTCTATAGAGGCCTTATGAGTTGCTAATGTAGCACAATAAGATGGATGAGGTAATGGGCCTCATTGCAATGAATATTTTAGATGGGTTATTGTTTTACCTGGATGGTTTGACTACACCTAGGGCTGTGTGGGACAAGTTTTCCACCTTGTTTTCCACAATGAATTAGTTCAAGATTCTACAACTAGATGTAGAATTTACCTCCTTGGTTCCTGAATCATTCACAAACATTGAGGACTTCTTGATGAAATTCAAGTCTCTTTGATCTATGTTACAGGTTGCTGGAAAGACAAAGTCAGACGATGAGTGTGTCTTTTTGATACTCTTAAATCTTCAAGGTCCTTATCAAATTTTCACTTCTACTTTCTACTCCACTATGGATGCTCTAGGTGCATGATATGTTATGCCCTCTTTTGAGACATTATGTGGTAGGTTAACTCATGATCAGTCCAAGCTCACTCAAATGGATTCACTTGTAGGTTCATAGTCACAAGCATTACTTGCCAAGTCACCTTAGGATACACAAGCAAAAGCTGAAGTAGATATCAGATTTCTCTTCTCATCACTCTAATAGTTCATCATCTTCTTCTAAGAAGGAGAAAAAGAAGACTAAGACTCCTACCTATTCCTATTATCAGAAGGGACCTCATGATGAGTCACATTGTTTTTAGAAGAGATTTGATAGCCATGAGAAACAGATTACATATTTGTGTGCTCTTCTTTAGAAGAGCACTATTTCATCTCCATCCTCTTCTACCTCATAGATGTTTTCCTTTCATTCTTCTTCCATCTCTTCAACATCTACACCAGATTTTGGATAGGGTCATGCATTACAGGCATCCATCATATTCCCTTCCCAGATCTGTTGGATACTAGATTCAGGTGCTTCTCACCATATGGCATCTTCCCAAGGGGTCTTCTCCTCTATTGAGGCTTCTCCCATTTCTCATATTCACATGGGGAATAACACTACCCTAATAGTCTACAAGAAAGGTTCAATTCACATTCAGGATGGCACATTCAATGATGTATTGTATGTTCCATCTCTATCTACAAACCTTCTTTCGATGTATCAGATTACACATAGTGGATCAAGGAAGATAGTTGAGTTCATTATAGATTCAGTCTAAATTTGGGATAGTGCAACAAGAGGCCTTATTGCTATAGGGAAAATTGATCATACCACCCATCTCTACACCTTCTCACACTTTGGTTTTCCATCTCCATTGTTAGAGCATAGCTTTTCTCTTTCATGAGAGCATCATGTGGTGTAGTCAAGACACTTGAACCTTTGTATTGTTCTTGAGATCCCTATTTTGACTACTACACTACATCTAGTTGAGGTCTTTTCTCTTTAGCAAGACTCTTCTTCAGCTCTACTTGAACCTCCAGCTCCTTTCATCAAGCCTCCAAGTACACTTGTTGAGGATTTTATAGAGGACATTTATCTCCTTTTTCATGATAGTGTTAGCACACCTACATTGGGGATTCCCTTTCTAGATCTACATGTTTTTGCCTTTGAGCATCAGTTAACCTGTCTATTTTCAACTCTCTTTCTAGGGTTTAATTATTCTATGCCCTTATTTCTTCTGCATTGGAGTTCCATTGGTTTGATCAATTTTATAGAGGCTCTATCATTTTGGGGGGGCTTTGGTGTCTCTTTACTCTCTCATGGGGGGCTAATTGTACTTATGGTTTTGAGAGAGTATCCAATTATTTTTTTTATTTTGTTAATCTCTTTTTGGAGAGGAGTTTTTCCCACTGGATTTTCTCCTTTGTCTCTAGTTTATAGAGATTTTCTTGTTTTGGGTACTTGATCAGGCCATGTTGCTGAGACTCATTTTCCTGCTTTCATAGCTTTGCTAGGTTATCTTACCTCCTAAGATTCATTTAAGGGGGGTTGTTAGAGTAATTATTCTTTTACATTTATTAATTAAATCATCTTGATTTAATTAATTAAGTTGTTTATTACTCTAGTTACTTAAGCTATCTCTTAGGTGCATATAATTAATATTTTATATTAATTCTATTGCATAGCCTAGATTTATTTCCCTTTAGGGTTTCGTTCACCTTTAAGGTTGAACGTTTTAAATCTTTGTTATCATCTTGGAATAAAATTTTTCCACTCTCACACTATTGAAATTTTTCAAGCTTTGCTTTTTCCTTTTCTGGTTTCCCTTTAGTACTAGTTATTTGCATGTGGTGTTCTTGGTGATCTATGAAGTTGGTTTTCACAACTTCTACAATTTCTTGTTAGCTTGGGAGATCACAATGGAGGTTAAGTATGATTTTGAACATGCTTCTTTGGGATATGAGGGAGAAACCACCTTGATTAATGATATTAATGAACCCTATAATTTGGAAGGAAGGTTGATGATTGAGTTTTCTAGTCCCAAGGATCTTAAATGTGATAATTCATGGTTTAAGGCTAATGACAATGATAATATTGACCATAAACACAATGTTCTATCTTTTGGGTCTTGTCATGATAGCTATATTACATCTGCAATGCTAATGTTTCCTTGTTCGCACGGAGTTGTGTCCCATGAGATAAGACCACTAGAAGGAGAAATTACAATGTGTGTGTACCCCTATGGTGGGGACTCACTAGATCAAGTAATATATTCCTATTAACCCTCTCATTTTGATGATTTTCAATTTGAATATAATGTTAAATGTCATGCCCAAAATTTGGGGCAAAAACACACCAACAAATTTTATTTTTTAAGGAACTAACATTTTATTAAAAACCTGATTCAAAGAATCAATCATAATTTAATGATAAAACTTAATCAATGCATTTGAATGCTCCTCATATTATTACATTTGATAAACATTTAATCTCTGCACACCTTCCTACTTCCATAACGAATCACCTACATAGGACCTCTTCAATTACCTTTGAATCCTATAATAATAATTTGAACTAGATAAAGCCAATACTCTATTATTAAACTATAAACTAAATCTTACACTTACCTTATAACTATAACTACTAATTCCTACACTTAACCACTAGCTAGTGCCAACACCAACTACAATATAAAATCATTGAAATTCAAATACCCAATGTTGTTTTAACATACCAATAACAATAATAAATGATTTCAAACAAAACATAACATACTAATTATATTTGGTAATCACTAACCTTATGGAATAAGTCTCAATACAATTCTAACATACCTAGAACCTTTTTTAATAACATTCATGGGAACCCCTCTATCACTTTAATCGTTTACATTACTTTTCAAAAATAACTATTCTAAAATATTTAATTACTTCCATATTTCTAACAAATAAATAAATAAAAATTTCTAGTAATATAATTCCAATATGAAATACCATTTTAATAGAAATTTAAAAATAACACTAGACATTCCTAACCACTCCTTTCTATTAAAACTCAAATTACTACCTATTGACTACCAAATCTCTGTTCACTAATAAAAATAATACTAACAAATATAAAATTTACTAACCCACAACAATTACCTAACATCCTAATCACTTTCTAATACTAACTAGTTCTAACCACCCCATCCAACCCATACACATAATACCTTTCAACACATTAAACCAAGGAACCCCTTTCTTTTTATTTATATAATTTACTATACCTAATTTTCAATGCACTCTAATTTAACCACCTTATACTTTATTAACAACTAACTAATCCTAAGCTAGAGACAGAATGGAAGAGGACATGACAACGAACATTACCTTCAGTAGCTTGGATTGGACTAGTCAGAAGAAGTAGGAGCAAATTGTTGAGGAGTTACACAAAGCCTATGAATCAACAGAAACAATGCAAGAGCTTGAGAGAAAGAGGAATAACTTAGGTTTTTCTTTTCTTGTCTTTTGGACTATTAGTCTAGTATAGTTTTTTGATAATTGGCTTTTTGTCTGTCTATTATACTAGCTTTTTGCCTGTCTGTTATACTGGCCTTTTGGTGGCTGTTGTTCTTTGGTTGGGCTTTTGTTGCTTAATATCATCCATTTGAAATGTTTTAACTTATGGGTTTCAGGATCCCTATAAAACCTTTTTCTCTTATCAAAAACAACTAACTAATCTTACTTATTCCCTAAACACTCCCTAACCATTCCTAACCTACTCCTAACATCTCAGGCCACTTGGCCCACTTGTTCCCAAACACCCAATGCAATCTTGGGTGGCTTTCCAAGTGCGTTGCATCCCAAGGGAGAGAGGGAAAAGGACAAGTGGAGGTGGTTAAAAGAAGTTGGGAGTCCTTTGAAAAAAACAAACTCAAATTGCATTTTCCCCCTTCCTAGTACCATCCACCATTCGCTTGCATGGAGACTAAAAAGGATAGGGCACATGAAATGAGGTGGAGTTTTAAACATAGATAAAGTCAAAGTTGTTTAATGTTTGCTCTGATAACAAAATTTGACAAAGGGAGATGAGGATGGAGGGTACATGTTATCACTTATATTTGCATTGTCTCTCTTTCTTTTTTGGTTTGTATTTAATACATATTAGACTTGTGATCCCTTAATCCAACCCTTTTGTAAGCATACTTTCTTGTAGGGTGGGGTGACATCACCCAATCTAAATGCATGGTCGGAGGAAAAAATTTTTCATTGATTTCAATTTAGAGGTGGGAGTTTATGTTTTGAAGTTTTCTAGGTGGGATGAAGGATAAGGTAAGTTTGTATTCACATTTAATCTGCCTTGATTTACTGCTCTGTATGCCCTGTGTATCACTTGGAAGGAGAGGATGACACCAGTTTTGGAATACATTGGTCGCTTGGGAGAGTGTGTTGGGTGCATACTCCAAGAGAGTAGGTGGACAACCCATTGGGAGAAGTTTAGTTAATGCATTAAAGTTAAGTGTGTTGCAAGTGGTTCTTCCCTCTTTTCAATAAAAGGCTCGTGTATTCTCTTTTTGGGTCGTTTGATGTCACCCAATCTGAATGTATGGTAGAGGGTGAAGTTATGCAATAAAGTTTTATAGGTGAAGGTTGAGAGCATGGGTAAAAGGGATATTTTAATCCTTATTTAATATCCGTGTTTGTGATATATATGTTTTTTTTATTTCTTTTCTCTTTCTCTCTTTTTTTTGACTTTAAGTATTCATTCCCATAGTCTTATATATATATATATATATATATATATATATATATATATATATAATTTTATGATTTTGATAGAAAATTTTGAATTAATTCCTTTCCTGATGTATTAGACAGAATGTTGTAGGTGCCTATTTTGGGCAATATGTTTCTTTTTGGAAACCTTTTTTTTTTAATATTAAAAAGCATTAACGATAAAAATTAAAAAAACCTCTTTTTTTTTTGTAAGAATTTCCAAGGTGACTTTGTTCCTTTAAGTTGGCTCATGTATTGGAATACCAATTAGGGTAATACTATTACCTAGGAACTATGTTCCTAATATTTTATATGGGCTTATGAAACTAATAGAATATTCATTAAATCTATTAGATCAATAAGGTAGGACACTATGGAATTATCATATCCAATGTAGGTTAATCCAAGGACTATGTTCCCAATCTAATTTACACTAGAACTCATATTGACAAATCACACAAAACATACTTAAGATAAAATCCATTCATTCTTCCATTATTTATACAAGTTACAAGGGAATACATTTTTTCTCCATAATGTAAATCAACATTTAAACAACCATGTCTTTTATTTTCATTTAAAGACCAGAATTACAGTGGAAGATCTATTGAAACATTATAATAACCCAATAAAAAATTTCTCATATAAGGAAGTATCATTTTATTAAAAGCCTAATTCAAAGACTTAATTGGGAAAGAATCATGGAAGAAACCCAATATCATTGTCATTTCCAATAATAAGGTTAACAATAAATTTTACATTAGGGTCATCATCTCGAGGAGAAGTCTCCCATATATTTGAATGAAAACACCAAAACCATAAATCTAGTTTGGCTCCATATCAAGGTAGCAACTATGAAATATGTAGATTACATCAAGGTAACCATGGAATGTAGTTTGGCTCCATATTATCTAGGGGTTTTTCACATATAGGTTCACAATAGCAAGGGATAATTGAAAAATTATCAGTTCAGAAAAAGGGTCTCTTCAAAAAACTGCTAATATCACTATTTGGCATGAGAGTTTCCTAAAATTTTATCAAAAGAGGAACGCGAGAGCTATTAACTAAAGTACAAATCTGGAAAACAACACCAATGCCTTGGCCACATAGTCTAAACGTGGTCAGGGTAGAAAAGAAAGAAAACAAGAATCACAAAGGTGTTACATCTAAAGATTCCAAACTATTGTAAAAGGTAATCAAATATATAGGGATATGCACTCCAAAATGGCTATCCTATTCTATGAAAATGCTCCAAGGAAGAATCAAGTGGAAACATGCGAGTTTGGTGAAGCAAGTTAAAGAAGATTACCAAATACTCAAAAGGAAAGAATTGATAACTCACTAAGAGCCCTCAGAATGGATTCTCTCACATGGTTTGATAGTGATGCATAAATAGGTTTACAAGGATTCCTAATGAATGGACCGGTCAAGCTAAAGATTTTCTCCAAGTTGCTAGATACTCATGATAGACTACACCTCGAGACATTAAAGGAAACTGATAAACTAAAACACACACTGAGCTAAAAAATTTGAAATTCTAAGGTTTCAACTTCCAAAGGACTTGAAAATTTCTTGAAATATTTGAAATTCAACTGTCACTTGATACATGTTAAAATGATGCTTTTTGATGAAGAAATGCCTTTGTCATTTCTTCCCTTTTGTTGGGGCTATTTGTTATGTCCTCACAACACATGCCCCATTTTGAGTCACAAAATGGGACCCCCTAGTTTCAAAATTCCCTATGAGGCCTCTAGTTTGAAGCTTCAGTCATTTTGGACCCTCCCTAGGGCCTAGCTTAAACCTTGGTATTTGATCGAGAAGGATCAGGCAGTCAAAGAGAAGAAAAAATCAAGGATAGACTTCACAGTGAATGAAGTGTGCACTTGTGCACATGCACATATGCACCAAGTGTGCACAAGCACACTTCACCTCACTTTAGGGATGCACACATCCACATGTGCACACCAATGGAGGTGCACACATTCAGAGGTACGCACCTGTGGAGGTGTGCACAAGGCTTTCCACCCTCTTTGCACAAACATGTTGATGCGCACCTATTCAAGGTGCGCATGGGTGTTAGTGCGTGACTACACACTTAATAATTTAAGAGGCAAACAAGGTGCACACTAGCACACCCTACGTAGGTGCATAGGTGTGCTAATGCACAAAACTAGCTATTGTGGGGGATTTTACTTTTTAGGGAGTCTAACTAGTTTTGACATAATTTTTTTGTTAGTTTGAGTCCTGTGGAGTCCTCTTTTGGGTCTTTCAACATAACATGACTTGTAATGCCTACCCCTAGTTGACTTTTCATGTTGGATTGTTGGATTTTTTTAGGCCTATTTTATGATTATGTTTTATGATTATCGATACTTGGTTATTAGATTTGATTAAATGGTATTTCATACTCAGTTGATTTATGTGATGGGTTAATTATTTCATGTGTTCAGGATTATTTCTATGATGATACATGTATGTTCATACAATGATTTCAATTATCTTATGATGATAGTTAGATTGTGATTTGTATGCGGTTCTATGGTTACTTACCCCATACTTGCATGTGTATGGTGTACTTGTATGTTTTACTTTATGTTTGATGTTTCTAATGTGGATGAGGGAGGGGGTCATAGTCATCTACTAGTCGGGATCCACACAATGCAATACTCCCTGCCATTGCCTATTTAGTTTAGATTATATGTGTATGTACATGCTTAGCTTTTATGCATATTGCAAGTCCTGGTATTGACTTCCCTGAATTGCCAGGATGAGCATACCCTATTGTAATATATCAATGATAAAAGAGGGGAGATAATTCTTGATTCCAAATCCTAACCTTAAGCCAATTGTCCTAGAAAGTAAGACAAGTATCTAAGTTTTTTATACTATTGAATTTGTCAAATGACATGAATTCATTATTTTGACCCTTGAGTTTGATCTAGTATCCTGCACTTTATGATGGGTTTTTGTAGTTTGTCTTGTGAGTCTATTGTGATTTTTATTTATTATTAAATCAAAGTAAAAGAGTATTTAATGATTTAATTTAATGAAAATGTTATAAAGAAAATTCAATATTTAATTATATTTAATTAATTGATAAATAAATTTAATAAAAGAATTAAATTTAAAGATATAGTTTAAAGTTCTAATTTTGGAGTAATCATATTTATTTTATTTAATAATAATATATTTAAGAGTTTCATTTTTTAAAATAAACTCTAAATATTATTATTATTTAAGTTAATAAATATTTTATCAAAAATGTCTCCTGAATTAATTAAAGAGAGAAAGAAATTTATTTAGTAAAGATATTTTAATTAACTTACAAAAAGGTTACACATGAAAATTAAAATATAATAAAATAATAAAAGAAAAAAGGTTTTGCATAATTGCAAAATCGAAGCCCTAATTTGGGGAAAAACTCTTTATTAGGAAATTAGAGTTCATTTCTTAATACTGAGATTTGGAGGAGCCAATTTTCAAGAAGAAGCTTTTTGGAATAAGGGGAATTGCTTCCAAGTTCTGTGTGTTCATGGTTTTAGCATCAGATCTAGGTAGGATCTTGTGGGTTTTGCATAGTAGTTTCCATTCTTTGAATTCTCTGTATTCTTCATGTCTGAATGAAATTATTTTCATAATTGAATTAGGTTGAAACCCTTGTATGTGAATTTATCGTTCTTTAATTGAGAAATATTTGTTTATGCTTTGAAAATTAGAAACCCTCGTTTGTAAATTTTGGAGATTTGTATTTTGATACGGGTAGGGTTTAGAAAGGAAATGAAGATTTGAGATGTGAAATTCTATTCGTTTATTGTAATTTTTCTATCAGATCTATCACATGAATTTATTTTTTAAAAAATGTTAATAAAATTACCACAGTAAATAATTTTATCACATATTATTCAAAAAAAATCAAAATCTTAAACAATTGGGGAGCGGTTTGAATTCGTTTGTTTTAATTTTTTTTAAAATTAATGCTTGGTGGGAGGCGGGTCACCACTCCCACCTCCTCACCCCTTTCCTTCCCCGTGATGGTTGCGTACGAAAATGCACACAACAGTCCTATTGCGACAACCTTTCAGCGATGGGCCTTGAAATGTGTTTATTTTTATATATATTTTTCTAATTTAAATTTTTTTTAATTTTAATAAAATTTTAATTTAAAAAATTAAATATAGTTTTATTAATTAATTTAATTAATAGAGTTTGTTAATTATTATTAATTAATTAAATTAATATTAAATGTTATTTAATAAGTTTAAATTAATTTTTTAATATTATATAATGATTATGGTTATTAATAAACTTGTATTATTTTATTAATAATTTGATAATTATTATTCAATTTATTTTATAGTATTTAATAAAGGCATTGGTTTTGTGAATTAGTGTTAACTGTGTATTCTAGTTTAAAAGAGAAAATGGATTCAGTTATAAGGGAAAATATTGTAAACTTTATTAATTCAAAAACTTATAACGAAACAGAAACTTGAACCCTACTGCTAAATCAAAATTGTATGTTTTCAAACCAAATAAAGTCTACAAAAACTACACTACTATGTTGTATGATTTCTTTTGTGTTGGGTTTGGGGCTGACTTAAAGTGTTGACCAATTTGGATGTTTACTAGAGGCTGAGAGTTACTATTTTGGTGATGTCATGTGATGTCATGATGATTTTATGTATATGATCTTTTATACTTGACCATGGTGATGTGTCACATATTTTCTATGATGAGTTTGTTTGGCTATTTGTGGTGCTTTCCAATTTTCTCATGTAGAATTGAGGTGAATGGTGTGACTTTTTTGGTGTAACCTTTGAGTCTTCCATCAGTTATCTTTGGATGCTTTGCAGTTGCTTGTATAGAACTAAAGTGACTATTGTGTTTTATCTTTTGGTGCTTTCTAGTTGCTTGTATAGGACTGAGGTGATAATGAGATTGATTTTTAGGTGCTTTCTAGTTGCTTGTAAAGGACTAAGGTGAATATTATGTTTTATCTATAGGTGCTTTCTATTTGCTTGCAAAGGACTGAGGTGAAAATTGTGATTCTATGAGTTATACTTTTGTGAGCCTAGGCTAGGTAATCTATGTGTATGTTGGGAAGTGGCTTGCAATGGAGATCGATGCCCTAAGTGGCTGCCTGGGTAACCCATTGTAAGTTGTAGTAATAAGTGATAACATAAATTATTAAATGAGAGTGACATGAATTAATAAGAGTCATTATTTTTTCCTACCCATGCCTCAAGTGCTAGTACAGGCTAGGATGGGAGTAGAGAGGATGCTTGGTTGGGACCTTGCTTCATTAGTATGCCTTGTCTATACGAAAGGATACTACTATCGCATAGAGACACTAGAGGGCTAGAGTCTAGAGTGGTTATCAGGGTAACCTTAGAGTTGGCTCACGCAATGACACTTGCCCACTTACATAGTAGATTTCCTATGTGTCATTGTTGCCTCTAGGTTTAGATGTCATTTGTGTCTTGGTAACTTTGAGATAGATTACTTTTAGGTGTTCCTTGTCCTAGATGTTGGTTATGAATTTTAGGATTTTTTTCTTGTTTGAGACTTGAGACTATCTCCTCAATAGGGTGGGAGTGGACCATTTAAGTTTCATGAGATCAGGTGGCAGTGCATTTTACTTATACCATTGAGATTTGATAGTTTGATGTCATTGTTGGAGTTCCTTGTTCTGTATTACATTTCTTTCTATTCTTGTGTACTATGATGGATAATTATACTCTATTGCATTGTATTTGATTTTAGAGATCTTACGAGATGATGTGATTTTATTTTATGATGTATATTCTTTAAGCTTTTCATACCCTGTGACTTGTACAATGGATTATTATGCATTCTGACTATTGCCAAGTGACATTTGATATAATTTTATATTATTTAAATAGATTCATACTTGTGGTTATTCTTGGATGTGGATTTTTTATATTTTGGATTTAGTATTAGTTAAACTTAAATGTTATTCAACATCATGGAACTCTTAAGAGATGTAATCTATTTTATGGATTGTGTTTCTGTATGTGATTATTTCTTCTACTATATTATATATGTTGCTGTTTATTATCTTTAAAAAAATGTTTAGCAAACTTAGTGAAACTTTAGGTTAATTTATTTTGGGTTCCTTGGCAAGGCGTTACATGACTAATGTTTTCTTCTTTATGCAAATAAAATGACATCCTCATTATCCATAGCACAAAAAATATCCATGGTATTGCATGTGCATTTTCAAAATAGGTGCCTTGGGATTTTAGATAGAATAAGTAGGAGTTCAAGTCTATGAAAATGTTGGGCTATAAAGAGAGTATAAATCGTCAAAAAGGGTAAAATAAGTACACTAGAGTGCTCCTAGACCTCATCTGAGAAAAACCCAGAAACTATTTTCAAAATTGAGAACTTTGATTTTTTGGTGAATTGAGCACCTTGCAAAATTCCATGCAAGTGCGCAGGTGTGCAATTTGAAGATTTGGTGAATGAATTGTCTCTAGAAGGTGCCCAAGTGCATAAGGTGCATGGGTGCACATTGTAATTTTGAGATATGCATAAGTTAAAGGACTCTAGAAGGTGCACACGTGCGAAGGTGCACAATTTTATAAGTTTTGAAGAGCAAAGTACATAAGTGTGAAAATAGGTCTAAATCATCAAAAGGATCAAAATCAGTACATATGTGAGTGATCTAAAACCCCATTTGAGAAAAAAATAGAAACCATTTTCAAAACTAAGAACTTTGATTTTTTTGGTGAATTGAACACCTTGCATAATTCCCTGAAGGTGTGCAAGTGTGCATATCTAAAACATCTAGAGGCCTCCCAAGGTCCAAAACATTATCATGGCTTCCTTGTCTTCTGCAGTAGGTAAGATCACACTCAAATCCATGACTTTCAAGTTCTAGGGAATTTCCAAGAAGTCACACTTCATGATTTGCAAAAGGAAGTGAGGGCAAATTGTGAAGCTCTAAAGTTATCAGATCCTCAAGAAATCACCTCTACTATCCAAAAGTTTAAAGGTAAAAATCCACACATCATTTTGGTATAAAGGGGAAGAAAACCCTAGAAGCTAGAAATCAAGTTTTGTCACTTAAAAGATTTTTTGGATTTTTGGGTCCTGTCACTAAGGTGCATGTGTGCAAGTGCTCCGATAGTTAACAGCCAATTGTTATTTAGAGCATTCAATGCATTGAAAACACATTTTGATGATAGTTCAACTCCTAGAGAAACCTAAAGAAGGTCGAGCTTCCATTTTTAGAGCTCCTAAAGACTCCTAGATCATCTCATGGCTTCTATCTTCTTATCTTCTCATTCTTTTATTGTTTTAAGTAATGTAAAGGCTCATGCACCCATTAATTGATATAAACAAGGGTGGAGACATACCTAGCACCATTTAGAGAGTCAGTTTGTATCTAATTAGCTTTATTTTATTAGTTTTTTAGCATGACTTTGCATTAGAAGAGTTGACACTCCTAACACAAAAGGAAGAGAGGATTTCTTTTAAATGCATGGATGTAATATGTACTTTGGGTTGTTATTTTGATGCAATAATATGTCAGAGTGTGTTATTTTTGTGAATACATGTTCATGAATAATAATGTAGCTAATGGTTTTATTACATTGTTATGATTGTGCAACCTTTTAGTTCTGGTGTTTGCCTCACATTAAAGAATTTCACTGACATAACGAATTGGAAAAAGGTCACCTATTGTTCTTGTATAATGTCTTTTCTCGCATGAGTGCACTTTCCTTGGCCTTTTAATTTGATGAAACATGAAAAATCTTTTAGTTATTATTAAGTTCCCATTGATGATTGCATTAGTAGAGTTGAGGAAGCACTACTCCTAATTTCATTGGTTTCCTATCCAATTTTTTTGACAATTAAGATTTCAAATTAGTGATGTTACTATTGATATGTTACTTATGCAACAATAAGATGGTTCTTTGAAGACATGCTCAAAACAAGTTTAACTGATTTTTATCACAAGCCAACCACACATATTATTCAAAGCATAAATGCAAGAAAAAAAATTGAAGACAGGAGAATAATTTCAATAATAGTGCACGTACAACTTGTTTAAATGACATATTTCTAAGAAGCCCCTTCTATAGGTCTGCAATCTAAGCACTCACAATTTTCCTTGTTCAAATCAGAAAGCCCTATACATATTTGAAGATCTAAATGCATTGTACCATTGGTATGAACTTTGATGCTTTGTGTCACTTGTTAATATTTATTAATATTATTATTATCAATATTATTAATATTAATTACACATATAATACATATTATGTATATACTTCAATTGCCCAAATCACAAAGCCCTATACATTTTTGAAGATTCAAATGCATTGCACCATTAGCAAGAATTTTGGCGCTTTGTGTCACTTGTTAATATTATGTTTTCTTTTTTAATAATAATATTATTAATAACATTAATTTATTAATTATAAATGTAATGCATATTATGTATATACTTTAACTTATATATTTTTATTATTACTTAATTTACTATATATAATTATATTTTATTATTTGATATAATGGGTAAAAGTACAAAGTGATGTCACCTTTGAGGTTGAATTTGAGTATTTCTATCTAAAAATTAATTTTGTTCAAACATATGATCTAGATAAAGTCAGTCTAGCTAAGTTATACATGTTCTCACACTTTTCCAATTGGAAATGTATATTAAATGCATATTTTATACTAGTTTGGATCCAATTAGTAAAGAAATAAAATTATTTTAGAAACCTAACATTTCAATAACTCTTATTATTTTTAATGATATATTTTTAATAACATATAAACATCATATTATGGAGCGCAAATTCAAGAACATTCTCATATAGAGTTTATAGTATTTTAATTAGATATAGTATATTGTAATTAAAAATTAATACAAGTACATATTTTAACACTCGAGAAGATGTTGGTTTTGAGAAAGAAAAAAAATTAAATCACAAAGCCCTATACATTTTTGAAGATCTAAATGCACTACACTATTGGCAAGAACTTTGACACTTTGCGTCACTTGTTAATATTATGTTATTATTTATTAATATGATTAACAAAGGATCTATTTGAACAACAAAAATGTTTTCAAGAGGAATTATCAGAATTGTGCAGTCGGGAGGAAGAATACTGGAGGCAAAAGACTAGAGAGTTATGTTGGAATATTCAAATAGGAAGAATACTTATGAGAGGGGGGGGGGCGGGGGGGGTTGAATCAAAAGTATCACACTTTTAACCAATAAAGCTTTTAGGTGGAAGTAAATTGCATGCATGTAAATACATCAAGTAAACATGAAACTAAGACATGCATCAACAACACATAACACTGGGTTTTGGTAACCCAGAAACCCTCCAGGAATAAGAAGGTAAAACTGGGGTGGGGATGATACCCAAAAAAATTATTGTAGCAATATTGTTCAACCACTTATGATGGTTTGCCCTATTAAAGGCCTGCCCTATTAAAGGCTTTACACTGTGTCAATAGTGACCCGGTTAGAGGATTTACAGACACTTTACATGAAGTGTCACCTTGTTAAAGGATTTAATCACCTATTTAAAGGATCTACGAAATAGCTATTAAGCTAACCTATCACCATAGGATTTTCATTCTAATACAATTGCTAGAAAGTATTAGGTACAATGAACCTGATAGATTACAATCCTTGATTGCTGAATGCAGGCACTTGCTCTACTTTCTCTAATCTTGATCCTTTTTTATCTGATAACCCTTGTTCTGAAAGTAGATTTCCTTATACACCCTTGTATATCCGCTCGTATATTTTACAATGAAATTTTGTCTTCCTTATAAAGACATTTGAGGATTTAGGGTTAGGTATGGATCTTTGATCCATATTCAATCTCTATTTTCCGCTCATTGTTTGCACTTCTTCCATTGGTTGCATGCCTTCATCATTTTTCTTATTGGTTGCATGTAGATTGCATAGGAAAGATAAAAGATTTGATCTTATCATTTAATCCTTCAAGATTTACCTTATGTCAGCTACAAAAATTGTTTGCATCATAGTTTGTGCAATTACAAACTCTTATGTTGATATTCTGAGTTACTCGGCTCCTGAAGCATTACTTGATGCTCGGCACATGTTGTTTCCTGGATAACTCGACACCTAAACAAAATTGGCTTACTCGGCACTTGTTTTATTTCTGTATTACTCGGCATCATCTATGACTCAGCACTTGAATATCATTTGGCACTTTATTCTGCTCGGCACTTAAAGTCATTCGGCACTTGAACTTTATTCGGCACTTGATCTTCACTCGGCATTATGAAAACTACTCGGCACATGAAGATCACTTGGCACCTGAAGTCTTTCCTAACTCAGCTCATGTTGTGGCTCGGCATTCATGGTGTACTCAGCTCCAATAGAGAAAGTAGGTAAGTGTATTGGCACTCAAGCATCAAAAACCATTATGAAGTTAACAAGTTATAGCTATGAGAAGGAGATAGAAATACTTCTTATTTCCATTCTTCTACTAAGCAAATGAGAGCAACATCCACAATTTTTTCAATATTAGACAATGAATCTGGAAAGAAAATTGAGAGTGTTGCTAAAATTGAGGAAGGGGTTAATTTTTTCAAAAAGATATTGTCCTCTTCCTTTTCATTTGTTGATAATGAGGATAAATTGAATGAGATTCTTGATGCAATCCCATCTCTAGATTCAAATCAGGACAATGACAAATTAATGGCCCTATTCTCTATATTGGAACTGCAAAAAGTAGTATTTTCTCTTCTACCAGATAAAGCTCCATGGTCGGATGGATTTACAACTCTTATTTATCAAAAGTGTTGGGATGTTTTGTGTGGTGATCTTCACCAAGGAATTGAGGAATCCAAAAGGAATAGATCAATTCTTAGATACTTTAATACCAACAACATTATGATTATTCCAAAAATACAAAATTCATCTACATTTGTTGATTTCAGACACATATCTCTTTGTAATACTATAAATAAGATCATCACAAAGGCTATTTTTATCTTAAACTTCAGACTATCATCCCTCACATTATTTCTCAAGAGAAAGGTGGTTTTGTTATAGGATGGGAGACAATGGAGGGTGTATTAGTAGCACACGAGACACTTCACACTATAAAGTTACATTAGCTTCCTAGTTTTGTGATTAAATTAGACATGATGAAAGCTTATGATAGATTTTTCTAGTCCTTTCTAGTTAATGTCCTTCATAAATTTGGGTTCTCTAAGAAATGGTGCGAATGGATTATGGCTTGTTTATTAGGGATGTGGTTCTTAGTTATCATCAATGGTTGTTCTGTAGGTTTTTTCAAGTCAATCTAGGAAGTAAGGCAAGGTGATCCTCTTTCTCCTTTTCTATTCTTTATTATGGCTAAGGCCCTAAATAGAATGGTGCAACACAAGAATAGACTTGGTCTTTGGAAGTGTGTGCAAATTACGTAAGCCTCTATTTTAATCACACACTCTCTCTTCATTGATGATACCTTAATGTTTGGGGTTGCATCTATTCATGAGGTAAAATAAATCAGATTGGTTTTGGATTTATATACAGTTATTTTAGGACAGAGAATCAATCTACAAAAATCTAAAATCTTCTTATTTAATGTGGATGAAAAGATTGCTGGTAGAATTTTCAAGATCCTTGGTTTTCTAGTTGAGAAATTGCCTTCTTCATATCTTAGGCTTCCTTTTTTTATGGGAAATAATAAAATCTTCCATTGAACTTCCATTATAGATCAGATTAAGATGAAAATACTTACATGGAAAGCAAGCTGGTTGTCTTTGGTGGGTATAATTCTCTTAATTAAGGTGGTCCATTCAACAATTCCTAACTATTACATGATAACCATCCTTAAAGCTCCTCCTTCAGTGATTCAACAAATTGAAAATTTGATCAAAGACTTCTTATGGAATGGAAATATTTCCCAAGAGAAGAAAATTCCATCAGTATCCTTGCATGATATGTCACAATCAAAGGCTTTAGGTGGAGTAGGGATTCATAATTTGGCTATGAGAAATACAACTTTTGGAGGTAAACTTGTTTGGAAAATGTTTATGTAGTTGGAGAAGAAATGGTGTAAAATCCTATAGGGAAAGTATTTCGATAATGATGATCCAAAACATGTCTTAACCATCTTGGATCCTTCGCAGGGCTCTACAATATGGATTTTCATGTTAAGTGTGAGGTATTTGATCCAATAATATTTATCTTGGGAAGTTCATAATGGCCAAAATGTTAATTTTTGGGGGGACTCATGGAATGCGCTTCCTCCTTTGAAGATGATGCATCACCTTAATGAAGTAATAGATGTTACTAATCGTTTGTGGCTTGAAAAGGTATCAAACTTTGTGGCTACAGTGGATATTCATTTAGGAAAGGTGCACTAGAGGGTACCCTTAGAGCTACCCATTGAAGAGGATAAGAAGAAAATTTTAGAGGAAATTTTGTTAAAGAGAGAAGTTTATATCTTGAGGATAGTCTTATTTGGGTGGGAGCAAAGGATGGTAAATACAACATAAAAGAAGGATACAAGTTACTTTCACAATTGGGTAGTGTTAAACCTATACAATGTGCCTTTTAATTTTGTTGGAACAAGAATGTTCTACCTAAGGCAGGGTGTTTTGCCTAGATGGCCTTGAAAAACAAAATTTTGACTAGTGATTAGTTATTAAAAAATTTCATTGCACAACCTTTAAAGTGTATTCTTTGTAATGATTATGAGGAAACCACTGATCATCTACTATTAAATTGGTCCTATGCTTATGAGTGGTGGCTATTTGTACTTGGTAAATTGGGTCTCAATATGCCTCTTCCTAACAAAATTTGGGACTTGTTTCAATATTGGCCAATGTTGTATACGAGTGCATTATTTGCAGGTTTATGGAGGTGCATTTTGGCTTTGGTAGTGTGGGCTATTTGGTGGGAGAGAAATAAGAGAAACTTTCGAAAAGAAAGTGTGGAGATAAAACAAGTTCATGAGGGTATTGAGAAAGCAATGGTTGAATGTGTAAATGCTAATCTATCAAATTTTAAAGGGTAGATTAATGTCATGTCTTGGGATAGAAAAATGTTGAACTCATGGAAAGGCATCAGAGTGTTGTTTGGGTTAGTTTCACAATGCAAAATTGGGCAAGGCACATATAGAAGAAAGGTTAAGCGGTCCCCTCCCCAACAAAACTTTATTAAAATTAATTTAAATGGTTCTTCAAGGGGGAATCCAAGTAAGTCAAGTATTGGGGCATGCTTGTGAGGCCATCAAGACAGTCTCGTAGTAGCAAAAGCTTGTCCTATTCCCTCTAGTGTGAATAATACAACAAAGGCAACTACATTACTATAGGGGTTGGTTCTAGCCAAAAGAAAAGGATGCAAATTAATTCATATAGAAGGTGATTCTATGGTAATTTTTAATGAATGTGTCAAGAGATCCCCCATCAATTGGAAGTTATCTTATATTCATAGTTAGATTTGGTAGCACATTGATTCATTACAAGTATGCAAGGTATCACATATATTTTGTGAGGGGAACAAAGTCATCGATTTCTTAACAAATTGGGGTTGTGATGATAATTATTTAGAAGCCCTTTGTATGGATGATGCATCCCATGTTCTCCCTCAATTTTGGAATATCATTCAACAAGAGTCCCATCCCAATAGTTAATTTTCTAGTTCCAAACATTTATGTGCAACATGCCCTTGTTCTTTGACTCTTTTGTTGCTACTGCTATCACGAAACTTGCTTGAGAAGGATCGACTTGGAGGGGCCCATTGGGGTAACATATTTATTGTTCACTAGCTAGGAATCAAAGTTTTCTTTCTAGTTCTTTCTTCGAGGAGCCCCTTGAACTAATTTATATTAATTAAAAATTCAAGTGCTTTGTCACTTTTTGTCAAAAAAAAAAAATTAATATTATTAATATTAATTATACATGTAATGCATATTATGTATATAGTTCAACTTATTTTATTTTATATTATTACTTAATTTATTATATATAATTATATTTTATTATTTGACAGAATAATATTTAATTAGCATTTAATTCAATACTATAATATTATTATTATGGTGTAGTATACTTTGTGATATTATAATATGGTTATAATATTCTAGTTATATATAATTTATTTATATTTATTATGTAATTCTTATTTGGGTGGGGATTTTATAGTCCTCCCCTCTCAACTTTTTTTTCCCTCAAGAAAAAATCATTTATACATAACTTTTCTCATAGAGCCAACAAACAAAGAATATAACTGGATGTAGGAAGATACATGGTATGCTTGAAAAATGAATCTTACACTAAATAAATACATAAGTCCACGAAGACACAAAGTAGACAAGAAGTAACTAAACTTCTTGAGAAGCAACTCCCTTACGAACTCACTTGGAAGAGCTAAATAGAGAGGGCTCTAATAAAGCATTGGTGGAAGTGAAACCTTTGAAAATAAATGGTATTCCCTTAAACAGAGAATAGATTCAATATTAATTGATTTAGATTTGTGAACTAGAGACAATCAATTGTAGTTGTGAATATTTTCCTTCGTCAATTACATGAAAAAAGGAATAAGCTAAAAGCTTCCTATTTTTCCTTTTCTATATTTATGAAATATTTGGTCTGATTGCATTTTCACCCAAATATTAGAAGATTGGTTGGGTTATAAAAACCACCAAATTAATTTGATATTAAAAGATAAGCAATCCAAGTTGTACTTTAAACCACTTTTAAAAATGATATTGGTTTTAAGTGTTGGGTAGGTTTAGAATGGGTAGGTTTAGAATTGAATCTCCACTTATAGTAGCCTATCGGCTAATAAAAGGTAGGACAAAAAGAAGATTCAATAATAACATAAGAGCATTTAACCACGTATATTGGATTTTATTAAAAGAAGTAAGAGAAGGTAAGGTGAGTCAAAGCCTTGGAAAAAGGAAAGTACAAAGCATATGTAGAGGTGGAAAATAGTGATCCATTCATACCTATAAATAATAAGAACCCTATTTGGTAAGGAATGCAAGTAATTAATTTCTAAGGTAATGGAGGCAAAATTCTTGAGAGTTATGGCTGCGAGAAGGAGATAAAAATACTTCTTATTTCCATTCTTCTGCCAAGAAAAAGAGAGCTTCATCCACAAAATTTTCAATATTAGACAATGAATCTGGAAACAAAATTGAGAGTGCTACTAGAATTGAGGAAGAAGGGGTTAATTTTTCCAAAAAGCTATTGTCTTCTTCCTTTTCATTTGTTGATAATGAGGATAAATTGAATGAAATTATTGATGCAATCCCATCTCTAGTTTTAGATCAGGATAATGACAAATTAATGGCCCTATTCTCTATATTGGAACTACAAAAATTAATGTCTTCTCTTCCACCAAATAAATCTCTTGAGTCAGATGGATTTACAACTCTTTTTTGTCAGAAGTGTTGGGATGTTTTGTGTGGGGATCTTCTCCAAGGAATTGAGGAATCTAAAAGGAATAGATCAATTCTTAGATACTTTAATACCACTAACATTACAATTATTCCAAAAATACAAAATTCATCTACATTTGCTAATTTCATACCCAAATCTCTTTGTAATACTATATACAAGATCATCACAAAGGCTATTTATCTTAGACTTCAGACTATGATCCCTCACATTATTTATCAAGAGCAATAAGGTTTCATTCCAAGACATGAGACAATGAAGGGTGTATTGGTAGCACACAAGACACTTCACACTATAAAGCTACATCAGCTTCCTAGTTTTGTGATTAAATTAGACATGATGAAAGCTTATGATAGAGTTTTCTCATCCTTTTTGGTTAATATCCTTCATAAATTTGGATTCTCTAAGAAATGGTGTGAATGGAACATGGCTTGTTTATTAGGGGTGTGGTTCTCAGTTATCATCAATGGCTCTTATATAGGTTTTTTTAAGTCATCCCAAGAATTAAGGCAAGGTGATCCCCTTTCTCCTTTTCTATTCATTATTATGGCCAAGGCCCTAAGAAGAATGGTGCAACACAAGAATAGACTTGGTCTTTGGAAGGGTGTGCAAATTATGGGAGCCTCTATTTCAGTCACACACTCTCTCTTTTCTAATGATACCTTAATGTTTGGGGTTGCATCTATTTAGGAGGCAAAATAAATCAAATTGGTTTTGGATTTGTATACAGTTGTTTCAAGATAGAGAATCGATTCACAAAAATCTAAAATCTTCTTGTTAAATGTGGATGAAAATATAGCTGGTAGACTTGCTAGGATCCTTGGTTTTCTAGTTGAGCAATTGCCTTCTTCATATCTTGGGATTCCTTTTTTTATGGGGAATAATAAAATCTGCTATTGGACTTCCATTATAGATCAGATTAAGAGCAGAATACTTGCATGGAAAGAAATATGGTTGTCTTTGGCAAGCATAATTCTCTTAATTAAGGTGGTCCTTTCAACTATTCATAACTATTACATAGCCATCCTTAAAGCTCATCCTTCAGTGATTCATAGTCGAAGGCTTTAAGTGGAGTAAGTATTCATAATTTGGCTCTGAAAAATAAAAATTTTAGAGGTAAACTTGTTTGGAAAATGTTTATGCAGCCAGACAAGAAATGGTGTAAAATTCTGCAGGGAAATTATTTGGATAATGATGATCCAAATGTGTCTTAACCATCTTGGATCCTCCATAGGGGTCTACAATATGAAATTTTATGTTAAGTGCCAAGTATTTGATCCAAAAATATTTATCTTGGGAAGTTCATAATGGCTAGAATGTTAATTTTTTGGGGGGCTCATGGAATGGCCTTCCTCCTTTGAAGATGATGCATCACCTTGATGAAGTAATAGACGTTGGTAATTGTTTGTGGGCTGAAAATTTAGCAAACTTTGTGGCTACAGTGGATATTCGTTCGAGAAAGGTACACTGGAGGGTACCCTCAGAGGTGCCCATTGATGAGAATAAGAAGAAAATGTTAGAGGAAATTTTGTTGATGAGAGAGGTTTTTTTCTCTAAGAAGGAGGATAGTCTTATTTGGGCAAGAGAAAAGGATGGTAAATACAACATAAAAAAAGGATACAAGATGCTTTCACAATGGGACAATGTTAGACCTATACAACATGCCTTTTCATTTTGTTGGAACAAGGATGTTCTATCTAAGGCAAGGTGCTTTGCCTGGATGGCCTTGAAAAATAGAATTTTGACTAGTGATTGGTTATTAAAATTTGTCATTGCACAACCTTTTAAGTGTATTATTTCCATTGATTATGAGGAAATCATTGATCATCTACTATTAAATTTTTCCTATGCTTATGAGTGTTGATTGTTTGTACTTGGTAAATTGGGTCTCAGTATGCCACTTCCTAACAAAATTTGGGACTTGTTTTAATCTTGGCCAATGTTGTATACAAGTGCATTATTTGCAAGTTTATGGAGGTGCATTCTGGCTTTGGCAGTGTGGGCTATTTGGTGGGAGAGGAATAAGAGGTCTTTCAAAAAGAAAGTAAGGAGATTAGATAGGTTAGGGTATTGAGAAAGTAGTGGTTGAATGTGTAAATGTTAATCTATCAAATTGTAAAGGTGATGCAGGAGCATCCTGGGTTGCCTTGTAATCCTGCACTTTTGTTCATTCTACCAGTTGTTGTTGAGTTCTAGTTTCCAATTACTACGAAGTTCCAGTTGCTGTCAAATTCTAGTTTCTAGTTGTTGTCGAGTTATCCAAGAAATTTTGAGTTATCCTTCATGTGTTGAGTGAGCTTGTTATTTGCTTATGCTCGGTTCCTTCTTTTGTTGAGTTGTCTATGATTTGATTCTTAGTGGGAGTCAACTTGCATATTTAATTTCTATCATGAATTTAATGATAGGCTCTTGTTTAGGGATGAGTGTTGACCATTTTGGGGTTGACCTTTCTATTATATAATGTTCTAGAATATTCTGTAAGCCATTTTGGCAAGTATAAATAGAGTGTTTAGGCTTAGGTTAAAGGAAGAACTTTGAGGGTTTTGAAGGTGGAATTGATCCATATTATATAGAAGTTCTAATTTTTTTAAAGTATTTTTTATTTTTTATCTATATCTTTTTGTTTGGGCTTTTCGGAGGTCTTCTACTCACAATTTGAAGCCAAAACTATAATCAGTTCCTAAAACTGGGTAGTTGAAGGCTCACTTTTTTAGAGCCTGAACTAGAATTTTAGTTCTTCTTTCCAATAGTGTAAGCGATTTTGAATTTTGAGCTACGGGTCAAAAGTTATGACCTTGACAAGTTGGGGTAATTAAACACCTAGTTTTGAATAAGTTTAGTTTAATTTGTTGTTTTTATTTTTTAGCCACATAAACATTTCAAATTCATGTTATGGTGGCTATTGATATTCCATCATTGTATATATTCCTTCAATCTTAATGAATAAGATGGCTTTTGGTTTGCATGTACAAATCTTTTGAGTTTTGCAAGATTTTTCTAGAATTTAAACATTGGTATCACTAGTAATCTTTTCACCAGATATCGTATTTGTAACCCATTTTATCAATTTAGATCAGTGGTATCAGAGCGGTAACACTCCTGTATGCCAACTAATACAAGAACTTCCTATCAAAGACTAGGATTGGCTACAAAAAAAAATTTAGATTACCTTCCTCTGCGACGCACAAAACCAAAGATGTCAGATACTTCGGTAGACTCTATGAAGATGGAGGAAGAGGCTTTGGCTAGGTAGCGAGAACATATGATGAGTAAGTTTTTAGAAATTTTGAAGAACCAACAAGTGTCAAATTCAGTAGCACCATTTCATGGGAACACTCCTTTTAAAGTAAAGGTGAACTATATCCCAAATTTTGAAGGAAAAGTCGATGTCGATGCTGTTGATAATTGGTTATCCAAGTTAGGACAATATTTCTCTATAAATAATTTTTCAGATGCAGAAAAAAAATAACATTTTCCCTCTTGAAAGCTAAAAATCATGTCAAACTAGCATGGGAAACGATAGTATTGAATAAAGAAAGTGAGGCAAGAGAAGAGTTGGAAATACTCTCAGATAATAAACCCACTTGGGGACAATTTATAGAATACATAAAAGAAGCATACTTTCCTAAAGATGTATATGAATAGAAATATATAGAATGGTAGTTTCTTTGACAAAAGAGGGATCAATCTATGCAAGATTACACCAATATATTCCACGCACTCTCTGCAAAACTTGGCATAGAAGACTTAGAGAAGCATTAGATTTTGATATATCATAATGGGCTTCATAGATACATTCAAACTAAAATGGAATTCTTGAATATTGAAACATTGGTAACTTCTTACAAATATGCTAAAAAAATTGAGTTAAAACAAAAAGGGAAAAAGGATTACTTTTGAAATAATAAGCCAAGGGGTGAAGGCAATAATAAATTTGGGGGAAAATTAGTGGGGAAGGACCCTCCCTCAAATCCACCCAAGAATACGTGGGGCTACAAAAAAGACACAAACAGATATGAGCATGTGGAGTGAGATACACAAGAGTCCAACTCATAACACAAAGGACTATCAAAGAATTAAGAATTTGATGATAGAAATACGAGGAGAGGAAGTTGAGCCTAAAGCCACACCAATAGAAACTTCTAAAATGATTCAATAATAGAAGTAGACCCGTATGCCATTGTTGCAACAGTGAAAGTAGTTCCACAAGAAGATGAGGAGGGATTGTTCCATTCACAGTTGTGAGTTGATGGAAAGCCTCTACATTTTATTGTTTATAGTGGGATCCAAAAGAACTTACTTTCTATGGAGAAAGCCAAGAGATTAAGTTTTAAAATGACAAGACACCCGCAACCATACTCTATGGGATGGGTTAGTGAAGGAAAAGATATTCAAGTAAATTAACAGTGTCACCTATCATACTCAATCAAACCATTCAAGGATGAAATAATATGTGATGTAGCACCTTTAGATGTATGTGATGTTTTGTTGGGACATCCATACATGTATCAAAAGCATGGGGTGTATGAATCTAAACCACACAGTGTCGCAATCAAGCTTGGTGAAAAGAGATATTGAATACCAAAGGTATGCCCAACTCAAATTGCCTCTTTAATTACTACTAAACAATGTAAATGTTTAATTGCTCAAACCAAAGCTTTTTTACTCATCATGATTCATTCTAAGAAAACAAAGTTAGTTGTCCTTAACACGCATACTAAGGTGGCCACCACAATAAAATAGAAAAAGGAGATGGATAAAATCTTAGAAGAATACCATAGTGTGTTTAAATCACTAGTAGGGGTCCCAACACACTGCCAAGTCAAGCATTCTATTGATATAATTCTAGGAACACCATTGCCCCATGACCCAATATGTAGGAAATCAGTTTTAGATAATGATGAAATTAAGAGACAAATTCAGGAATTGATTGAAAAGGGACATATCAAGCCAATTTCTTCACCTTGTGGCGGCCTTATTGTTTTGGCAAGAAAGAAAGATGGGACATGGAGACTTTGTATTAATTACAAGGTGCTTAACAAAATTATTGTGAAAAATAGATATCCAATTCCTTGAATTGATGATCTTTTGGATCAACTTAAGGGAGCTAATTTCTTTACAAAAATTGATTTAAAATCTAGGTATCACCAAGTACCAATTGACCTAGGAGATGTATGGAAGACTATATTCAAGCTTAAGGAAGGTTTGTTTGAATGGTTGGTTATGCCTTTTAGCCTGACAAATGCACCAACCACATTTATGAGGTTGATGAACGATGTGCTTGGACCCTTCACTGGTTCTTTTATATTTTTTTATTTAGATGGTATCCTTATATTTAGTAAAACTTAGTCTGAACACTTGTAACATGTGGAACAAGTACTCTTGAGTTTGCAAAAACATAAACTTTATGGCAATATAGACAACTGCTCTTTTGGTATGCAAAGCATCCAGTACTTAGGGTACATGATTGATCGTGAGGGTGTTTACGTGGACCCTACAAAGATGAAAATTATCAGAGATTGGCCACCTCCTCAAAATTTCATAGAACTTCACAATTTCTTGGGTCTAGCCAACTTCTATCACAGATTTGTATTTGGTTTTTCACATTTAGCATGGCCTCTTATTCAATCACTCAAAGGTGGAACACAAGCAAAATTTCAATGAATAGAGGAAAACCAAAAAGCATTTGAGGACTTACAACTCAGACTATGTTTAGCTCCAGTATTGGTTCTTCTAGATTTGCAATAGTCATTTGAAATAAAAATAGATGCATCATATTAGGCTCTTGGCACTGTACTCATGCAACACGAGCATCCCATTGCATATCATAGTGAGACATTTTCTAAAATAGTCTGCAAGTACCCCACCTATGACAAGGAGTTGTATGCAATTGTCCAAGCCTGTAAATAGTGGAAGCACTATATTTTGGGAAAAGAAACTATGATACATATAGATCATAAACCTCTGCAATTCCTATAAACACAAGGGAAATTGCAAAATGATAGGCATTAGCGATGGTCAGCTTACTTGCAACAATTCCACCTCAACATTCATCATAAAAAGGGAAGCACTAATAAAGTAGAAGATTGTTTGAGTAGGCCTCCAATCATAGGTTTGACAATGGTGTTAGATTCATGTGGTCATCAAACACAAACTTGAGCTCAACTATATGGTAAAGATCCTGATTTTTGTGCCATTTACAATGCAGCCTTAGAAGGGAAGAATGTTCCTGACTTCTATATACATGATGGGTTACTTTTTCATATTGGTCACATATGTGTCACTAGTGAAGAAAAAAATAAATTGATATGGGAAACACACTATAGCCAGGTGGTAGGACATTTTGGTATTGGTAAGACTATTGCAATTGTCCAAAAGTATTTCTATTGGCCAAAAATGAAACATGATATCATTGCATATATAAAATCTCGTGTTGCTTGTGCCATCACAAAGCCTTTAAATAGTAAATTGGGCCTCTATCTACCATTACCTATTCCTAATAAACCACGACATTCTATTTCAATGGACTTTGTGTATGGGCTCCCAAGTAGCAGAAGGGGAAATGACTATATATATGCGGTAATAGATAGATATTCTAAAATAGCTATCGTGGTGACTTGTAAAAAAATGATTTCAGCATAGGAGACTGCTAAGCTATTCTTTGAACATGTTTGGGTTCACTTCGGGTTGCCAAAAAGCATTGTTTCAGATAGGATAGTATGTTCCTCAGCAATTTTTGGTATTCATTATGGGCAAGAATGGACACCAAGTTGACAAATTCCACAACACTCCATCCTCAAACAAATGGCCAAACAGAGGTAGTCAACAAAATGATTATCCATATCCTTCGAATATACCACTCCAAACACCCACATACATGGGATGAGAGCTTGCCTTATGTCCAACATAGCTACAACTGTGCACTCCGCACTACGATAGGACATAGTCCATTTGAAGTTTGTCTTCAGTATCAACCATTGGCACCCATAGATGTAGCATTACCCATCTTACAATATAGCCAGCCACTCAATACTAAAAGGAGGCAAATAAAGCAGACAAATTTACTGAAAAGATCAAACAGTTACAGCAACAAGTCTATGATATTTTAGAACGGAGCAATAAAAGTATAAGGAAAGACATGATCAGCATAGAACTCCCCATCATTTTTTAGATTGGTGACAAGGTATGGCTACATCTTTAGAAGGAGCGCCTCCAAGGACCGTATTGAAAGCTTCATCCTATTTAGTATGGGCCTTATACCATTAAGAAATAAGTTGGTGAGAATGCTTTTGAACTTCATCTACCACAATTTTTTGGAATACATCTAGTTTTTAATGTGGAACTATTGCGACCCTATTTACCTCCATTATTGGACATCTCTCAAGCTACTAAACATATTCATGCTACAGAATTGAATCCATCCACTACTATGTCATTACAGTGTGATCATGTCACTGAAGTCATGTTCAAATCTTTGAGAAATTAGAAAATTGTGCTATATAGGGTGGTTTGAATTGGTCAATTCTCTCATTAGGGGAAATGATTAACCAAGGAACAAGTTGCTACACAATTCCCTCATCTACTACAGAAGATTGATGCAATGGGGCCCATTGCCTCTTAAGGGGGGGAGATCTAGATTATATAGAAGATCTAATATTTTTTAAAGTGTTTTTTCATTTTTTTTATAGTTTTTTTATATCTTTTTGTTTGGGCTTTTCGAAGGTCTTCTACTCACAATTTGAAGCCAAAACTATAATCGGTCCCTAAAATTGGGCAGCCAAAGGCTCACTGTTTTAGAGTCTAAACTAGAATTTTAGTTCTTCTTTCCAATGACGTAAGTGGTTTCAAATTTCAATCTATGAGTCAAAAGTTATGACCCCGACAAGTTGGGGTAATTAAACACCTAGTTTTGAATAAGTTTAGTTTAATTTTTTTTTTTTGTTTTTTAGCCACATAAACATTTCAAATTCATGTTATGGTGGTTGTTAATATTCCATCATTGTATATATTCCTTCAATCTCAATGAAAAATATGGCTTTTGGTTTGCATACAACTCTTTCATGTTTTGCAAGACTTTTCTAGAATTTGTACATTTGTATCGCAGGTAATCTTTTCACCAGATATCATGTTTGTAACCCACTTTATCAATTTAGATCAGGAATGCATCTGTGCCTAGAAACATAAAGTTGAAGGTGGATCATAGATCTGGAAGTTGTATTTTGTATTTGGACATAACCTAGAAGGCTTTACAACAATTGGGCATGTATGTTGATTACTTGATGAATCAATAAAGTATTTTGTTCTCTCTCTCCTTGGTACTATTCTCTATTGTTTGCTTCTATTGTGTTTACTTTGCAAGGTGGTTTGGACATTTGGGTGTGCCCTTGGCCCTAGTTATTTTGTTCCTCCTTACATCAAGTGGTATCAGAGCTCAAGGTTCGTCCTTGTGTAGATTGGATTGTGTAGAACCCTAAGTGAATTTTGGTTGTGGGGTAGAAGATCTGAGGATTTGACCTACAACTTGTAGAGGATTACAATCTTGCAGGAACCTTATTTGTAAAGATGGTTTGAGGTAGAGGAAATGCTAATAATACAGTATTGGATACATTGAGACAGATTGTAGCTAAATTAGATGTTGTAGAGATCACCCAAAGGAGAGGAGTGCATCTTGATGATGTGACTGATGATGTGATTGATGATGAAGTAGTAGCACCAAACCCTAATCCAGAACATAAAGAAGTTCAAGATGAGACAAGATTGTTGAGGGTGTTGCCTAGGTCAAATTCGAAGCATACTATAGAAGTTGTTCCTTATGATGGAAAATTGGATACCAATGTTGTGTTGGATTGGATCTCTCAAATGGAGTTCTTTGAGTATGAAAACACTCCTAATAATAGGAAGGTGAATATTGTAGTTACTAGGTTGAAAGGACATGCCTCACTATGGTGGGAGAATTTGCAAACTGATAAAAAAAGGAGAGGAAAGGAGAAGATCGAAACTTGAGTGAAAATGGTGAGCAAGGTAAAGAACAAATTCCTTCCTATTGATTACCAAGTTAGCTTGTCGAGAAAGATGCAAAATTTGAGGCAAAGAGACATGAGTGTGAAGCAGTATAGTGAGGAAATATATAGATTGGATATCAAATCTGGACACGTGGATGATGATGTTGAGAAAATTGCAAGGTACATAAATGGATTGAGATCTGAAATTCAAGATGAGATAAGTTTTATGAAATTGGAAAGTGTGGAAGAAGCATACCAATATGCCTTGAAAGCTGAGGAGATCTTGACAAAGAACCATGAACAAAGACAAAGAGGTAGAGGTGGTAACTTCCAGAGAGGTAGAGGGAGATCTTATGGAGAAGGTGGTAGATCTGACAATTTTGTGCAAGATAAGGGAAAATTTGAATGGAAGAATGATGACAAAGGCAAGACTAAGTGGAAAGGTGGTGATTCTTACTGAGGAGGTATTGATTCTTACCAAGTAAGAGGTAATTCTTATTCTAGAGGTGGATTTCGTGGTAATTATGTCAAATGTGGTAAAGAAGGGCATAGATCCTTTGAATGTAGATCTTATGAAAGTGGGCAAGGTAATGAAAATGTTGTGATTCAAGGAGATACCAAGGGTTCACCAAGTGTACCTGAGGTTGGAGAAAATCTAATGGTTAAAAGAACCTTATGTAATAAGGGAAGTGATGAGGAACCTGTCCTAAGGAGAAGTCTTTTCAAAACCAAATGTAAGATGGATGAAAATGTTGCAAGGTAATCATTGACATTAGAAGTTCTACAAATTTGGCATCATAAGAGTTGGTTACAAAGTTGCAGTTGAAGAAGCTGAAGCATCCTAAGCCCTATCATGTTTCATGGATCAAGGATGAGCATAAGATATTGGTAAGTGAGAAATGTATTGTGAAGTTCAAGATTGGACATTACTTTGATGAAGTTCTATGTGATATTATGCCTATGGATTGTTGTCATATTTTGTTAGGTAGACCTTGACAATATGATAGAAATGCTATACATGATGGAAGATTGAATTAGTATACTCTTTGGGTGAATGAAAAAAAGAAAATATCATTGCCTTTGATTCAAAGTCCAGATGAGGTTAATTGTACTACTATGAAAATTTTCATGGTCAATAGGAAACAATTTGAAAAAGAAATGAAAAGAAACCAAGTTTTTTTTGCTATAATTCCTAGAGGACCAAGTTTTGGTAGTAATGATTGAGCAACAGAAGCTGGTAATGACCGAGTGACAGAAGAAATTGGTAAAGGTCGAGTACTAGTTGAAATTGAAAACTTGCTAAATGTGTATAAGGAGATTGTTGTAGAGGATATACCTAATGGTTTACCACTAGTAAGGAGTATAAGTCATTGTATGGATTTGATTCTTGGAGCTAGTTTTCCAAATAAAGCCCCATATAGATTGACACCTATAGAGAATGAAGAACTTAATAGACAAGTGCATGAGTTGTTGTAGAAAGGTTTGATTAGAGAAAGCTTGAGTCCATGTGTTGTACCTATTGTATTAGCACCTAGTAATGGAGAATGGAGAATGTGTACTGATTCTAGAGCTATTAACAAGATCACAGTGAAATATAAGTTTCTTATATCGAGGATGGATGGCATAATGGATTGTTTGAGTGGAGCAAAGTATTTTACCAAGATTAATTTAAAGAGTGACTATCATCAGATTAGAATTAGACAAGGTGATGAATGGAAGACTGCTTTCAAGAAAAAAAAAAATTATGAATGGTTGATTATGTCTTTTGGTTTGACTAATGCACCTAGTGCTTTCATGAGGTTGATGAATGAAGTTCTAAAAAGATTCTTGGGTAAGTTTGTGATTTTTTATTTGGATGATATACTGATATTCTGTAAGACTAAGGAAGAACATCTTGAGCATGTTAGACAAGTATTGTAGAGATTGAAAGAAGAGAAGTTGATAAATAATTTGAAAAAGTGTTCTTTTATGTAAGAAGAGTTTGTGTGTTTGAGATTTGTGATTTTAGTTGATGGTTTGAAGATGGATGATGAGAAGATTAAAGCAACTTTGGAACGGCCTACACTTGAGAATGTGAGTGAGGTAAGATGATTTCATGGTTTGGCTAGTTTTTATAGAAAGTTTATAAGGAATTTTAGTTCTGTTTGTAATGCTATGAATGAGACAACAAGAGGAGATAAAAAAGAATTTAAGTGGACACATGGAGCTAATAAAAGTTTTGAGACTTTGAAACAAAAGGTTTTTGAGTTACCTTTATTGGATTTTCCTGATTTCAATAAAGTATTTCAAGTTGAATGTGATGCAAGTGGTAGTGCAATAGGATTTATGTTGAGTCAAGAAGGTAAACCTGTTGCTTTCTTTAGTGAGAAGTTGAATGATACTAAAAGGAAGTATTCTATGTATGATCAAGAGTTTTATGTTATTGTTCAAGCATTGAAGAAGTGGAGGCATTATTTGATTCCTAAAGAGTTTGTGTTGTATACTGATCATAAAGCTTTATAGTAATTGGGAAGTCAACATAAATTGAATCAGAGAAGTGGGTTGAGTACTTATAGAGTTTCACATTTGTTATCAAGCATAAGAGTGGAGTTACTAATAGAGTTGTTGATGCATTGAGTAGAAGACATTCTTTAATTATTGAAATGAAGGTCAAAGTTCTTGGTTTTGATGAAATGAAAGAGTTGTATGATATTGATCCTGATTTTTCTGAGGTTTGGAGACAGTGCAGAGCACCAAATCTAACAGATCACATAAGTAAGTATGATGAATATTTCATTCAAAAAGGTATATTATTCAAAGGAATTCAGTTGTGTATCCCTAGAAGTTCTATAAGGTTAAATTTGATTAAAGAAAAGCATAGTGGTGGATTGGCTGGACATTTTGGAATTGATAAGACATTGACTTTGCTAAAAGAGAAGTATTACTGGCCATAAATGTATAAGGATGTTCAGAAATTTGTAAGGAGTTGTGGAGTTTGTTAAATTGCAAAAGGAGTAAGTCAGAATTCTGATTTTTATACACCTATTATTGATCCTAAGAAACCGTGGAGTGACATCAATATGGATTTTGTTCTTGGATTTCCTAAGATAGTGAAGGAGTATGATTCTATATTTTTTGTTGTGGATATATTTTTTAAGATGGTTCATTTCATACCACATAAGAAGACATCAGATGTTGAGCATATTGTTGAACTTTTCTTCAAAGATATTGTGAGATTACATGGATTACCAAGAAGCATTATTTCTGATAGAGATAGTAAGTTTGTTGGTTAATTTTGGAAGACTTTGTGTAAGAAGATGGGTATTGAGTTGAAGTTTAGTTCTATATTCCATCCACGGATAGATGGACAAATAGAGGTTGTGAATAGAAGCTTGGATAATTTATTGAGATGTTTAGTTGGAGACAAACCAGGTAATTGGGAGATGGTATTGGCACAAGCTGAGTTTGCATATACTAATTTTGTGAATAGGAGTACAAGAAAAACACCTTTTGAGATTGTTACAAGAATGTAGCCTAGAGGAGTATAAAATTTGAGGTATGTTCTTGGTGAAGAAAAGAGAATTGTTGTAGGGGAAGAATTTGTTGATTTCATGGGGTCTTTGCATAAGGAAGTAAAATTGAGGATGGAACAAAGTAATTAGAAGTATAAGGAGAATGTTGATAAGTCTAGAAGACATCATATTTGGTGATGGTTCATTTGAAGAAAGGAAGATTTCTTGTTGGAACATACAGTAAACTAAAGATGAAGAAGTTTGGACCTTGTAAGATCTTGAAAAAGTTTGACAATGGAAATGCTTATGAAGTTGAGTTACCTGATCACATGGATATATCTCCTATATTCAACGTTGTTGATTTGTATAAGTATCATGAGTCAGATGATGAGGTTGGTGTATCAGATAATTATCTAAGAAGTAGATTGAACAAGTTGAAAAGCTATTGGATTAAAGAGTTGGTAAAAGCACAAGAGAAAAAGACTAATGAGTATTTGGTGGAGTGGAAGAATAGATCAATTGAAGATGCTACATGGATTTCTCAATTTGAGTTGGATTCAGCTCAGGTTGTGACACTTTCATGATTCAGGAGAATCGTTTCTTTCAACCTTGGTTGTCTAATGCAGGAGCATCCTGGGTTGCCTTGTAATCCTGCACTTTTGTTTATTTTGCCAGTTGCTGTCGAGTTCTAGTTTCCAATTACTCCCAAGTTCTAGCTGTTGTTGAGTTCCAATTTCCAATTGCTATCAAGTTATCCAATGTATGTCAAGTTATCCTTCATGTGTCAAGTGAGCCTATTATTTGTTGATGCTTAGTTCCTTCTTTTCCCAAGTTGTTTGTATTTTGGTTCTTAGTGAGAGCTAACGTGTGTATTTAATTTCGATCATGAATTTAATGATAGGCTCTTTTTTAGGGATGAGTGTTGACCATTTTGGGGTCAGCCTTTCTCTTGTATAATATTCTAGAATCTTTTGTAAGCCATTTTGGCAAGTATAAATAGAGTGTTTAGGCTTAGGTTAAAGGAAGAACTTAGAGGGTTTTGAAGGTGGAATGCATATGTGTCTAGAAATGTGAAGTTGAAGCTAGATCGTGGATTTGGAAGTTGTATTTTCTATCCAGCTATAACCCAGAAGGCCTTACAGCTAGGCATGTATGTTGATTACGTGATGAATCAATAAAGTATTTTGCTCTCTCTCTCTCTCTCTCTCTCTCTCTCTCTCTCTCTCTCTCTCTCTCTCTCTCTCCTTGGAACTATTCTCTATTGTTTGCTTATGTTGTGTTTACTCTGCAAGGTGGTTTGGATAGTTGGGTGGGCCCTTGGCCCTAGTTATTTCATTCCTCCTTGCATCAAAAGGGAAAATGGAAAAATGTTGAACTCATGGAAAGGCATTAGAGTGTCATTTGGGTTACTTTCACCATGGAAAATTGGGCAGGGCACAAACCGATGAAAGGTTAAGTGGTCCCCTCCACAACAAAACTTTATTAAAATTAATTTTGATGGTTCTTCAAAGGGGAAACCAGGTATGTCAAGTATTGGGATATTCTTGTGAGACCATCAAGATAGTCTCATAGCAGCGAAAGCTTGTCCTATTCCCTTTGGTATAAATAATGCAACAGAGGTGACTGCATTATTACAGGGGCTAGTTCTAGCCAAAAGAAAAGGGTGAAAATTAATTCATATAGAAGTTGACTCTATGGTAATTTTAATGCATGTGTATAGAGATCCCCTGTCAATTGGAAGTTATATTATATTTAGATTCAATTTTGGCAGCACATTGTTTCATTACAAGTCTACAAGGCATCACATATATTTCGTGAGGGGAACAAAGTTGTTGATTTCTTAGAAAATTGGGATTGTGATGATAATTATAGAAGACCTTTGTATGGATGATGTGTCCCATGTTCTCCCTTAAATTTGGGATATCATTCAGCAAGAGTCCTTGCCCAATAGTTAATTTTCAATTCCAGTCATTTATGTGCAACATGCCCTTGTTCTTTGACTCTTTTGTTGCTATTGCTATCACAAAGCTTTCTTGAGAAGGATCGACCTGGAGGTGCCCATTGGGGTAACATAATTTGAGTTATTTATTGTTCACGGGCTAGGAATCAGAGTTTTCTTTCTATTTCTTTCTCTAAGGAGCCCCCTGAACTAGTTTATATTAATTAAATATTCAAATGCTCCGTAACTTTTTCTCAAAATAAAATAAAATTTAATATTATTAACATTAATTATACATGTTAATAATATTAACATGTAAATTTTTAGGAGCAAGACCAGTTCTTGAATCTCTTAGAAAAATGGTTTTAAAAAAATGGATTATTCGAGGAGAAGTTGATATTGCCCCAATGTTGAATGGTTTCTTCTCTTTTGTTTTCAATTGCATTGAAGATATGAATATGGTTCTTTGTGGGGGACCATGGTCTTTTGGTAAATGTTCTCTCACAATTAAAAAATGGGAGCCTAACATGGATCTTTCAGATTCTTTTTTCTTAACCACCCCCATTTGGGCTAGACTTCCTGGTCTCCCTTTAGAATTCTGGCATGAGGACATTTTCAAAGGTATTGCCAATTCTTTTGGTGAATTAGTGGCACTGGATAATGCTACGGTTTCCAGAACCAAACTTCAAAGTGCCAGACTTTATGTTAAAGTGGCTGACCTGAATCATCTCCCAGACAAGGTGGAACTAATTTCCAAACTTGGTAAAAAGACTCAAGAAATTATTTTTGAAGATCTGCCTAACTCTTGCTATGCTTGCAAGAAACAGGGGCATCTGGTCAAATATTGTCCTTCCAAAAGTAGAAAGCATCCAAACAATGTTCCGGATTGGAAAAAGACCAAGATCCAGCAAAAGAAAGTATGGAAACCCAAAGAAGATTCTAAATCATCACATGCAAAGGTGGATAAAGAGCCTTCATTTGAGAAAGAAATCTTTGAGGAAGAAGGACATGGTTTTCAATCTAATACCATAATGCCTAAGCAAAGAATAGATGATCTGGCTGATTTATCAAAACAAATTGTTATTTATCAAATGATAGAAGATCAAAGGAGAGAGTTAGATGATAAATCCATGCTTGAGGAAGGTGAATTCTTGGCTGAAGATGGAAATCAATCAGAGATGGGTGATCTTCCTGTTTCTTAGTCCAAGGAGTTCCAGATTTTATCTCAAACTGATGATGACCTTCCTTTGGATGAACCTCCCCCCTTAGATGTTGCGATTGAAAAAGGAGACAACTCAAAGCATAAACCAAACCAAAGAAAAAGAGCTGATATTAAGAACATTACTAAAGGGGTAGAGACTAGAAGCAGCAAAATGGTCCAGCAAACCAAGATAAATTCTCTTGCTTCTACTCTGGATAAATTTGGAAAAAGAGCAGAACAGCAGTCCAAGGTGAAACCGGATGTTGGTCGTCCAGAAAAATCTGGAAGAAGAACCACTAAGAAAACCAGAGAGTTAGAAAGTATGCAGAATATTGCTGATGGCAGACAGGCTACTATTCTAGATTTTACCCCTAAAAAATAGATATGAAAATTATTACTTGGCATATTAGGGGGTTGAACAGTATTCATAATCTGGATATTGTTAGGATTTTGTTAGATAACAAAAGTATGAGCTTTTCCTGCTTCAAGATAAGTGTTGGAGAAAGAACGTTTTTAAGGAATTTGTAACTAGAAGAACAAATTTGATCAGCAATCCTTGGTGATTTTCCTGGTCTGGGAGGCTTCTCAGGTCGCCTCGCTTTCCAGTCTATTTTTCCAGGTTCCAGTGTCCTCGTTGGTTTCTCTTTTTGATCACTTCTGTTGGTTTTAGGTCCTTGCTTGACCTAGTTTAATTGTATTGCTAGTTTCAGGTTCGCTTAAAACCTGATAGAGCTTCATGGTATATCTTTCTTTTTGATGTAAAGGGTTTCAGGGCCCCTTCAAAACCTGTTTTTACCTTAACCTAAAACATTAATTATACATGTAATGCATATTATTTATATACTTTAACTTATTTTATTTTATGTATTACTTAATTTATTGTATATAAGTATATTTTATTATTTGATATAATAATATTTAATTTCCATTTGATTCAATACTATAAGATTATTATTATGGTGTAGTATACTATGTGATATTATAATATGGTTATAATATTATAGTTATATCATTAGTTATATATAATTTATTTATATTTATTATGTAATTCTTATTTTGGTTGGAATTTTATAGTCCTACCCTCTCAAATTTTTCTTTCCCTCAAGCAAAAATCATTTATACATAACTTTTCTCATAGAGCCGACAAACAAAGAATATAAGATGCAGGAAGATCATGGTATGCTTGAAAAATGAATCTTAAAATAAATAAATGCACAAGTCCACAAAGACACAAAGTAGACATGAAGTAAACACATGAATGCATGAAGACACAAAGTCAACACATAAATGCATAAAGACACAAATCAGACACAAAGTGTAGATATTAAAACTTTGTTAGATTTCTTTTCACATTTTTTAATAAGAAAAGATAAAGAAAATGTTTTACCAACTTTGATTGTGAATGTCACACTTTCCCTATTTTGAAATCAAAAGTTCTTAAAGATTTTTCCTTTAGCAACATTCCCCTAGCTAGTACTATAATAGGGTGCCCTAGTAGTTCTCACTTAACTACCAAATTTCTCTCATGTGCCTAGTTTCATAATGGATGGTAGATTTACTACTCCTCGAGTTTGAAAACAATCTACTTGGAACTCCCTCAAATTTAAATCAATATTGGGACTCACTTGCCCTAGTGTGATTGAATTACTCCTCCCCTATGTAAAATCTCTACCCATTAATTATATAATGGATGGTAGAATTATTGTTGCTCGAGTTTGGAAATGATCTACTTGGGATTCCCTAATATATACATCCATATTGGGACTTCTTGCCCCAATGTGATCAATTACTCCTTCCCCAGTGCAAAATCCCTACCACTATGTACTTAAAAATAGTTCTTCTCTCTAGATTTGTGTTTCAAGTGTACTCATATTTGCCCTTGTTATCCTTGTTGGTGTTATACTTCTTGTTATGTTCTCATTGTTCTTTTGATTGTCTTTTATCTTTCTTTTGTATTTAATTACATAATAGACAGTATAATCATTACTACTTGAGGAAAGAAACAATCTACCCAAGGCTCCCTCATAGTTCTCACCCATATTGGGACTCAAATGCCTCAATGTGATTGAATTACTCTTTTCTATGTGCAAACTCTCTACCCATTACAAGATTTGACTCAAAGGCTTTTTATGAACCTACAGAATTTATTAATAACATTATCTTCTAAATTTAGAACAACATTAACATTGACATATTACAAAATAACTTTACTATTATTATTTAAAATATATGAATCTCTTTATAAAAAATGTGCTTAGTGAGTTTGATCCTTTCAAATAATATTCATTCATATAAATTTATAACTATTTATAATATCTATCTATATGTTTAATAAGTACCTTAGAAATGAATTACTTGCATTCCTTACCAAATAGGGTTCTTAATATTTATAGGTGTGGATGGATCACTATTTTCCACCTTCCACGTATGCTTTGTACATTTTTTCCAAGGCTTTGACTTGTCGTACCTTTTTCTTACTTCTTTTAGTCAAATCCAATATACATGGGTAAATGCTCTTATGTTATTACTGATTTTTTTTTGGTCCTACCTTTAACTAACTTTTATTAGCTGATAGGCTATTATAAGTGGAGATTCAATTCTAAACCTACCCAACACTTAAAACCAATATCATTTTTTAAAGTGGTTTGCAGTACAGCTTGGATTGCTTATCTTTCAATATCAAATTAATTTGGTAGTTTTATAATCCAACCAATCTTCTGATATTCGGATGAAAATGCAATCAGACCAAATATTTCATAAATATAGAAAAGGAAAAATACGAAGCTTTTAGCTTGTACTTTTTTTCATGCAATTGACGAAGGAAAATATTCACAAATGCAATTGATTGTATCTAGTTTACAAATCTAAATCAATTAATATTGAATCTATTCTCGATTTGGGGGAATACCATTTATGTTCTATGACTTCACTTCCATCCATGCTTTATTAGAGCTCTCTATTTAGCTCTTCCGGGTGAGTTCATAAGGGAGTTGCTTCTCGAGAAGTTTAGCTACTTCATGTCTACTTCGTGTCATTGTGGACTTACGTATTTATTTAGCTCTTCTAGGTGAGTTCATAAGGGAGTTTCTTCTCAAGAAGTTTAGCTACAACATATATTTGAAAGCCTGAAATTTATAAATCTCATTTTTATTTATTGGCCCGAGAAGCAAATTGACGATTTACTATAACTATTGTTTCCATTGTGTTATTTTTCAATTTTGGAGACCCTGTCTAGCAAGATATTAGATCGAAGATTGATGACTTCTGTATTTTTTTTGGGATCTTGAATTTCATTTCTATATTTTTTTAAAATCTTGTGTATATGAAACAACAGGTTGTTTGCGCGTAAAACCACTAAGATTGTTGGGTTTTCTTCTCCTAACTTCATCTCGATAAGTGCCTAGATAAATTTGATCAGATCCAAAGTTTCCTAAAATTGGACCCTCTCGGTCTTAAAACTGAAAGTTTTCCTTTAAAAATTAAGCATATTCGTTTCTTAAACTAAAGGAATTTTATATGGAGAACTGGGGTGCCCAATTATATCTCCATCAAATTCATGTGTGCATGCCCTACTGTAAATTCAAATAATACCAAGTTTTTTTTATATCAAATGATTTAGGATTGGGGTTGATGATGCTTGGAGGTTGTGATTCAATATAATCATGTTTGGAATTGCATAGATGAAGGTGGTTTTCAACTGACATGTGATTTAATATTGAATTTTTTGCTAGCATGAGGCTTCTTACATGTTTAGGCAAAAGAAGTGATACTATAATCACATCCATTTTGACTCAAGTTTTCAGGCAGTGCATCTAATGGCATACAAGTTCATCCAAACTTATTAGGATGTCTGAGTCTAAACCTCAATGGTGAAGAGATTCTCTAGCAAAGGTATGGTAGTGACCAATTGCTAGAGGTTAGTCAATGTAGGTGACATGTAGATTAGACCAATGTTCCATATAGTTTCTAGGTAGGGGATGACAATATGCATTTCTAAGAGACCAAAAAAATCATTCTTGTCAATGTGCACATAGGTTATGTCAAAAGTAGGGAGTGAGGAAGATTATATTATTTTCTCTACCATCACTAGATCTCGAAGGAACATTGTATTACTAGCTATTACAAACTACTTGAATTTGAATAATTTTTTAAACACTATAAGAAATAATAGGTATAAGTATGCTTACTTGGATATAATCAATAATCACTCATTCATCGTTGGCACTTTACCTCAGCTCCTTTTCTCAAAAAATTGTATTTAGGTTTCCTTCAGGTCACTTTGGTAGTCATTGTACTTATCTAATTGATGCCTCTAATGATGCACTCAAATCAACTGGTTATTCACTCAAAAGATTAATTTACCCCAACCCTACAAAAAGAATTTTTGTTTGATAAATTAGTATTTTCGAAGAGTGTATACCTGATAGAGTCTCCTAGTATGGAGGTATGCTAGAATGACATTACTGTAAATGGTGGGTGTTGGGGCATTAATGCCTTTCAGTGCTAGCATGAATATCATTGAGTACTCATAGAGAGAATCAAGTTATATTAGAAATGGTCATCCTCTAAAGATGCTCATAGCATGAATGACATCACTAGTGAATGGAGAATTCTTTTTATATTTTGGGCAAATGGGGACAACCATGGTGATCAGTTGTACCCTACCATCCTCAGGTCCTTTCTTTATATCCTAGAAACATTTGCATTTTTTTCATGTAGAGATGGCCCTTGCGATGTATGTCCCTACATCTAGAAACATCTTGGAAACATGAAATATGGATTTTCTAGTTGATTGGTCATTGTGTATCATAGGATTACACCTAATGGTAGGTTAAAGTCCATTATTCCCATTCATGTTTGCTGACAATGAATTTTAACATTGTACTTGAAGAAAGCACAACTCTATTCTTATAGAAAATTAGTGTCATATTGATTTTGGAAATAGAAATTTAGTAGCCAAGTAGAATCTATTTTGGAAATGGTTCCCATCTTGCATGTTATAGGAGTTATTTGGCCAACACGTGACTACTAAAGTAGGCCATCCAAGTTCAACATATTTTTACTTTAAAGAAATGTCAATGAATAATTAAAGTGCATAAGCAAACTACAAGTATTTGACTTTGAAATTTAAGATGATAGGGGGAAATTGATTAATGTTGTTGTAGATTCCTTATTGAGGCTATCTGAGCTACATGTAGCTTGGGACTAAAGGAAGAAATATTTGTGATGAAAGAGTTGGTCCTATGCTATGATGTCTAGAAAAAATACTAGAGGAAGATACTAGGTATACCTTTTCAAATGATATAATTCTCTATAATAATCGCATATATCTTTTACTAAATTCTCTAGTTAAAAAGAAAGCATTGGAGAATGGCATTCCTTAACTACTACTAATAAATATGTTTGGAAGGGACTGAAAGTATATGTAGAAATTTTTGTGGTTGCATGTGAATCTTGCAAAAAGACAAAGCATAAGTGAGGAATTAAAGTTTGTTGTAGTCCTTGCCCACTCCTGACCAAAAATTGTTGTTGATTGGAATGGACTTCTTGTGCGCAGAATGCCATTGGGAAAAAAACCAAAGCTCATGTAGTGAATGGTTGATTGATAAAGTATGTCCATTTTATTTCCATGGATATTATATGCATTGATAAAGCTTCACAGGTTATTGAACTATATTAAAATATTAGGTTGACCTTTGTTGAACTCTTGTTTTGTTGTTGGTCTCATAATTTTTGTAGTAATTTTTGGAATGAGTTGTTGAAATGTGGGAATTCTCAACCACCTGAAATAAAACCAACCACCATCACCCTGAATTGTATGGGCAGCTCTTGTAAACAATTGTCTAAAAGGTTACTTAAGGGACCATGTTGCAAAACAATAAGCTCTTGCCCAATATGGTTATATTTTGTTGAGAATGAGTAGAATGCATAATATCATACATATATTGGGATGTCTACCATAAAATATCTGTACAATTATTCTTGATACCCCTTATGGATTGATTGAGTCATCAAAGAGACCCAAGTGTGAGCTTCCATTATTTTGTATGATGGAAATTAACATATCTTGAAATAACCAATTAAAAATCATGCAATGGTCTAATATAAGATTAAATCTCAACAAGATGAGTATCAAAGTGAGAAAACTTGAGAGAAGTGGTTGGTTTTTATAAAGCTACAACACTATAAGCAAAAGTCTATTAAAGGGAAAGGAAATAAAGAAGCCTGGACCTTGTTACCACATAACTTACAATGTTTTTACACAAGTAGGAGAGGTTTCTTATACACCGGAGATGCAAATGTGAACAAGATTACATAATACCTATTATCCCTCATGTTCAAACAATGTATTTGGGAAAAATAAATAAAGTTTAAGATGCTTTGCCACCTCTGGATGATTAAGGTTGGGTTATTGGTTTTAAAATAATACTGGCCAACTATATGGGAAATAAGGTATTATAAGAGTACCATTTCTTGTTAATCGACCTCCAAAAGTATTACATTAAATACTGCAATTGCTAAGAAAGTAAGCATCTCAATGAGTAGGGATCGCTATGAACCTTAGAATCTATCTTCTAATCCTCTCATTTCTTCTTAGCAATGTGTGAAGTTTCCTTCTTTACAAAATGTTTCTCTTTTCATGTTTGACATCTTAGCTAGTTGTAGATTGAACAGATAAATTTTAGTGCTATTTAGTCAAAGCATCATTAAAATAATTTGTGTAGGACATCTGAGTGAAACCTGGAGCAGAGAATGGGTCTCCTACATCTTGGCTTTTAACATTGTATCTCATTAAAAGCAAATAACTTCATTTGTTTCAAGAAAGTGGCATATTTGAATTGTTGTTTACAAGAGTGTTGATAATGGCTCTAGAATCAAACATGAGATATTCTTTTGTTTGTTCAGAGAGTGTTTCTCTCTCTATGATTTCTTCAGCTACTATGATCAGAGATGCCTTGCACTGTATCTTCGTGAGGCTACTATGCTCAGGGATAGTATGATTCGGACTTCACTTCTACACCCACCCTCATCTACTCAGCTCATTACTGCCTTTTTTACACCTTTATCCCCCTTGCGTGGTGTGAAAAGGCCCTCTAGCTCTATTCGGCTTGATGAGCCTTCTAGACATGTCAGATCCCGTTTTGCTTATATGCACCAGCGACATTTTTTTGGGAATGGTCCGAGACAGTATAATATTTCTATGCATCGGCACATGTTTCATGCTGTGACTGATTTCTTTTTACCCATGAAAGCATCATAGTGCTTTTTGTTGTGTTTTGTTGCTTCTCTTCGGACACCTTTGCGTGCTCCTGCGAGTTTCTGTCCTACTTTGCTGTAATCTTTCAGTCCCATAGACCTCTTTCTGGTCTTTTGTTGGACATTAATATTTTTATCTTATCTTATTTCTGAAATTTAGTGCTAAATTTATTTACAAGCTTCTTTGGCCTCATCCTAAAGATGGATCATAGAGTGTGATTAGAAGCATTGATACAAAAATTTACACTGTTTTCTGCCGTAAGCTCTCTAATAAGAACCAACAAATATAATCATATAAGATTTGGTTCTAGAAATATCTAATAACTAAGTTTGGAACGTTCATTGCAAGAATTTAGGAGGGAAATACCTATTAACAAATTCAAAATTGATTTGTCAAACAAAAAATATTCAACATTTGTCTTTTAAAGGATGAGGTTTATTCCTAGGTTGGAAGAAAATGAATGTCTCTTTTTTGAACTCCATCAAGGACATAGTATCTTCATTTATTATCAGATTATTATTTTTGACTCTACATTGTCAATTATTGGAAAAACAAAAAAATCACATGTGAATACCCATGCCCTCGGGATTTATTAAACTCAAGTTTGATTATCTATAAAAGGAACTCAAATTCCATTTGAGAGGTGTAATACAATATGGAACTGGGAAGTTTAGTGATCCACATCATGGACATAGTAACTGAAACCAATAACCAAACAAATGCAATCACAAAGTTGAGGCACCTCTACGTTGCTAATGATACTGTGAGATAAGGTAATCATTGAAGACGATTGCAGCATTGAATAAAGGAGAAGCAACTTCATGACAAATTGAAAATGTCTTGGAAAAACATGTAACAACTTGGGATTCTGGTACCTTGTACAATCCCAGCTATGAAATTTCATCCAATATGAACTTGAGTAGTTTACTGATTTATATCATGAACATGTTACTAACACTAACGACCAACCAAAGGCAATGGCAAAGTCGAGGTGTAGCCATTTTGAAATTGGTAGCAATGGAATCAATTCATCATTGCAGATGATTGTTGTATTGAATAAAGGAAACTGGCTTCATGATAAATGAAGAAAGCTGTGGACAACGTAAAACTTATTTAATAACTTCATATTCTATTACCTTCCTCCTTAATTATTTAGCTATAAATTTTACCAATCTACCAACGCTCCTTAAAGATATTGATCTATATCACAGTAATAAATAAAATAATGTACAAGAGTCCATGTTTACAGGTTCTTATCTATAAACGTGCACTCCTTTAAAGCTTCAATTTATGGGTTTAGGTCCAATTCTATATGAAATGCCCTTCTGTAACTTATTTAAGCTTATACTGGAAAAGAAAAATAAGGTTTAAAAATTTTATTTGACTTATTCTTATAGAAGCCTTCTCATTCATTCCAAGATTAATTTGAAACAAGAATTACAACATATTGTCAAATTAATTTTTTTTTAAATAAAAACTTGAATAAGTAAACCTCATTTATTTATCTCCTTATTAAGAGTATGATAATAAATCTAGTGGTGGTACACAACCCAGTTGGCTACCATTTAATGAGTCTTTGCTAAAGATTCCTCGTCTACAACTAAAATCTTTGTAACCCTTGCAGTCACTACATTCAAGCTTTGCTACCTGAAGTCAGTCATGCGCTTTCTTTCAAACACTAAGTTTTTGAATCCTGTAATTATCTTAGCATATGTGGCTTGTATTCCTCCATGGCTAAAGTTTGTCCATTAACATCCAAGTTCACCAATTTCAAAGGGGTTCATCTTGGTAATATTGTAACCTTATTGCAGAATAAGAAAATATGAAAACATAGATAGTAGAATCCTAAATAATCTTCAGCGTTGTCTTATGAAGTTTTCACAATCCAAAAAATATTGAATAGCTGCAAAAGCCTAGATTTTAGGCAATTTTTCCAGAAGAAGAGCTTGCCATTTGGGTTCGAAGATTATGTTGCCTTAAGCTCATTAATTTTCCCATCGATAAGGGAGAATCCAAAGGCCTGTTGAAGATGACACAAAAGTGGGAGTCACTTTAAGTGACTTAAGTGGAACTGGCCCCACTTGCTCATATCATTGTTATCTCATCAAATTTACTAAGTCTAGGAGGCACACAACTGAAATGGACTTAGCAAAGAGATTATTGCAATTTGTCTCTTTGATTGAGGGGGGCATTTCAATATTTTCAATATTTCCTTCCTAAGATTTTTGGTATTGCAATTTGACTCTTCAATTGAGGGGGGACATCACATCCCTCCCTTCCTAAGATTTCTGGTCTATTGGTAATCACAAATTAGGATGTAGTAGTATCTCCTTACCTTAGCTTCTTTTCCTTCTAAATTAAAATACCTCCAAGCTTTAGAACTAACTATTTTTCTTCATCCAGTAGTGGCAACTCAAGAGAGGCAAATGTCTATTGTCCTAATAACTTCTTTAGACAAGAGACATGGAAAACATTATGAATCCTATTTTGCATTAGTAGTTCAAGTTCACATGCAACTTCTCCAATCTCCCTAAGTATTTTGTAGGGCCCATAAAACCATAGTTTCAGCTTTTCTACTCCACTTCTCTTCAACAAAGACTTTCTTTAGAGCTACAAGCGTAAAAAAACCAAGTCTCCTACCAAAAATGTCTTCTTAACTCTATATTAGTTTGTATTCAGTTTTTGTTGATTTTGTGCCTATAAGATATTATTGTCTTTTAGTACTTTGAGAATATATCTATAACTTTGTATGGTTTTCTTTGCCCATGAAATCTTTCTATCATCAAAAGCTAAATCTACAAATGACAAATAGTCTTTAGGTAGTATTGTAAGAATAATAATCTCAATGCAACTATTTTACCCAAACATGTTGCTTCCTTGAAACATAGTTTTTGAGGTAGCCTTTGACCCGTTTGTTCTGAATTTCAGTTTACCCATTCGTCTAAGGTGGTATCTAGTATTGGGTGTCAGGTCTGTCCCTGCCAAGCAAAACTAATCCTTCCAAAACATGATCATAAAATTGTTGTCCCTATCAATCATAATGGTCTTAGGAGGATCGTGCAATTTGAACACTTCACCAAAAAAATCACCAACCTGTGAATCTAAGTAATTTGTAGCAAGGGTGTAGAGATGGGAATATTTAGTCAACTTGTCTACCACCACAAATATACAATCTTTTCCCTATACTTGTGGAATCCCTATGATTAAATCCATTGATATGCCTTCTCACTTTTGTCCTGAAATAGGTAGTAGTTGTAGAACACCTACATAAAATATGTGTTTTGATTTGTTGTGCTAACATATTAGACATTTGTGAACATGTCACAACATCATTCTTAAGCTCCTTACAAGAAAACCTCTCTTACCTGCCTGTGAGTTTTGAAGAAGCCTAAATGTCCAACAAGAAGAGTATTGTGTAATGCATTCAAAATATTGTGCTCCAACTTGAACTCAGGTACAAGGTAGGTTCTATTTTTTGTAATATATCACATACTTACTCACAACATATATATTATCATGTACTTTCCCATCCATTAAATCACAAGTATATGAATTCTTAGTATACTCAAACAACAGTTGATAGTTTCAATAAGAAAAGAATGGGTCTCCTAGAGAGAGCATCAATAATCACATTCTTATTTACTTTAATATAAGGTACACCAATGTCATATGTTTGGAATTTTCTTACCCGCTTATGTTAACGTTCATTAAGATCCTTTTGTTCAAAGAAGTGTTTCAAACTACTATGATCAATTCTACTCTTACCAAATATTGTTTGAACTTGGCTAAAACACACATGATAGCCAACATATGTGTCATATATAGAATGCAATTTTTTTGGATCTCTAATTTTCTTGCTTTCAAATACAATGGGATGTCTATCCTACATTAACATTATTCCAATACCCTGTCTAGAAGCATCACACTCTATATTAACAGGTTTTGTAAAGTTAGCAAGTGTTAATACTAGACATTTACTCATGGCATTCTTGAGCCTTTCAAATGTATTTTGTGCCTCTAAAGACACCATGCTCTAGGGGATTCTTTCAAACCATATAACAAAGTTTTGTGCAACGTACATACCATATCACTTTTGTTTGGTTGAACAACTCCTTCAGGTTGTTCAATTTAGACTTCCTCTTCCAAAATTTCATTCAGAAATGCAAACTTGACATCCATCTAGTACACTATGAATCATTTTTAATCATAATATGCAAGTAGAGTTCTCACTCCTTCCAATTTTGCAATAGGGGAAAATGTCCCTCCATAGTCAATACCTTCTTCTTGTGCATATCCCTTACAAACTAGCATTGTTTTGTTTCTTGTTACTTCACCTTTTTCATTCAACTTGTTTCTGAATACCCGCTTTGTTCCAATAACATTCTTGTCTTTTGGTCTACGTAACAGTGAATAGGTTTTGTTCTTTTTTATTTGCTCAATCTCTTCACTCATTGGTTGGATCCAATGTTCATTATCCAAAGCATCTTTCATTAATTTACGCTCATATTCACATAGTAGGCATGTGTCATTTTTCATTCTTTGTCTTTTCAGAACTCCAAAGTCTTTCTTTAATGATTTGATCAGGTGTATGGTGTCTTACATATTTTTCTAATGTAGAATCTTTTCTTCTTTCTTCTTCTTCAGGTTTATCTTCCATATATGCACTTCATGTATTTCTACTTGTTCTTCTAGTTGTTTGGTATTCACCTGTTGATGTTTGACATGCTCAACATGACGCCTGACATGCATTTCCTAATGCACAGCACCAACTGCCTGTAACTCGACATGTATTGGCTACTGCTACTCGACAACTTTCTTCTTAGGTTTAGGTAAGGTGTTAGGCTCACCTTCAACAATGGATATAAAGCTTCTATAATCTTCAGGTTCCTTTTTACATCCAACTTCATCCTTTTCTACATATTCATCAACTTTCACATTTGCACTTTCCACAACTTTGTTTGTGTTAAAGTTCAAACACTTATATGCTTTTCTCTTAGTGGAATAACCTAAGAAGACGCCTTCACCACTTTTTGTATCAAGTTTTCCATTTCTATTATCTTTCAATATGTAGCATTTTCTTCCAATTTTTTCGAAATATTTCACATTAGGTGTATATCCATACTAGAACTCAAAAGGTGTAAGGTTTGTACCTTTCTTGACTTGTACTCTGTTCAAGGTATAAATAGTTGTACTTATAGCTTCTCTCCAATATTTATGTGCAACATTTTTTCTATCATACAGTCCATGATTGATCTATCCCTCCTTTCAGCTATACCATTCTGTAGAGTGGTCATGGCTGCAAACATATGTCTTTTGATTCCTTTGTCATTACAGAGTTTGTTGAATTCTCCAGATATGAATTCACCTCTGCTATCAAATTTCAAATACTTCAAGCTCTTACCTGTTTCATTTTCAACTCTATCCAAATACCACTTAAACATTTGAAATGCATCATATTTTTCTTTAAGAAACATTATAGTGATCATGCTAGAGTAGTCATCAACAAATAGAATAAATTATTTGTCACCACAGTAGCTTTGTATACCAATAGGTCAACAAAGGTCAGTATGAACAAGCTCTAAAATAACATCAGAAGTATACATCTTGTTCTTGAAACTAGACTTTGTCATTTTTCAAAACTAACATTGTTTGCACATCACATTATCAGATTTCTTCAATTCTGGTAACCCTCTTACTTTCTGCATCTTACTAATACTTACCAAATTATCAAAGTTCACATGACATAGCCTCTTATTCCATAACCATACATCATCACATTGTACAAACAAGCATGTATCATCAAATAGGTTTAGATAGAACAAGTTACATATTGTTCGATCTCCACTTTCAATCAATTCTCTTGAACCATTGTAGATCTTAGCCTTCTTGTGTTGAAATTCAACTTTGTATAGCTTGAGCTATTCAACTATGTCACAACAAATTGTAGTTAACTCCTTCAACCCAATAAGCATTATCACATCTGATCTTATCAAACAATTTTATTGATCATTTACCTTTCACAAGACACAGTGCATCATTACCAAACTTAACACAACCTCTTTTATAATGTTTGAGGTTTTCAAACATACTTTTATCACTAGTCATGTAATGAAGGCAACCACTATTAATTATCTATCTATCACCTTTACTCACATATGAAATAAGTGTAGTTTTCACATCTTCATTAGAATCATCTTTTATAGCAACATAAACTACTTCATCATTACTATCAGAATCACTATCATTCTCTTCTTCAGCACTGTAACAAGACTTCTTACATTTGCCTTTGTAGTCTTTGTATCTTTTCTTTTCTTTTCCATCTCTTCTAACTTTGAACTTGTTGTCTTTCCTCTCATCCTTGTCATCCATGTTAGGACATCATGCAACAATATGACCAACTTTATTGCATGAAAAACATATTAGAGGGAGTCTACCTTTGTATTTTCCTTTGCCTCTTGGTATTCTCCTAGCCATTAATGCTTCAAGATCATCAAGATCATCTTTAGAAGATTCACTTTCACTAACTTTATACTTTATTTTCTTCTTCTTAGACTTTATTTAAAACCATTGTGACTTGAAAGTAGATTCAATAGCAAGGGCATTAAAATCATCAAAATTTGACAATTCAAAAGCAATAAGTCTACCAACTAGACTATCCAAGGTTAGGTCATTACCAAGAGTACATCTCAGTTCTTGTATTGTAGAAACTCTAATAGCATAAATAGGAAATAAAGTTATCCATACATTGTTGATCACAATCTCATCACTAATCTTTCCATTAGCTCCTTTGATAGAATTCACAACTTCTTTGACTCTTTCAACATATTGGGCAATGTTCTTGTCTTCTACCATTCTCGTGTCATCAAACTTTCCTCTCAAGCTTTCTGATTTGGCTCTTAGTACATTCTTATCTCCTCCATAGATCTTTCCCAACTTTTCCCACATCTTTGCAAAGTTGCAATCCTTAATATCATCAAACTCTGAATAGCTTAGGGTAGATGCAATCTCCAACATTGCTTGATTGTGCTCTTGTTTCTCCTTTATTTGCTAGGTTGTCAAAGCTGCAAGGACAGTTTCATATTCATTTTCCAAATAGAGTACTATTGAATCTTCAATTCTAGCATTGTGCAGCTTCATCGGACTTTGTCATGCAGGAAAGTTCTCCTTGTTCAACTTGGGTATCTCCTTTTTGTACATCTTAATATTTAGCTTTAAGTCCCTTCAAACTTTTCTCTACAAGCACCAATGCTCTAGTACCAATTGTTAGAATGATTTAGAATAAATAAGAGTGGTGGGGGTGTGAATCAGTTATCCTCAAGTCCAGATGTACCAATTAAAGTTTTGAACTCATCAAACAACTTAGATCTAATCATTAAGTAGCTTAGTCTCTATAGTAACTTATGAGTGACATAAAATTGCAGTCTATTATCCCAATAATAACAAACTTGCAGAATGTAAAACATTAACAGTAAAACATCTCAAATAACATCCACACAAGTATGACACTAGATTTTACGTAGAAATCCAATTTGGGAAAAACCACCAGCAACATGTCACCAAGTTTTCACTCTTTTGAAGTGATCTCTACTAGGAGCCAATCCTGTTAAAGGTTACAATACACGTTGTTAGGTGTGACCTTGTTAAAGAATTTAATCACCTTGTTAGGAGTGCCTTGCTAGAGGACTTAAGAGCATTATATTAGCATGTCACCTTGATTAAATGATTTACAAATGTCTGCTTGGTCAACCTTGATTAAAGGATTTCAACTAATACAATGGTTAGAAAGTAACATTGGGTTGATCTGAATAAATACAACTCACTTTGCAAATACAGATCACAAATTTGGTTCAACAGTTGATTCATTGGCCGGCCTTCATTATCATCTCCATCATTGATTCACTTGGCAACCCTTCAAGCAATCACTCTTCACCTCAACACTTCATTGTTCAACCTTCTATTCAGTTTGCCAATCAATAGAATCAACAATTGCTCAAACCTTTTCAAGTCTGCTAACCTTTGCCAACCCTTTAGATTAGCCCTTATGCCTCCTTAAATAGGTAGCTTGATCTTTTCCCACTTAAACACCGCCATTGATCTTAGGGTTAGGTTAGATTCACCAAATTCTTCCATCTTTTCATTTCTATCTTCCTCTTCTAGAAACTTCTCCAAAGTAATCTTTGAATCCATGCATAGAAATGCTCAAACACGATTTCACTTGCATTAAATATTCCATCTCATCAATCTTTAACTTCAATGTGCTTTACATATTCTAAGAATTAAACTCTGTCAGCAAGGAATCTCAATTCCTTCACAAACTGTAAAATGTTGTCGCTTCGGCCCTGTTCCTTAGCCTCAGTCATCACTAAACTGTCTTGTTTGACTTACATTGTCTTTGCTCAGTCCATTTATTGGCGCTCAGTCCAACTTCTCTATTACTCTGTCCTTACTAATGCTCGTTCAACACTAAATTTTCTCGACTTCTACTATTCACTCGATCGACACTAGCACATCTCAACTTCAACTATAAGTTTCTTAATCTTCTTTTTAGAAGCTCGGTTAAGCCTAAGTATTTGTTCTTCATTGATCATCTCTTCTAGGCTTCAACTCAACTATCTTCTCCACTTAGTGTTATCATTAAACTACACATTACCTTGCCAAAGTCCAACTGATCAAGTGCCCATTGTAATTCCACATAACTCAACCTTTTCACTAGGTCCTCTTCTTATCTCTTCTTATCAAATCCTCTTCATCAATCATCTCAATGACAACTTAACAATTGTTCCAATTGTAGTTTCCAACAAATCTATCCACAACACCAAGTTATCCTCTGAATTTGGCAAGTTTATTAGGACCAAGAAGCTTGGTGAGAATGTCTACAGTCTGATCCGTTGTAGGAACATACTCCAAGTCTATTGTCTCATCTTCAATCGGTTGTCTTATGTAGTGACAATGAACATCCACATGCTTGGTTCATTCATCGAAGATTGAATTTTGTACTAATTTGATTTCGCCTTTGTTATCAAATAATAAAGTGGTTTATCTTGCAGGTGATATTTGTACATCCCCAAGCATCTAACAAAGCCAAACATCTTCTCATCTTGCCTTAACAATCCCTCTATGTTCAACCTCTATAGAGGAGAGAGAAATTGTATGTTGCTTCTTATTGGTCCATGTGAGGCCATTAGATCCCAAACTCAACACATATATATCCAGAAGTAGACTTTTTATCGTCAACAAAGTCTGTCAATCTAAACCTATGAACCCACTAAGTTTAGGATTAGAACTACGAGAGTAAAGAGGTCCATAATCTGTAGTGCCCTTCACAAAATGAAGCACTCACTTAGTTGCCATCCAATGATCGACATTAAGAGCTGTCATAAAATGTGAGATGTAGTTGATTGTGAAATTGATAGCGGGCCTAATAGATGGGAGGTAGATGAGGTTGCCCACTAGTTTCTTGTATGTAGTATCATCAATGGAGGGAGAATCAGACTTGGTTGATAACTTGACACCTTTCTCCATGGGTGTAGATGCAGGCTTGCAATCCTACATACATAATTTGTCTATTAGAGCTCTAACATATTTGGACTAAGAGATGAATATACCAAAAGATTGTTGCCAAACCTCAACACCTAGGCAATAATGCATGAGCCCAAGGTCAGTCACATCAAAAGACTGACATAAATTATGTTTGATTCCTTGAATCAAGGATGTTGAATTGCCAGTGATGATCAAATCATCCACATAAATAACCAAAAGGATTATGTCACTATTAGTAGTCTTGATGTACAAATTTGAGTCTGAAGAACTCCTTTGGAAGCCTTAATCACTAAGGTACTTGTCAATTTTCCATGCCCAAGGGGTTTGCTTCAAGTCATAGAGAGCTTTCACTAATCTGAGAACCCAATGTTCTTTACTGACAACCTTGAAACCAAGAGGTTGTGTCGTGTAGACCTCTTCTTGTATGTCACCATTCAGGAAAGTACTCTTGATGTCCATCTGATGGACCTTCCAGCCAATTAAGTTTCTTCCCTGGTGGAAGATCGGAAAGGACCTAGGTGTTATTCTTCAGCAGGCTCTGGTATTCAAATGTCATTGCCTATTCCCACTTTGAAATTTCTTTAGCTTTGGAGTATGTTTGAGGTTCAAACACACTGTGAATGTTGGCCATGAGAGTAAAGTTAATAGACTCTATTGGTTTGCTCTTTTTTCGAGAAGTTCTCCCATCAATGAGCTCATCATCACAAAGATCAACAAGTGTCTTAGCCCACCACTTAGGCCTAAGAGGAGAATAACCAACATTAGTACCATGAGATGGTCTGTGATCAGGTTCCTCATTAGAAGAATCTGGATCAAAGTCAGGTAAAGTATCTACAAATTTGGGTGATCATGTAAGAGAAGTTGAAGGTGTTTGTATAGGGATCACTAGTATAACTAGAGCTGCAAGATCTATTGAAGCCCTCGCATCAAGTGGACCTAATGAAAAGTCTAACTCCCAAATTATGAGCCTTCATAGGCTAGTCTGGTGGACCAAGAATAAGAGAAACAAGCATGAATGGTCCTTGCTACTCATAAAAGAATACATCACGACTCTACAGGAGACAAGATATCTAAGTGTCAATCAAGTGTTAGGCTTTGTGAATACTAATGTATCTAACAAGCATGAGTTTCTAACTCTTGGCATCCAACTTGGTGCGGGACACATCAGGGATCCAAACAAAAGCAAGGGAGCCAAAAACTATCAGGTGACTAATTCTAGGCTTGCGACCTACCTAGGCTTCTTCCAGAGTCTTACCTTTGACCGCCATTGTGGGTGACCGGTTCAAAATATAAACCACAATGTTAATTGCTTCTGTATAGGACTTCTTTATAACATGTCTGTGTTCGAGCATGGAGCGAGCCATGTCGGTGATTGTTCTATTCTAACATTCAACTACACTATTTTGTTGTTGTGTGCAAGGTGTGGTTAACTGGCATTTGATGTCATGAGTATCGAAGAAGCTAGAGAATTCATTAGAACAAAATCCCACCCCCCCCATTGTTTGACCTAAGGGTAATAATAGATTTCCCATACTCTTTTTCAACTAAAGATTTAAACTTTTGAAATACAATAAATGAATTTGATTTCTTTTTAAGAAAGTATAGCCACATTTTTCTACTAAAATCATCAACAAACAACAGAAAATATCTAGACCCAAGAATAGGAGTGGCCATAGGGCCACAGATATCGGCATGAACAAGTTGAAGTACCTAAGAAACTCGCCTTGAATTGCCACTAGTGAAAGGTGTGCAATGTTGCTTCCTAGCCTAGCATGCATCACAAACTCCAAGTTGTTGAGACTAAATCTTTGGCAAACCCAGGACAAGCTCTTCCTGAGCAAGCTGACAGAGATAATGCACATTTAAGTGCCCATACCGCTAATGCCAAAGTGTGCTGAGAGAATAGCACCAAGCAAGCATAGCTAAGTCCTAAGAATCACCAAAATCAGTAAGTATGAAAAGACCATGATCCTCAAGACCCACTGCAACAATAGATTGAGTCATCCTATCAATGATGATACACTAATGTGAACTAAAGGTGACATCCAACTGTGAAGAGTGTCACAACAATTGACTGATAAGAGTAGATTTAGTTTCATCCCTGGAATGTAGTACACATCGAGAAAAATGAAATTCCTCGCAGTAGACTGAATTTGGATGTTGTCTTTGTCAAAAACTGTGTGCTCTTCTTTGCCACCAAAAATAACAAAATCTGAATAAGGTTGGTAGTTAGTGAACCAGTCTCTATGGTGGGTCAAATGATGAGAGGCACCTGAATCAATATATCAAGCAGACGACTTCACATGATCTATAGGTCTTTCGGCCATGAAAGCTTAAACGACAAATTCCATTTTCTTAGTGGCCTTTGCACTATTCACTTTGGGCTACGAACCAGATTGCTTAGATTGGATAGCTAAGTGTTTTCGACATCAACCTTCATGTGACCAAAATTGTGGCAATAGTTGCAATAAATGTTCTTCTTTTGAGTCTTTTAAAGATGGAGTAGAGGACTTTTGCTAAGAAGACTATTGAGACTTGTCTTTATCGTTCTAAAAGGATTTTGCAACAAAGGCTTGCTCTATGGAGGGAGAGTTGAAATTGCTACCAAACTGTTATTTCCACCGATCTTGCTAAAGCAGAAATGTGCAAAGATATGTGAACTTTATATCAACACCAGTAGAAGTGATGTTGAGAGTGTCGATAAAATGCTTGTATGACTTGGGAAAACTTTTGAGAGTTATGACCACAATGTCCTCTTCCTCCATCTTGCGTCCAATGTCAAGCAATTGATTACGGATTTCCTAAATCCTATTTAGGTGTTCTTGGAATGATTTTCGCTCATCCATGACAATAGAAAATATTGTGTTCTTGAGAAAAAAAAATTTGCTTTTGTCTGATGTCTCATGAAGTTTCTTCAAATGCTCCCATATATTGGCAATTGTTTTGCCAGATGGAATCTAAGGGAGTTGATCATTAGCTATAGATAATTTGAGAAGCATCACCGCCTCCCAAATATTGAGATCTCATGTATCCTTATCAGTATTAGTTGCAGTCAAACGCATTGTAACACCAAGAACAATTTGATCGGTATTCTGATATTCAAAGATTGTTAGAAGCTATTGCTTCCATGTGCTATAATTCCGACCATTAAATTTTGAATTTCCCTCGAGTAGAATATTAGTCAAAGGTGTCATAGCTCATTTTTCAATAGAAAAGCATAAAAAATTATGAAGGCATGTACTTCGAAGCAAAACATAGAAGACCTTGAAAGATTGAAGGGGATCCCAAAAGAGACTTTGAAAAACCCAGAAAGAATATGTTGTCGATTTTTGCATTTTTTGGATCAAAAATTGAGACACCCAGAAAAATATGACAACCTAATTGAGCTCTCAAAAAACTCACCAAGAATTTGAAATCAAAAAAACATCTTAGCCCAAGAATTAGGGTTTTTGAACAAAACCCTTGAGGTAACATTTGAAGCAACAAACTATGCTATCAGTGATTCCACATTCAAAATGAGGGAAGTCAAAGCTATAACGTCTAACGGAGGCTATCCTCCATTATGCTTTGAGAGGTGTGCCTGAGAAGGACAAAGCTTCTTCAACCGTTTTGCACGAGTTATGGTTGCAAATCATCCATCAAAGCATTTCTAATTGCAAAATAGATCACCATTATACTCAAATGGATGCAAAGAATGGTTTTTTTTCATGGCACGAGCTAAGAATATTGGGACAACTTGTGTGGGTGCAACTGATTCTATGCCAATCGGTTGTATTGGTCTCATTACTATACATCTCGGTTAACAAGACTTCGGTCACCTCCTTGTCTGGTCATCCAACTCATTCTTATCACCAGTGCTTTCGATAAAAGGCTACCCCATATTGGGATGAGCAAACGAGTACTGTGGGTATTTGGTAGTGTAACTTATGACCAATCATATACACGTGGTTCCTGACTTATATCTGATCACATCCATGAGGCATTTTGTCAAACAATGTGTCTTGTCCTTGTGCTATGTCACTGTTCAAGACAACTTCCATGCATTTGGAATGCCAAACTTATTACAGGTGTGGATTACTAACTTCCCAATGCCATGGAACGTCGCGGACTAGAAACAAGATCAAAGTCATTGCTTATACTCCTTAGGATCCTAAATCTCCTACACCAACACTTTGAAACTATCCAATATGGGTGTGCATTAAAAGATACAAGGCGTTCTCACTGGAACTTCCTCTGACCGCGTGGAGTAATGACTCGCAATCTCCTTCAATCATGTTATATGTTGTAGCCTAAGTGTATGCTTCCATATTCTTTCAATCTACCATGGCTTATTGGTTTGTGTTCTTTGTTTGTGATTCTGCACTCACATATTTGCTAATTAGAGGTTTGCACCTACATTATCTGGCACACCTACTTTTAGTCATTGAGGGACACACGTGTCGCTAGCTGGAGCACCAAAATCAAAATCGAACTAGTTGGAGATGGTTCATCTTTTAATTTTTAAATCCCATTAACTAGGTCAAAAGGTTAATAACAATCTTTAAAATACGTGTTTTGAGCCCCACTCTTAATATTTTTTTATTTTTGGAGGCTAAAGTTGTTCAGGGTTCGATATGCATGTTTGGGATGCTATGCTTAATTCTTTTGAGATAAGAGGTAACAATCTTGGATCAATACACATGTTTTATACTCCTAACCTTAACCTCTTAAAGATAAAAGGTTAATATTGTGGATTAAAACACGTGATTTAACACCTTTCCTTAACCAATGATATCTTGAGACTCAAAGTACAAGAATTCAAAAACTTGAAATGCTGAGCGAAGCTGGAGGTAAGTCGATAACATTAATATAAAAAGACCATTGATTGCAAGATCCTTAAAACTTCGATGTCAACATACTTTGACCTCTTCCTGATGAATAAATCTGAAATTTTGTCAAATTGACGAGCGTAAAACCTAGGCAACAATTTCTAAACTTTGTAGAATTTTTTTTTAAAAAACTAACTTAAATGCAGTGGGCAACTCAGTCTATCCACGCTCATCTTGTCGCAACAAACAATAGTCAAAGCAAACAAGTATAGAATGTTCGTTCATCGCAGCAAGAAATCTGAGACTATCGTGTTTGGGAGCCACTTGCAAGCACAATCCGTTTGGAATGTAGCAATGTCTACCAACAGTCTATTTGGAAGTTGCGTTTAGGTTTTAAAACAACACAAAAATGTCAAATGGATATATTATCCAATATTTGTGCGGGGTCTTATGAATATGTTATTCAATCTTACCATACATTTTCACTATATACTATAATTAAATAATCCACATGTAAATTTAAAAAAATCAAATGTTGATAAAAATTAGAGCAATATTTGAACACATAAAAACTTACGAATATTATACTAAAAGCATATAAATAAATTCATTAACAAGTGAAATAAATAACTTTTTGCCTCAAATAAAATATCTTACCTATCTATTATATGTGTCACTTAAAAATTAATGTCTTCTACAAATACCTATTCTCGTGTACAACTATTAGAATAGAAACATATGCATTAGAATATTTCATATTAACAATTTATTTTATGCAATAAATGTCTTGTATTTTCCCATGAAATGTATGAGATTGTCTATTTATGTTGGATATAAGTTATATTAGTTATATTATTTTATATAATAATGTGTTACATATAACAAATATTTATGATTACTAATAACTATTGGGTCCATTTAAGTTGCATATATATTATATTTCATATAGTTATACAATATTCTATTAATAACAAATGATATTTTTTAATTCAATTACTAGAGATTTTTTAATTTAATTATGTTCAAATCTTTAAAAAGTCATTTTTGGGACACATTTCACTAGGTGTGCTATTTTAATGAGTTGTGTGATGAGTCATGCTTTCAAACCTTGAGTTTATAGGTAGTAAGTGTTTATTTTACATTTCTATGAAAAAAGGTCTTACGATATTCCATCCAAACTACATGTTGACGAAGTTAGCCCTCATGACTACAAGTCCCCCTCCCCTACAATGGCGCAGAAATGGACCTGTGAAAAGATTGTTCTTTTTAGATTTTCTCTTTTTTTTTGGTCACTTTCCTAGTCAAATGGATCGAAATCGATCTAGGATCAACATGGATTCACCACGTCATCACCTGAATAGCCTATCATCATTTCAATTTTATCAAAAATGATTCAGCATTGGAAAAAACGAGCCGTGTGTGTCCACAGGGATTCAATTTTGATTTCATTCATAACCGTTTCCAGAAACAATTGCTGCAAAGAGTTGATTCTGCTATATAGATCTCCTTATTCAGAGTATGCTAAGAAATTTGGTGGTGTTACACAGCCCAGCCAGCTACCATTTGCAGAGTATTTGCTGGATGTTCTTCATGTACAGTTCAAACCTCTCTAACCCCTGCAATCATTCCATGCAAGCACTGCTACCCCAAATCTATCCTGCACTTTCTTTCCAAACACTAAGTTTTTGAGTTGCATGACTTGTCTCAGCATCCATGCCTTGTATTCCTCCATGGCTGAAGCTTAGGTGGACATCCAAGTACACCAATTACCAAGGGTTTCATCCAGGTAATAGTGTAACCTTATTGCAGTATAAGAAACATTAAAACATAGATGATGGAATCCAAAAAATATCAAACAGCTGCAAAAGCCTAGATTTTAGGCTATTTTTCCAGAAGATGAGCACACCACTTTTGTTGGAAGATTATGCTGCCTTAAACTCATTAATTTGCCCATCAACAAGGGAAAACCCAAAGGCCCCACTCAACACGACTGAAAAGCAGGAGTCACTTAAGTGATTTGAGTGAAGCTGGCCTCACACACTCATCTCCTTTTATTTCATAAATTTGCCAAGTGTGGGAGACGGACAACTAAAACAGACTTAGCAAAGAGATTAATGAGGGTGGACACTATAATGTTGGAGGATGATTAATCCTCCACTAGATATAGATTCTAAGAATTTGTATGTGTTGGTTCACGATATATTTATTATGCTGCTATACTTCCTGATCCAAAGTAGTTTAGGAACCTTCAAACTTATCAAAACTGCAAGTAAATCATGTTTTCCTCTTGCCATGGCACAATCAAGTGACATAGTTTGTTCTTTATTAGCCAGAAAAGTTGAGGAAAATGTTGACTTGTTACTCAACAGGGATTAGGGATAAGTTTGTTCTTTAATAAGTAGAGTGCATATACAAAAATTAAAACAATTGTATATATCAGACATTCAAGAGTTAGATTGAACATATTTTTCAGAATATAATTAAGAAAATCCTGAAAGATAGGATAATATGGATTGGCAAGCTTGGTCTGATAACCAGAATTCATATAGAAAAGTTAGAACATTCATAGATATCACATATGCAAGGCTTCCAGTGGATGTCTTTTTTGGAAAATGACATGACGAAACTGGTGTTCTCAGATCAGAGCTAATTCATCTTAAAAGAAAATATGAACTACTATCAAATAGGGTTTACAAAATTTAGTACAAAATGTGTTTAATTTGGATCATAAATATGTATTTACAAGCCATAACTGATATTTTCAAAGTTCAAGTGTCAAACATCCCATCAAAAATTAAAAGCAAATAAATAGCATCACCAGATATCTCTCACTCAATCATCCTCTCCATTATTTGCATCATTAAAATCGGGATCAAAATCCTTGACCTTAACATCAGCATCTTCTCCAAACTGAATGGCATTGTCAATATGGGACAAGATGTATTGTATGCTGCAAAATTACATATATGCTTAGAAAGAATCATTAGTATTCAAAATGACCTATATAGTTTGCAATAACATGGTTACCAATCAGAGCTGGAACATACCTGTTTTCTTTTGTTATATCAAGAGGTAAGAAGTTCACCATACTGTAGTCATCAATCTGAAAAACAATTCACCACTCAGTTGACACTCAAAAACAAGAGCCAACCACAAGACACCTACTCAATTCCCAAAATCTGTGTTGTTTTATGCCAATTTTCTTTCAAAAAACAAATTTGTGGAGTAAGAAGGTTTGGTTTCCATACTTCAAAAATCTACCTCCAGTTACTACCCCTATCATAAATTCTTCCTGATGGTTGTTACAGTATAGATGTATTCTTGGAAGGAGAAAAAATTCAACTCCATATTTATGCATGGTTTCTAATGCACTAAGAGTGCAGACACAAAGTATTTCAGGGGTCCAGAGATGCAGCGGTGGAGAAAATTTCCTAAGCAGCGTAGGAATGGAGGCCGAGATCAGGGATTCAGAGGGGGGAGAAGTGTTTCTCAGAAGGAATTAGCAAATTGGATGATGGAATCAGGGAATCTGATTGACATTGAAGTTTCTGAAGAGATTGAGTTGAATATTGATCTTTGGAAGAAGATGGCAGTTATTGGTAGATTTATTGGTGCGAGGTTTAACAGATTGCAAATCAGAGAATGGATCTCTAAGTATTGGTGTGAAGAGAATGTTCTGAAATTCATTCCAAAAGGTTTCTTCATTGTTGTTTTTTGGAAAGAGTCAATCAGAAATTAAATCCTAGAGAAACAAAATTGGTTCTTCGACTCTTCCCTTTTATATTTGCAGTCATGGCAAATGAATTTTGATCCGGTCACATCAGCAGTATACAAGGAACCGATTTGGATCAGGTTGTATAATCTTCCTATTGAGTATTGGGGGGGATGAGTGTTTGGAGCATATTGGACGTTCAATGGAAGTGGATGAAGAAATCATCAATAATGATTCATATCTCTATGCAAGGATTAATATTGCAGCAGGCAAGTGAATCCTGTCAGTTATCAATCTCAAATCAGGAAGCGGAATTTGGAAGCAGAAAGTAGAAATTGAATTGCCTCCGACAATAGGAAACAGGCCAATGTTCTTCTTGGTAAAACCAAAGGTGGTAGGGGAAGCAGATCTAACAGGCAGAAAAGAGAAGAGAGGGCTAATGAGAAAGGGATCAACAATTTTTTTGATTATTTAAGGAAAGCCAAGGGAGTTGGATGCTCCCTTGGTGAGAAATGAAAATCTCTACATGGAATGTCAAGGGATTATCGGCCCCTAACAAGAAACACTTGGTAAAACAAGCGTTAAACAGAATGGAAGGGGATTTGGTTTTCTTACAGGATAGGAAAATCAATCTTTAATAAAGCTCTTAGTTTCTTGCGGTTTTGTCATAAGTGGGAAGGTTTTTTTCAGGAAGCGGTTGGGGCTTTGGGAGGTTTGGGTATATTGTGGAATCCAAATCTCATAAAGGTCTCAGAATTAGAAAGATCTTCCCATTGGATCTTTGGAAGAGTAATTTGTCCGAAGAATAACTTGGACTTCCCCTTTTTTAATGTCTATGGCCCCACAAAATCTGGTGACAAACTTAAGGTCTGGAGAGAGATTTCAGAGAGGCTCACCTTGATTGATAGCAACAAGGTGATTATAGCAGGGGATTTTAATGCCTTACTAGATCAAGAGGATAAGTCTGAGAGTTTAAGGATGTCTTCTCAAATCATGGAGGATTTTAGAATGTTTGTGCATCAAAATCATTTATTTGATGTAGTCCTAACAAACAGTAAATTCACATGGACTTTTAATGCCTTACTAGATCAAGAGGATAAGTCTGAGAGTTTAAGGATGTCTTCTCAAATCATGGAGGATTTTAGAATGTTTGTGCATCAAAATCATTTATTTGATGTAGTCCTAACAAACAGTAAATTCACATGGACTAACCGTAGGAAGAAATTCACCAAAATCTCGGAGAGATCAGATAGATTTCCAGTTGGTTCTTTTTGGGTTGAATCTTCTTTTAACATGGATTCTTGTATTCTTCCATTCTCTCTGTATGACCATTTCCCAGTTTAACTTTCTATTAAAGAATCTCCTCAAAGGGGCAAAGGAAGCTTCAGATTTCAAATCATGTGGTGGAGAGAAAAGGAGTTTTTGCCAAATTTGGAATCTTGGTGGCAAGAGAGTAATATTTTTATTGGGACACCGAGTTATTGCTTCTCAAAAAGATTGAAAATGCTAAAAAAAACTATTAGAAGATGGAATAAGGATTCCTTCAAAAACATATTTGTGGAGAAAATAACGATTGAAGCAGAAATGGATGTGCTTAACAACCACGTCATAGTGGACAGTATGTCTAACGAAGATTTCCTATAGGAAAAAAGGTTAAAGAATGATCTAGCAGAAATCCTACATCGAGAGGTGTTTTGGAGGGTTAAGTCCAAAGATAATTGGATTTGTGCTGGCAATCTCAATACAAAGTTCTTTCATGCTTTGGTTAAATCGAGGAGAGCCAGCAATAGGATCAGCATATTCAAAAGGACCAAGGAGTTTAATTAGAGGATGAAGGCATTATAGAAAATAAAGCAATTGATCATTTTATATCTCTATTAGGGGAATCTGTTGACTCTATTTTTTCGGATCCTCAATATTTGCTTGATGTGATTTTGAAAGTGGTTTCGGAAGAGGACAATTTGGATTTGATGCGTTCTTTTTCCATTTTGGAGGTTAAAAAAGTCGCCTTCGACAATCTACCGGATAAGACACCAAGCCCAGATGGTTTTCCTTCAAAAAAAATTCAAAAATGTTGGAGTTTTATGGGGGAAGACATTTTAAAAGTGGAGTATTTCAGGAGAAAAGGGAGATTTGTGAGAGAGATCAATAATACGGTCATCGTCCTGATTCCCAAGAAACAGGAATGCTTGTCAATGTTGGATTTTAGGCCAATTTCCCTCTGCAATTCTGTCTACAAAATCATCTCTAAGGCTATGGATAATAGATTGAAGACAAAGCTCGACAGGTATATTTCGGCTGAACAACATGGTTTTATCCCTGGGCACAAAATTTCAAACGGTATTCTAATGGCAGGGGAAGTTATTAATTCTATGAAGTCGGGCAAGAGACCAAGTATGATTGTCAAATTAGATGTTAATAAAGCATATGATAAAGTAAGATGGTCTTTCTATGTGAAGTTCTTTCCAGATTCAGCTTTTGCCAAGAGTGGATTAGATTTATCATCCACTGTTTATCCTATGTCCACTTCTCGTTTCTGGTCAAAAGTTCTTTGTGGTTTTTTTCAAGCAACCAATGGTTTGAGGCAAGACGATCCTCTATCTCCATTCCTTTTTGTTTTGATGACAAAAGTGTTTGGCAGGAACATTAGTAAACAAACAAATTTGGCTCAGTGGAAAGGGAGTCTTATCCATAATTTTTCTAAACCAATTTCACACTCAAAATTTGCTGATGATACTGTGCTGTTTGGGCAGGCTTTGGTTAGGGAAGTGTTGGTTGTCAGGGAGGTGTTGGAAAGTTATGAAAGGGGTTCAGGACAATGCATGAACAGGTTGAAGTCCAAAATTTATTTTCTCAATTCCAGCAAGTGCTTGCAGAATAATATTATTAATGTATTGAGATTCATAGTAGGTGAATTCCCCATTGTATATTTGGGGGTCCCTCTGTTCGTAAGTAAGTTTGACCCCAAGATATGGGAGGATATATCAAACAGATGTCAGCAGAAGTCTCTAGGGTGGAAAAATCGGTGGTTATCTCAAGCAGGTAGAATACAAATGATCAAATCGATGCTATTAGCCATTCCTATATACTACATGTCGATCTATCAAATGACTAACAAAGCAACAACATCCATTGATGGTTTGTTAAAAAAATTCTTGTGGGAAGGATCAAAGGAAGTGAAAAAGATCCTGCTCATAAGTTGGGTCATGGCCTGCAAATCCAAAAAAGATGGCGGTATTGGTATGAGAAAGATGGGACTACAGAATCGTGCTTTGGGAGCTAAATTGGCATGAAAGGTGTACAAATATTTGGAGAAACCATTGTGTAAAGTTATGTCAGCTAAATACTTGGGCTCTGCTAACCCTAGCAAAAAATTTATAGTGGCCAATGCAAACAAAGGATTTCACAGGTGGAGCTTCCTTTGGATCAATAGAAATCTTATTACTGAACATCTTACTTAGATAATTAGAGACGGGTAGAGCAAAGTTTTGGCACGATTCTTGGAACGGAGATCCTCAGCTAATTAATTATTTCGAGGATATTAATTGGGTGACTAAAACAGAAGTAGTGATGGGGGCCAAAGTAGCTGATTATTTTAGTAGTCAAGAGAAAAAATTTTGGTAAGTTGGAAATCGATGGGATCAGGCTTCCCAGAGTATTAGAGGAAATTGTCTAATCTCCTTTCAACTAGAATTGTGATTCCTTCGGATCTTGAAGATCAACTGTTATGGAGTGCATCTAAATCAAGGGATTATAAGGTCAATCTCGGTTATGAGTTGCAGAGGTTCAGAACAAGAGATGTTGAGTGACCTTCAATTCTTTGTTGAGGAAAATGGCTGGTTCCAAAAGCAGCAGCATCTCTATGGATTGCTCTTCACGACAGGATTCTCATAGGCAATCGTTTGAAGAGCATTGGTATTGAGGGACCGAGCTGGTGCATTTTGTGTAATAAAGATGAGATGGTGGATCATCTCCTTCTTTGGTGTCCTTTTGCACAGCAATGTTGGGAGTGGTTAGTACGTAGATTGAATTGGAATGCAGTCAAGAATGAATTGTTTAGAGATTTTCTGTTATCATGACCATTGGATAGGAGATTTTCCAAATGGGGAATTCTCTGGATAGTAAGTCCATCTATGCTAGTATGGCATATCTAGAAGGAGAGAAATTGTAGGATTTTTGAAGAGAAAGAGATGGGAGTTGAAGTTCTGCAGGAAAGGACTAAAGATGCCATTGAAGAAGTTGTTAATATCAGGACCCAAGGGCTGAAGTATAGATACCAATCTAAATGGGATCATGATATGGAAGTTTTATGGTAATTCAAATCCAGAGGGGATCACCTCATGAGAGATAAGAAGGCGGTCAGAAATTTGGTTACTTGGCAGCCTCCTCAATAGGGGTGGTTGAAATTGAATTTTGACAGGGCTAGTAGAGGTAATCCGGGTAGAAGTGGGATTGGTGTAATCATTTGAAATGAAGAAGGGTAGTTGGTTAAAGCAATTGCAAGTCCCATTGGCATCACTTCAAACAATGTTGTAGAGATCCCTGCATTGGAAATTGGTATTAGATGGTGTGCATCAAATAGAATATTCAACTTGGTCATTGAGGGAGATTCAAAGGGCGTCATCAAGGGAGTAGTGAAGAGGGATTTCCAATTGTGGAGACTGGTAGATTGGATCCCGAAAATCTCAGAAAATTTGAGGTCAATGGGCAAATTTCAGCTTCAGCATGTTTACCAAGAAGGTAATAAGGCGGCAGACCTGCTGGCGAATTTGGGGATTGATTGCAATGAAGTGTTGGGCTTTGAGTACGGTGATCATATGCCGTTGTATTTGAAGGAAATTCTTTCAGAGGACATTCGATCATTCACAAGTAAAGGCATTGGATAATGACAGAAGGTGGTGCTTCGCCTGCTGGAAGCGGAGTTTCTCGCAAGTTCAGGACCTTTCTCTTCCACTTTCAGATTGAGATAATCTTTTTTCAGAATTCATAGCAGAGATCAGTCAGTTCAAACGGCTTTGCAGAAGATTGTCACGTGACCCTTGTACATCCTTTGTCAAACCATACAGTCCAGAATCCGTGGCAGGAATTCTTTTTAAGGAGAAGCGTCTTCATCCATTTGCCTCACACAGATGGCGAGTGTCTTGGGTATCAGCTGTAGGTGTATGCGGGAAGTGGTGTTGGTGGAGACACCAAGGGAACAAGTATCCAGGATTTTCAAGCATGCCAATGATCAAGAAAAGGCAACCATGACCGATTTGTTGGGTGTTGACTATTGGACAGGAGGCCATGTGCACGATGGGAAGATGGTGTTTCATCTTTTTTAGCCCATTATCCAAGCATTGGGACATCCGGTGACTGCAAATGGCATGATATGGAGAATGATTGCAGAAGAGATTTATTTCAAGGTGACTATTGCCCTGGATTTGATTGACATCAGCCTCTCTGGTGGAGGTATGTTGAGCCTATTTTGTCTGGAAGCCGAAGGTAAGAAGAAACTGATGAAGAAGGCCTGGGAGCTGTTTAAGACTTGTGTCACCAAGGAGTATGACATAAGCAAGTTCGAGGCCTCTTGTCAAGCTAATGATAACCTATTCCCAGAAGAAGGAACAAGAAGGCTGCTTTCTATTGAAAAGGGGATTGGGTATCTCTTTCATTGAAATGGATAGCATAGCTTGTTTGTAACTGGTTTTGTAAATGGAGAGATAGCTCCTACATTCTATTTAATCTTTTCTGTTTTCAGTAATACAAAGGGTAATGCCCCCTAGGCAGAGCTTACCTAAAAAAATAAAAATTTAAAAAGCGCAAACACAAAATGTGCATTGATTCCATGAGTATGCTCGTATGTTTGTGCATATCCCAACTATGTATCAACAACAACAAATACTGAATATAACATTTAATCACTAATCCCCAAAGGAATGGCATGGATGAGAACAAAAGCTCATCTACTACGTCAGGCCCACTTGTGGTTGCTAGATTGAGATTTGATTTCAAGGCGACTTATAAAGACAATTTGAGGCTACAGGGATAGTGGTGTTCTCAGATACCAGGAAGAAAAACAACATAAGCTTTCTATGTAGATTATGGCATCGAACCTGTGTACACATAGCAATCTGACTTGGATGACCAGAAATTCTTCGCAAAGACGAATCTATAGTCATTTTATTGATGCAATAAACAACAGATGATATTGGATGATCAAACATTCCTTGCAAAGAAGAATCTAAAATCATTTTATTGATGCAATAAACAAGAGTTGGTATTGAAACTGGTATGTTAGTAAAATCACAGAGGGCAGATAATCCTGATTATCTGACAACCTACCTAAGAATACTTTTCAGCACTATAAAGGAGCAGGTACTCAAGTCGCAGTTGTGTTAGCAGCAGTTAGCCAATAAGGATGTGTCAGCGAGTTGGTTCAATGCCAAACTCTGCAGATCTCTAGGTTCAAACTTGCTTGGACTACTCAGAAAAGAGGATTCCTCGAAAAATGTTAATGGGACCATTCTCTTTGTTTATTTCTGACTGCTTGGAAGTTTCTGCTACTTTGTCTGGCATCATAAACCTCAGAGCTTGTTGATTATGATTTCATAATTTTAGATAAGACCTTAAGAAGGGATTGTAATAAAGGGTCCAACAGCCAATCCATGGTAGTCATTTTGGGCTAGCACCAATTTTGCTAGTGAGAGATCTTTTCAGGTACTCATAGCCCATATGTGAGCAGTTCAGCAATAACTATGCTTATTAAAACCAAATCAATAGTGGAAAAGCGGAAATTTCCATATATCCTTATTCAGAAGCCAATATACATGTTAGATAGAAGTCTATAAACAAACATCTCCATGTGGCTTCTTGCATTTTTAATGCAATATGGAGTAACAACAAAGGGACAAAACTAACGGTCCCTTTAAGGATGAATAGTATGCTTGACTGCCAACTGCATAAAGCACATTACCTTTCTGAAGTCAGTCCTATTCTTTTACATTCTCAGAGTTTGTTAGCTAAGTGAAATCTTTGTGAGCTGCCAACATTTACTTGGTTATGCTGTGGAGTCTGTTGATGTATAGCATCAATTGAAGTAATGATTGATGTTTATGTTTTATGTGAATACAGTTCTTCAGATAAAATACATTGATATGTGTGTGTGTGTAATTACATTTGAATCATTCACATAACAATCCGTATAGTTATTGGGCTGATGTTGTGAAGGCTATTATCATTATCGGGGGACCTTATGGTCTGCCACCGATCACAAAAAGGATATGTGTGAAGTTGTGTAAACAAACTAACTAATGTTTAGTTATGCATCCATAGAGGCATGACCCTACGTGGCACCACGTAGAGTCATGACTCTACGGAGAGTCGGAGACATGACTCTCCACAGTAATGTATATGTGCAAAGCAAATCGTTGGGACAGATATCAATCCATGGCAGTACAAGTCCCAGCGATCTGCCTACTTCTCTCTGCAGGTTAACACATTCAGATTTGTTGATTCTCCATTGGTGGTATAGACTAAAAATCAAGACACATTGATTGTCATTTGAAGACCAAGATCAAGATATTCATTATTGTTCATATCTGTTATAATAGTTTAATCTATCAGAGATCATTAAAACTAACATGGTATCAGAGCCATTTTGATAAGAAACTCTATTATTCAGAATTAAATCTAAAATCTCAGATTTATAACATTTAAATTATATCCTTAAATCAAAATGGTGAATCATGTAAGGTTAGAGGATAGACTTGAGAGAGCATCAAATTTTTCATCATGGAAAATTCAAGTCGTGATAATATTAAGAGAAATCGAATTAGAGAAGTACATAAAAACAAACAAATCCATGCCTAAAAACGATCCAAATAAAACGAAATGGAAAAGACACAATAACAAGGCAATGAAAATTATAATAGACTCCGTGAAAGATCATATTCTTCCCTCTATATCCAGTCTTAAGACTGCATTTGAGATGTTCTCTACTATCAAAGACACATTTGAAATCAACAATACTAATAGACTGTTAACCCTAAAACAAGACCTAATATACATAAAGATGAAAAATGGAGAATCTATTACATCCTATTTTCTAAGAATCTCTGAATTAAAAGATCAACATGCAACAATGTAAAATCGAGTTGATGACAAAAAACTTAGCATGATAGCATTAATAGGACTTCCTCTATCTTGGGAAACATTTATACAAGGTCTAAGCTCTCAACTCGAGCTTCTTAAATTTGAATTACTAAAAAATGAATGCACACAAGAAGAATCAAGATTAGGCTCAAGAGGACTAAGTATAAATCAAGAGGGAGACATTCAAGCTCTTCATGCAAATTCAAACAAGAAAAGAAAATCTAAACATAATAAAAGGGAAACTGACAAATCATATAAAAACATGATTGGTCCAAAGTTAGATGTTTCGAATGTGATAAAATTGGTCACTCATAACTTATGAACTGAACGGAAGAGAATTCAAGTAGCCCTAACAAAAATCAAAGAAGAGGAAGAGAAAAAAGAAAACTATGCATTTTATTTAGCTCTTTCAAGTGAATTAAACTCAAACAAGAACACTTGGGATTATAGGCAGTGGAGCATCTTGGCATATAATAGGTTTTAGAGACAAATTTGAAAATTTCTCAGAATTTCCTTAGAAGTCACCATTCTACTCATCCTATCAAAGGTATTGGCTCCTGCTCAATTCACCAAAATTCAGGAATTACTCTCCAACTCAAAAATGTTTTATATGTACCTCATATAAAAAGGAATTTGGTCTTTATTTCTAGTCTTGCTGATCAAGGATTTAGAATCACTTTTCAAGAGGACAAAGTTCTATTTTGGCCAAAGAACTCTAATATCAAAAAAGTTATTTCTATTAGATTTAGAGACGGAAGTCTATATAAACTTTGTAATAATCAAAACTTAGCCCTAAGTCATGAAACCTCAAATTCTACCGAAATTTGGCATAGGAGGCTAGGTAATCTTCACTATCGTACATTATCATCTATAGGAAAAATTGTAAAAGGTTGACCTAGTCTCAAAACTGATCACTTAAGCATCTGTAAAAGATGAGCCCTAGGCAAAAATACAAAGCAATCATTTCCTAAAAGTGTTCACAAATCAAAATCCATTCTTGAACTGATTCACACTAACCTTTGTGATCCTATGTCTGTACCTTCACTAAACGGTGTCTCTTTTATGTAATTTTTATTGATGATTATTCTAGAAGAACTTGGATCTACTTTCTAAAATAGAAGGAATCAAAGGAAGTATTATCAAAATTCAAGGAATTCAAAGCTCTAATTGAAACCAGTCAGGACAAAAAATAAAAATAATAAGGTTAGACAATGTAAGTGAATACATCTCCGAAATTATCAAAAACTTTTGCATTACTATTGGGATTAAGAGGGAGTTTTCTACACCATATAATCCTCAATAGAATTGAGTTGTGGAACGTAAAAATAGATCAATTGTTGAATCAAGCATAGCAATGATGCACAATCAAAACCTTCATACTTCCTTCTGGGTTGAAGCATCTAACACTACAATCTACATTCAAAACAAATGTTCACACTCAATATTAGAGAACACCACTCTTGAAGAAGCATTTACGGGCTATGTTCCACGGAGTTTCCGGGACGGGGACGTTTTAGGGGACGGGGACGTGTTTCCGGTACGGGTACGGGTCGAAGCCAAAATTTAGGGGACGGGACATCAGGGGACGGCGATTAAAAACATAGGGGATTTTTTTTAATATAGAGACAAAATTCAAATATGTATATCATAACATTGATAAACCATTCACCATAGACATTTTAGAAGATAAATACATGGAATATTATCAAATGGCAAATACTAAGTGCTTCCATTATAACAATATCACATACATATATAGCAAAAATTAAAATGCCTAAAGGCTTCAAGTATCATGCTGAAATCAGAATGAAATAAAGAGAAGTCCAACTAAAATAGTTGGTAAATAGTAAATACCGAACGCAGTCTTGCCTCACTAAACACAATCTTTGCTCATTGCTGCTACTGCTCTTATGTTTTTTTCCTTCCTCTTAGCAAGTATGTTAAATCGAAAAATGAGTAGAAGAGTTAGTGTTTTAATGGACCAAATATGGGTTGCATATTGTTATTATGTCTTTAAGATGACTAGGGGCCACACGAACAACAAAAATTAGGAAAAAATGTTTTTTTGGGGATGGTTTGCCTTTACCAGATTGATTGGAAAAAAGGGGACGGCCAGCAGTTTCGGGGACGGATAGGGGACGGCAAAACTGTCCCCGATACTGCTGGCCGTCCCCAAGTTTCCTGCCCAAAAAAATTGGCCGTTTCGGGGACGTTTCTGAATTCTTCAAAAAAGGGACGTCGCAGGGTACGGCCAAAATCCGTACCCGCGTCCCCGTTTCGTACCCGGTACGGGTACTAGGGTACAGAGGCAGGGGACGCGTCCCCGTGGAGCATAGTTTACGGGTATTAAACCAGATCTAAGTCACCTAAGAATATTTGGGTGTCCTGTTTATATCCACATTCCTAAAAAGAAAAGAACAAAACTAGAATCATCTAGAAAGAAGGGGATACTCATTGGATATAGTGAAAAAACCAAAGGCTACAGAGATTTTGTTCCGAGTCAAAGAACAATTGAGATTAGTAGAGATGTGAAATTTGAAGAAGATATTGCTTTTAATATTTCTAGAAACAGTGATGAATCTCTTACAGAACCTGTTCTTGAAATAGATGAAAATCACCCAGCAGATATTGAGAGGGAGAATGATATTGAACCATCTAAAAAATCATAACAATAAAAAGAGGCCACTTTGGGCTAGGAAAATGATAGAAGAAAATCAAGTTAAACCTAATGAAGTGATTCGAGAAAGTAAAAGAACAAGAAACCAGTCATGCTATGATGCATTATTAATTGAACTTACAAAAACAAAACCTTCAAATGTTAAAGAAGCACTATCAAGCCAACCTTGGAAAGAAGCAATGATTGAAAAATATAATTTCATACTAAAAAATGATGTATGGGATGTTGTACACAAACCTAAAAAAAATTAGTTGTTTCTTTTAAGTGGTTGTTTAAAATTAAGCATGCACCTGACGGCAGCATTGAAAAGTACAAAGTCAGATTTGCAACATGAGGTTTCTCACAAAAAGAAAGTATCGATTATGAAGAAACATTTGCTCTAGTTGGTTGATACACTTCAGTTAAAACTACCTTGGCTATTGCAGCATTCAAAGGATGGAAAGTTCATCAAATGGATGTTAAAACAACATTCCTAAATGGTAAAATTGAAGAAGTTGTTTATACCGAGCAATCAGAAGAGTTCTACATTCATGATAGTAAAATTCACATATGTAAGTTGAAGAAAGCACTATATGGTCCCAAACAGGCTCCCAGAGCGTGGCATGAAAGAATACACAACTATCTAACAAAGTTAGGATATTCTAAAAATGAAGCCGATCCTAACTTATATTTCAACATAGATGGCGATGATATGATTATTCTTGTGTTATATGTTGATGATTTGTTGATAACAGGTGAAGAACATCTCATAAAGAAATGCAAACAAAAACTAACAACAGAGTTTGATATGAAAGATTTAGGTCTTCTACACTACTTCCTAGGATTGGAAGTCTGGCAAAAGGGTAACTACATTTTTCTAAAGTAGCGAAAATATATAGTTGATATTTTAACGAAATTTGGAATGATGGAATATAAACTAGCTTCTACTCCTATGAAAGTCAATCTACACAAACTGAAGGATGATATGATCAAATATGAATCTACAGATCCTACTTACTATAGGCAAATTATGGATCTTTAATATACTTAGTGAATACTCGTCCTGACATATGTTATGCAACTAACACTTTGAGTCAGTTTATGTGTGCACCAAAGAAGATACATCTACATGCAACTAAATACATTTTGAGATATCTAAAAGGCACTATTGGCATGGGAGTCAAATATGATCAAATAAACATCAACTTTCATGGATATTTTGATTCTGATTGGGCAAGCAGCCCTACTGAATGTAAGAGTACTTTTGGATGTTGCTTCAGTCTTGGATCTAGAATGGTTTCTTAGTTCAGCAGAAAACAGTCTTCAGTTGTATTAAGTTCTACTAAAGCAGAATACATTGCCTCTTCTTTGGGAGCTAGAGAAGTTGTATGGCTATGAAAATTGCTACTTAATTTGTTTAAAAGACCTTTAAAGCCCACTGTGATTCATTGCGAGAATCAAAGTTGTATCAAGCTTTCAGCTAATCCAATCTTCCACAATTGTTCAAAGCTTATTGAAATTCCTTATCACTACATTAGAGATATGGTGGATCAAGGAGTTATTCAACTGGAGTACATCAATACTAATGAGCAAACAATAGATGTCTTTACTAAGCCTCTTGCTAAAGTGAAGTTGGAATACTTCAGAGGAAAACTTGGTATGATCAAATTGTAATATTGTATATTGAATTTTCAATTTTTAATTTATATGAGTTTATGCTTCTATTGTTGTTTAGTTACATCAGATATGTAATGAAAGGTAATGATCTTTCATAGACATATATATTCAGAAGGTAATCATTTGTAAGGTGACGATCTTGCAAATGATAGGCTTGTTATCATGAAAAACTCTAAATATTGTTTCGGACAATTAGAGATCATTGATAACTGTTGATGCGAGTTTTGTATCACTTACATAACATATTAGGATTTGAATATTCAATATGGGATATCAAACATGCAACTCCTCTCTTGAAAAGTTATTACTCATGAAGACATAAGCAATAGCTCCAATGTTCCTTACACCATTGGATACTCAATCAATTTTATCGATGTGATTCGTTGGTAATCACATAGGCGACCTTACGCAAATTGTTGAGGATGACTTGGACTTTGGTGGGATGAAGGTGATGGTGGCTCGGTTTGCGAAATGTGCGGAGGCAGATAATGTTGATGGTGGAGATGATGGAGGATGTGTCTGCCAATGGTGATGTTGATGGTAAAGTGATGGTGGTGGAAGGTGAGTGGATGTGTTCTAATACTCGACCTACTCTAACTTACTTCTCTCTAAACTTCAACTACTCAGCTACTCACTATTCTACTCCAACTCTTATGAATGGAAGGTTAGCAAATGGACGGGGATCAAACCTAATGAGAACTGATCAGCGGCCTCACTTCCACAGGTGCAATGATTCGAAGGAAAAATACAATAGTTTACCACACAAAGCTTACCAACCAGCCGCTAGGATGCTAGTGGCCTAGTATTGATCCCTATCAAACATTTACCAATGCTACCATACAACTATCCATCTACTTTAACTTCACTTAAACAACTTCAAATGCAACCAACTTTAACAACTTGAAAGGAAATCTAAGTAAGTGGAAGTAGAAAACATGCAATAACACCCAATGTTCTTAATAAACATGCAAATCGCAACAATGAAAAAGAGAGCAATTTTGGTATTATCTTTGCAACAATTTCTCCAACCCCTTTACAAATGAGAGCAAACGGCCTTTTATAGGGGCCAGAAATACAACGGACGGTGGAGATCAAAACAAGATCAACGATCCAAATTGGATCCTCAAAACCCTAATTAGGGTTGCCACCCCATCGACCAATGAGAAGCCGCCACCTCATCAATGAACCAATGAAAAAAGTGCAAAAAGTGGCAACCAATGAGAAGGCACCAAAATGGTGGCCAATCAGAAATAGACACTTGTCCTATTCTAAAAGAAAGGAAAATTTGCCACTTGGACTTGCATCAAATGATCTTCTAATATAAATCTTCCCTTTTCTTTCATCTTCTTAGTTAAGGCAATGAACTTAGCTAGCATTTCGTTAACTTCTTCTATAGGAGGACAAGGTGTGTGCTTTGCTCTGAGTTCCGCTGACTTCGCCACGTTGCTTGCTGCTTGTAGTATCTTTTCGTGATCCTTCTCATATTCTTTCGCAAATCCAATAAAAGCACTTAGAGAGGAAAGGGTGCCCAAATGCTTTTTCCTGATGGCAACCTTTCCCAACTCATCCATCCTCGATCCAAAATCTGTCTCATTGATATCCTTTTCTCTTATATCCACAAAATCAAGTGCCACCCCAACGTCGCTCATCATGGTTGAAATAGAAGTGTCGACGCTTGGACTGTGATGGGCAACTTCATTATGTATTTCCTCAAGTGTTATAAATTTGGTAGTTAATGCAACAAACCAAGATTCAACAATACTCAATCCTCCCTCATCAACCAACTTGGCCCTTTGCAAATATGCCTCTGGTAGCCCAATGAACGCCTGTAGCCTAGGAATAGCTAAATCTCTGATGGGAAGGAAACCTTTCCACTCCTCTTCGAATAATCTAAACTTGTCTCTAATGGCCACCAATGACTGAAATGTCGAGATGAAGGAAGGCAAGAAATTTTGCCCATCTTGGATTGTATCATGGATCCAATCCCTGACTTCATGTAGCTGAGCTGATATCTCTCCTGAATTGCTCCCGCTATCTTGAGGAAGGGCTGCCTGGTACAACTGTTGGATAGGCTGGCTATCTCTCCAATATTTGTTCTCAGCCTCCAACTTTACTATCCTTTCATTTGCCTTCCTTAACCTTTCTCTGATTGATGCCATACCGTCCTGGACCTCCTCACACTCCATATCATCTGTATTCCTTCCCAAGTTATGTTCTACTATCTCATATTCTTGGGCCACAATCTCATTTACTACCTTGTTGACTGTTGGAATAGCAATCTAAACCTTTCGGTCATCATCATTGTCGCTCCTGATTACCCTTGCCACTGTTCTTGCCATCTTTTATTGGTTCTTGCTAGCACCCTTTTCCGTTAACCCTTGGATGTCCTCAGCTATATGGGTCGTTACCACCTCGTCTCTTGGCATAAGCATTTGTCTTAACCATAGTGGTGCAGTGCATCTCCCCAAATCTGGATTTGGTTTGACTAACAAAGCATCACCAACAGCCTCGGGCTCCTGAATTATTGCCTCGATGTCGATTGGTCCATCTTCTTCTCTACTAGTTTCTTCCATATCATTTCCTTGCTGATTCTCCGAGAGAGGGGAGTACTCTGTGCTTTTACTATAGCCACTTGATTCCGAATCAGAGCTCACCTCCACCACGGCCCCTTTATCATTTGAATTGACCTCTTGGCTTCTAGCCTCAATTATACTCTCTCTTGATGGCGCTGCATGCTGTCTCTTGGCTAGAGGCTCTAGATGTTCTTTGCCCTTCTCTACCTCCAAAACTTTTTTCTTGCTATTTCTAATCATTTCCTGTTGCCGGCTATTTCCTTCATTCCTTTGCCTGATTGATTCTGTTTGTTTCTCTTTTGGCATCATCATCTCATAGGTAAGGGGAATCCTTTGTCTTTGTAGCTTCCTTAGTCCTTCATTATACCACGACTCAGTATGTAAATCCACTACCCTTGTGACTGCTTCCAAGGAAAGATCATGATGGTCATCCCAATCCACTGGATTCAATTCTGTTCCTTCTACTGTATCATAGTCTTCTCTCAACACATTTCCATCATCCTCCAGTTGATCCAGAATATCGAGGCCTCTCCATCTAATAGCCCTCATCATGTCACCGACAGACTTGAGAAAGCTAGCTTTCTCACATGAAATTCATCTTTGGCATTGGCCCAAAAGTCTTCTATGGTGGGAACATGCTTGAATTCATTTCCATGAGATACCTTGATAAGACCATTGGGATCGAATCCTTGCCTTGCTTTGTAACATCCTAGATGATACCATTCCAATTCCTTCTCTGCGGCTTCAAAGGAGGCCCAATTTGGGCAACTATCATTGCCAATTACGATTGAAAACGAAATACCCGTTTTCCCTTCGTTTCTCATTATTCTATCATAGTGCTCAAGTTGCCTCGCCAATTCTAACAAAACTACCTTGTCAGGTGGGTACCTTGGAAGCCTCTTAGGACAAACTGTACTTCCTGCCACTCTAATGTATGTAAATTGCGAAAATTGGATGAACCAACTCCCACATTTCTTTATCTTTGCTTCTGCTTCTGGTGAAAGTCTCTTAGCAAGTGTCCCTTGTAGTACCCTTACTGTCTTCATGGCGAAGGCATCACAAAATATCTTGTAATCCTTGTTGTTATGCAAATGGAGCTGCGGATAGCATTCATGTACCAAATATTGTCCCGGTCTGCTACCAACTTCTCCTACGGCCTTAAGTCCCCAACTCTTGTACAATCTAGCAATTAGGTAGAACAGATAGGAGCCCATGTAGAATTGCCTTTGGTTTTGATGGGTTCTAAGTTGCAATTCTAAGTTCTCGCTTATGATCTTGACCCAATCAAACCTTCTTTTCCCTTTCTCGATCTCATCAATGAAGAAGTACATCCAGTTTTCAAATTGCATCCCTTGAGCTAGGCCCATGATCTGACTGAGAAGAACAACGAGATCACCATATTCTGGTTTGAAATCTGCCATTGTGAGCCTCGATGATCTGTTAACTCCCTTCCTTCCCTCGCGTATCCAATTCTGCTTTAGATACGTGTAATAGGCCTCTTGGTTATCTTGAAATGATTTAGTTGCTTGGTCCATCATCACACCCGTCATGCCCTTGAATTGGGAAATGTTGAATGTTTCTTCGATTGCTTGTTCGCCAATGCTGGCCAACACTCTCTTCCCTTCATCAAAAATGATGGATTTACTGTTTAGATCAAATCTAGATGCACATTCCATAATCAATTCTGGACAAGGCAATGTGGTAGGAGAAGCCGTTGCATGTACAATTCTGCTCTTGTATATTCTTTTTGCCAAGGGGGATTCTCCGTCCTTTAGTCTGTCCCTCATCCGTATCATGTCCACTGTACCGATATTGGTGTCGGTTATTCTCTTCATTTTTGAGAAGAAGGATGTTTTGGACATCATATCCTCTTTGTCTTTCTTAGTGTTTGCTCGCTTCAAATTCTTACTTGCACTACCATTCTCATGCTCGTCACCCTATTACGGGATGGTAGAGTGGTGGACCAAAAGGCAAGAAGAACCAAGAGGAGCAATCCTTAGACTAGAACGAAAGATGGATGTCAGTTTAAGCACCCCTTGCAACTCTAGATGATGAAAATTCACCTTAACCAATGATCTTACAGCGACTTTTCAGAACCTAGGATGTGACTTCAAGAATTTCAAATCCCTTTGCAAATTAGAAATTTAAACTTCTAAAACTATCCAACACTTGCCCAACAAACAAAATCAAACCTTCATATGCATCCCTTTTCCCAATAAAATCGCCAATTCTGATATAAAAAAAAATGCAGTCCTAAATAGGGAAAAATCAGATCTGCCTCAAGAAAACGCCAAGAGTGGAAAGTTATGCCCTTGTCTTAATTCACCCAAGCATGGAAGTCCTCAATTTGCCCAAAAATATCACCTAGGGCACAAATTGCAGCACATAGAAGGAGAACAAATCACCAAAAGTCTGCAAAAATCTGCCCACAAGGAAAATCGCCAAGGCCTGAAATCTGCTCAAGAGAAATTCGCTCAACAATGGAGAGAAATCTGCCTTAGAACAAAATCGCCTAAGCATGGAAATCTGCTCCCAAGGAAATTCGCCCAACAAATGCAAGAAAACTGCCTTCCACAAACTCGCCAAGTCTAGAAAAATCTGCTCCTCAAGGAAATTCGCCCAAGTATGGAGAGGAAGAAATGAATTGTGAAAAAAGAAATGGGAAAGAGGTCTCTTTTATACCCAATTTCTTTTCCCTCTAAGCTGGCCGACCTGGTCCTGGAGGAGAGAAAAAACCAAAAATTAACTCCAAGTCATGGCCCATAATTAAGTGCTTAGCTCAAAAATTTAATTTTGCCCAAAAGAAAATTGCATTTTTAAATTTGCCAATTAGCTCCAAATTGCAAAACGAAATTAAATGGTACCTTGAGGGTGTTAAATATTTCCATTTAATGAGGGTTTAGTAATTAATGCATCATTAAATTTGAATTTTGGTTAACCAAAAGCCATTTTTTCAATATTAAATTACCAAATTCATTAAAAACTAAAAAGTTTTCAAGGCAAATTAATCCAATTAAAGCCAATTTTTTGCAACTTTCTACCAAATCGATTTTGCTATGCCAACCTAAAAAAAAAAAAAACAAATTGCATCTAGAACCAAAAATTGATTTTTTGCAATTTAGCCCTATTTCAACAAAATTAAAATTTTCACCAAAGAAAAATTTGAGATTTCCAAAACTTAAGTCTAATTAAAATTTCCCTTTTGAAAATCATCCAAATTTACACAATTAAAACCAAATTTTCAAAAGAAATCGTGTAAATACAAAATTCACAATTTTATCCTGCCAAGTTGAAATTAACTTAGAAAATTATTCGGCCTAAGGATAGAATTGATAGCTCTGAAAAATCAAATTGAAACGGGGTGAAAATAAGCTAAGCCTCCCCACATTTGTCCTGAAGGTGCCAAGGCATGAAATTTCAAAACTCAAAATTTTTAGGGCAATCCAAAAATTTGCCGAGGCGATAAAAAAAAAGGGGGTCCCCAAGATTTGGGGCGATGTGTGAAAACCTCACAACAATAACAAATGCATTATGCTTACTCTAGATATTGTTTTAGACAATTAGGGATCATAATATATGTTATGATAGTGTTCATAGCATGGTGATTTTAATTGTTTGACAAGTCACTATTTTAGAGTGTTAAAGTCAAATAATGTGCTCAGATATTCTATTCTGAAATCTATTAAAAGGTGTATTACTTCTCCCTTGCTAAGAGGGAGTGTTGATGTATAGCATCAGTTGAAGTAATGATTAATGTTTATGTTTTATGTGAATCTTGTTCTTCAAATAAAATACATACATACATACATACATACATATATATATAAATAATTAATTACATTTGAATTGTTCACATAACAATCTATATAGTTATCAGGCTGATATTATGAAGGCTATTATCATTATCGGGGACCTTATGGTCTGCCGCCGATTACAAAACGGATATTTGTGAAGTTGTTTAAACAAACAAACTAATGTTTAGTTATGCATCCATAGAGGCATGACCCTACGTGGCTGAAGGCCATGTAGAGTCATGACTCTACAGAGACATGACTCTCCACAGTAATATATATGTGCAAAGCAAATCGTTGGGACAGATATCAATCCACGATAATACAAGTCCCAGCGATTTGCTTACTTCTCTCTGCAAGTTAACACATTCAGATTTGTTGATTCTCCATTCGTGTTATAAACTAAAGATCAAGACACATCGATTGTCATTCGAAGACCAAGATCTATATCTCTATTTCTACAATCGATCAAGTAAGGATATTCATTATTGTTCTATCTGTTATAATAGTTTTATCTATCAAAGAGCATTAAAACTAACAGAGTTGCTAGTATTTCTTTATGAAGAACTAAAAATTCAAGGTAAATTCACCACTTCAAATTAAAAGTGAGAGAACCTACTCATCTTTAGCAACTCGACAAATGTCTTGTAGACATTCACAATGGTGAGTCTTCAAGACAAGGGCAATCAATTCATATATAATGGCATGTGCAAGGAGAACACAGATGGTCTTTATTATAGAGAACAAGATTGATTTTGTTGACATGAGAAGATCAGCCATAAAAACTTTCTTGAAGCATCTCTAATCATATGCTTCATCGTAACAAGTACTTGAATAAGCATTCCAGGGAACCCTTTGGAAGCCCTAAAACAACAATATTTTAAACCATAACTAAAGCTAGAAAAATTTAATCCAACACGTTGGTGTTAGGAGTTATTTGGAGGTGACGTACGAGGAGTTATTTAAATTTAATTATAGTGATGTCGATTTTTATGTGTTTAAACCGGTAGGGTAGTGGTACAAGACAATCATTTCCAACCCAGTCTAAAAAAGAACCAAAACAAGAAACGTGTACACAAAAACTCAAAAACAGTAAGTAAGAAACCAGGGAGTAGGAAAACGAAAAACAGAGAGAAGTAGGCTACTATTGGAGATTGTCGACCATCCATTAGTGTCAACGTTGTGCCACAACTCCACCAACTCATTCATGCAACAACTAAGTTGCTGGTTTGGATTTTGGTAGGAATGCGGGTTTGAGATTTAGGTTCAAAATTCGTCCAAATATTTTTTGGGTTGGGTTCGGATTCATTTTGGGTAAGTCTGTACCAAAAAATATCTTTTTAAAAAATGTGTGCGTGCACAAGAACAAGCAAGTCCATAAACCACTTTGCTAAAAGTAAAGCAACACAAGAAAATACACCACCATATCTAAGTTTCAATTTTATAGGATACTAATTGCATCATTTAGCCATGCATACATCATACACTTGCTTGGTCGCATGCATGGGACATATTTCCATATCAAGGGATAGTTGGAGAATGAAAGGAATCATCAAAAGATAAGCGCAGTTATCTGATGTATTTTTATATTGGTTAGAGGATTTCTAACCAAGCTAGATCAAAATTTGAGATTCAGATTGAAGCCCTAGATTCAAAGAATATATAATAGTTTTTTAAAGAAATTCCTCTATAATCGTCAATTTCGATTTCCTCTATAAGAAAATTTTCATTTTCACTCACAAATGCATAAATGACATATAAACCATATTTTTTGGCCTTTTTAGTGGTCACTTTTAGGGTTGGGAGGATCGAATAAACCAAATTTGGCAAAAAAAAACACTTTAAAATTTTAAAAACAATTTGTTTTGAGACCAAATTCAGCTCAAGTTCGGCTGTTGCGCAGCAAGTTCTTCACAATTCACTCTGAATTCTGCCCAGATTCCTTTGACAAAATTTGCAGCGAATCTATGGCTCTCTAGGACAATTTGGCGAGAATTTGACAAGGACCAAACTTTGGATAGGATTGAACCAAGCTTTGAGGATTGCTGGAGAGAATCAAGTACTTACTGCAACAAGACATTGATTCTTGCTTCTGGAAAATCCTTGCCACAATTGCCCGCCTTCTTCCTTTGTTTGAGTTTTTCCTAGAGGGCTTCATCATCCTCAATCCACCCAACATTACACTTCATTCTTTCAATGTCTTCATCAAGGAAATGGATCATGACCACCAATTTCACAGCAAACCAGCCTTCCCTGGCCTCTCCAACCATTTTGTTTCTGAACCTTTCATCAAAATGCTACACAAAGGGTATGAACTTTATGCCCTCAATTTTTGCAAGGCTGCTTTGTTTCAAAGTAACGTGACTCGCCGCGAGTACAGTGAGTCACACGAGTCAGCAAGTCACCACCTACTTGCTGAGTCAGAATGACCCGTGACCCATGAGCGGCGGGTTATGTGGCGTGACTCCCCTGACTCATGGGTCATGTCGTGACTCACAAGTCACGAGCCACTTGACTCGGCCGCAGCAACAGACGCCCAATTGGATTAAAAAATGACACTAATTTTTTAATATTTTTTGTGTTCTATGTTATGCTTATAACCCTAAAAGGCCTTTCATAACACTCTATTGTGAGAAGAAGAGAAATAGAGTGTCATTGTTTTGCAACTAGTTAAAAAGAAAAGGAGAAAAACTTGCATTTGTGACATTGGAGCTTGCATTTAGATCATCAAGGAGTTTATAGGAGCTCTTCTCAACAGTTCCCAAAGCATTTGAAAGAGGTAAGAGTTGATTTTGATGATTTTTTTCTCTATGTTTATGGGTTTTTTGGATGAATTTTTTTTGTATGTTTATGGGTTTTTTTTTTTTTGTTTTACTTTAGATCTTCATAAAATACAATGCTTAAATGGTAATATTTGGTCTAAAATGTCTTATTGCAGCAACTTTTACATTTTTCCTTACCCATAATGGCTCCTAAAGGTAAAAAACCCAAGCTCTCTAAAGGCAATAAAAAAGATGAGTGTTGAAAGTACACCATAGACTTTCCAGGTAGAGCTAGAACTCAAACAAAATGCCTATTTTGTAAAACCGTTAATAGTGGGGGGATAAATAGATTGAAATACCATATTGCTGGCATACGTGGTCATGATACTGAGCCTTGTAGAGCTGCAACTGTTGAGGCGCAACGTTTTTGTTATGTTGCCTTAGAAAAATATGAACAAGAAAAAGAATTTAAAAAAAAAAACAATTAGCAGAGTTAGCTTAGATTGGTTCCAATTCCCTTCCACGCTCATCTGGAAATGTTTCTAAGTCAGTAGGTTGTGTTGAAGAAGGTTCTTCCCTTCCCCACTATCGTCCTAGTGCTTCTGCTAGTTGTACTTCTTCTACATCTATTCCTTGCACTGCTAGTGGTGCTATGGCTACTGCCCCTTCTAGTAGTACTGGCTTTACCTTTTGTCCTAGAGTCAGAAAATCTAGGTTGGACAATTTTTTGTACCGCATTCCACTCCTGGTGCACAACCCTCACTTGAGCGCTTGGGCTGTAATAAGGAGATACATGAAGCTGGAAAAAAGAGCAATTTGCAAGTTTTGATTTTTCTACAATATTCCATTTATAGCAGCCAGGTACTTCAACTTCATTGATATTTGATTGTTTTACGTTTTAAACTTTTAAGTTTTAAAATTTTTATTCAATTTTATACTTTTAACTTGATGTTGAAAATTTGAAATATGCTTAATTAAAATGTTTTTATAAATGTAACAGGACTCCTTATTGGCAGGGGACGATTGATGCAGTTTCCATCTGTAGTGCAGGGTTTAAAGCCCCCACTAAAGATGAGTTGAGTGGCCCCCTCTTACTAGATATGATTGAGGAGATGAAACTTGAGTTGGAGGACCATAGAAGATTTGAAGCCAAAAGGGGTGTACCATTATGACGGATGGATGGACAGATAGGAGGAATAGGACCCTCCTAAATTCTCTTGTTTCTGGTGGAGGTAATTCATCATCCTCTACTTCTTGAAGTCTAAAATTTAATGTATTATTGAATAACGAAAATTTTGTTTTATTGACTATTGATTCTTGAATGATAATTATTTTGTCTAATTTTCACTTTCCGGATCCACCATGTTTTTGAGGTCTATAGATGCCTCCTCGCATGTGAAAAATGCAAAATTCTTATGTGAGGCTATTGAGCTCATAAGGGAGGTGGGAGAAGAGGATGTTCTCCAAGTGGTGACTGATAATGCAACTAATTATATTGCTGCAGGTAAAATTTTAACTTCTAACTTTCTAAGTTCTAAAAAATTTGTCTTAGTTTTTCATTAAATTTTAAATTAAAAGTTTTTTAACACATCACAAAATTGCATTGTTTATTAACTAATTTAAAATTGCTGCAAGAAAACTTTTAATGGAGAGACACCCAAAAATCTTTTGGACTCCATGTGCAGCCCATTGCATCGACCTCATGTTAGAGGATATTGGCAAGCTTGAATGGGTGAAATCATGTGTTGCTAAGACCAAAATTTTTTGTAAGTTCATCTATAATCATGCCTTGGTCCTCAGCACTATGAGGCAATACACGAAGAGAAAGGAGTTGACTCGTCCTGGTATCACAAGATTTGCCTCTAATTTTATCACACAAAAATCCTTGTTGAGTTCAAAGTTAGCTTTGAGGTGCATGTTTGTTGGTCCAGAATGGAGTTCCTCCTCCTTTGCCACTAGCCCTACAGGGATAGATGCAACAAAATGCATTTATGATAATGAAAGTTTTTGAGAGCCATGTTCGAAGATTGTGGAGGTAATTTAAATTTTAAAAGCTTAAAGTCTTAAAATTTTATAAATTAATTTATCTCATACATATTTTTGTTTTATTTTCATTGTGCAACTTTGCAAAGTTTCATCATTCACTAAATTGTTTTTTTGTTTAATTGTTTTATAGATCACTGAGCCCCTTGTAGCCCTCCTATGAGTTGTTGATGGGGAGAAGCCCTCTATGGGCTACATATATGAGGGCATGGATAGAGCCAAGGAGGCTATTAAGGCCAAATATGTAGGAGTTAAGGAAAACTATGGCCTTATTTGGGACATAATTGATAAGAGATGGCAAAATCAGCTTCGTAAGCCCATCCACGCAGCAGCCTATTACCTCAATCCAGCATACTGTTTACGTGGAGATTTCAAGGTAGATGAGGAGGTTCTTAGTGGCCTATACACTATGATATCAAAGATGGCCACTAATGCCATAGATATATTGCTTAAGATGTATGTCTATAATAATGCATTAGGGCCCATTTTTTCAAGTCAAATTTGCAAAGAAGGTCGTACAAAATTGCAGCCAAGTAAAAATTGCAGCTTAAGCCTTATAAAATCTAGTTTCTAAATTTTTAGCTCAAATGTTTGGGCCTTCAACCAAAAACCTTCAGCAAATTGCCATCTGCATCATGAGCCAGCCAAGTAGCGTTTTTGGATGTGAGCGCCACTAGAGCATGTTCGAGCACAGCCACTCGAAGAGGCATAACAAGTTGTCTGTGGAGAAAATGAATAGGCTAGTCTTTGTGCATTACAACCTGTGCATTAGGACCAAGGAGATTTTGGATAGTGACACCTCTCCGATTACTCTAGAGGAGGTTGATCCAAAGTCTGAGTGGATCACTGAGGCTATTGATCATGTCTTTGATAATGAGGACCTACTATAGGTTGACCAGGCAGATAGAGAGGGCCAAACTGAGGCTGTGGCTATGGCAACAGAGGACTAGAGAGCTCCAATTGTTCCTAGTGGCACCTCACAGGCATTGGTAGAGCCAGAGACTACAGTTGGTCCTAGTGGCACCTCACAAGCATTGGTAGAGCAGGAGAATACAGTTGATCCTAGAGGCACCTCACAGGCTGATGCTATGGCTAATTAGTCATCCAGGACCTAACTTCGACGCCTTACTAAGAGGCATTTTATAGATTATACTGAGCCTGAGGTTGAGGTTGAGGTTGGGGATGAGGATGACGATGACGATGACGATGACGACTAGGAGCCATAGCTATAGTCTTGTTTTAACTTTTTGTTTAACTTAACATATGATCAGAATTTGGAACATTTGATGATGACTATTGAATCTTGATGTGTTGGATTTCATAATACATATACATTTTGATGGGTTGCATGGATTTATCATTTTATATATGATTCTATGTTTTACTTTTATAATATTTCCTTTAGCTATTGTTTAATTACTAGTAATATAGAATTTAGCAATTTACCTTTGTAGTATTGTACTTATGTAATCGATGTATGTTTTACTTTTAACTTTAAGTATGTGCATTATGATCAATTATCTTCTATTTAATGATGTTATGATGTCTTTAAGCTTTATTCAATAATGGGTGCATGGAATGTTCTTTAAATCCTAAAAAATCCCAAAATTTCGAGGTCTTTTCACTTTGCGGAGTCACCGCTGAGTCACTTCCGAGTCTGAGCTAGGTCACGAGTCAAGTTGCCCTTGCCGAGTCCAAGCCAGGTCTGAGTCACGTTACTTTGCTTTGTTTAACTCCGAAATTAATTCCTTGTCCAAGAATAGATTTTGTTACAATCTCGTCAAATCCTCCTAGTGCCTCCCGAGGGAGAACATTTTCCATGATCAGCTTGATGATGAATTTATCTTCACCAAGCTGCAATGCACAAGCCAGCCTTAATTTTCTGCTATGCCCATAAAATGGGTTCAGCTGCTTGGTGCAAGTGAGGGTAAAGGAGGTTTCCATCTCTCCCAATTGCAAAGAACTTCAGAAATGAGGATGAAATTACCAGAAAAGAACTCCCATCAAAATTTTATTCCTGAAGGCACACAAACCAAACATTCCACATCGTAATCAATCTAATTGTCAGTTATTAATTGGCAAGCACAACAAAATTCACATTGTAGTCCCATCACATCTCTGTCATCACCTGCCTGCCACATTTAATGGTTGCACAATAGAGAGTTGTATTTATTATGGAGCATTGCCCACATCCATCCTTAAGTCTTGGAAATCCTCTCGTAGGATTTCATGCATGTTGAGAGTTAAGGCACAATTTGACAATGTGTTACAAGTGTCACGGACTTTGGGATCGGCCCGTACAGCACCACCAACCTAATCTCAAATTGCCAGCCTGGCTCAGTATGAAAAGGGATCCCAGAGTACCCCTATCCCAAGAGTAATGCAAAAGCTTAAAATTATTAACTGGTTACCTCCCAAGCAAGACTTAAATAATGCTATGGCATGGCAAAATGTGCTAGATGATACCACTGTTGCACAATTTAGTATGGCTTAAACAAAACGGCACAGTCCCAATCAGATATGCAATCAACACAGACCAAAGATGTATATAGTGGGGCAAATCACCCAGATCTTCTTTATAATTTGCAAACAAGGTCACAAATATAAAGACAGATCAATACTGTATTCACAAATACAGATCGCCCCAAGTAAGAATGAGACCTCACAGGTCTGTTACAAAAGAGCTATTGGCCCAAATACAAGTTTAAAGCAACACTACAGAAAGGTGCCAAGGTTGCTCGGCCTCCAAGTGTTCGCCACTGTTCATTTGGCATGATGATGGAATTCGGAAAGCATCGAAAGTTGGAGCAGCAAGAAGACAGTGAAGTGCAAAGGCCCAATTTGACAATGTGTTACTTCTTTATTGACCTACCTTCTTATATGTGTTAATTTGAAATCCTCCAAATAGGTTTATTCTGCAATATTTTGGTTGATGTAATTCTGCAGGTGCCAAGCATCTATGTCGCCATTGATAATTGCATTAACAATGATTTGTGAATCACCTTACTCATGTAGTTTCCAGACACCTAGCTTTGTTGCTGCTCGTACTGCTAGTAAAGCTACTTCTGCTTCAGCAACATTGTCAGTTTCATCCAATAAGTGTTTCCTGCTGCAAGCAATAATATCACCATTTGAATCTTGAACAATAAATCCTGCTCTTGAAGGTCCAAGGTTACCCTTCGGATTACCATTGAAATTACAATTCCACCACCCTTCAATAGATTTTTCCCAAAAAACATCAGCAAGCACACCAATACAAGGATTAAACCCATCCCTGCCCATTCACAGGCTTAGTATTTAGTTTATTAAGTAATTTCTATTATCGTATTTAGTTCATGATTGTTTCTATTGAAAACATCGTCTTTGTAAATCTATATAAGTTTCAGCTCCTCTATGTAATAACAACATCGATTTACCATAAACTTCTTTACATTTTGCATAAGACTCCTTGTGCTGGGAGACATTTTGTTTGAATGATAATAGGTAAATGGAAGTTTTACAAGGACAGCTTCATACATATTTTGCTGAAAAACTAATTTTTGGAAAGGGCATTCAAAGTTTAGCGGAGGACATCTCATGAGCTTGATTCATTAATATATTTCAATCTTATACTGGATGCAACTTCTCGTATTTGTGCAAAGTCTTGCTGGAGGCGAATTTAATATTTATATACAATCTCCACCAGCCCATAGTGCTGTGAGTTATGGAATTGTTTGTAACTCCACTGAAGGCCTCTTCCTTAGTTTTCTGATTCTTTTTGGAATGGCTAGATCTCTTTGGCAAGATCGCTGATGGTTTTATCACCCTTCTTCACTTACACACATGTTCTTTGACACAGGTTTATTCAATCTGAGAATGATACTTTGGCAGCAGCTTCTAATCTTGTTACTGAACGCTATTACTGTGTACTAATGATTTTGAAGGCTCTCTTTGTGACACAGATCCTTTCCTTTGGGGTAGCTGACTTACCTTTGGCATGATTTCAGATAAAGAGTTTGATTGCTGTTTCCTTGGGTATGGCTTCAGGTTGAGCATGGCATTAAGTTTACTTCACATTTGTAAGCCATCAATGAGGTCGCTATAAATGTTTTCAGCCTACATTATAATCTGATTCAAAACTACAGTTGCAATCCTTGTATGGAGGTGTTCACTAAAAGTGGAGAACTTTTTTGTCAAACACTGCATGTTTATGAGGTCAGAAGTTATTCATCTCTTATTCTGATACACTGTTTACCCAGCAAGTTGGAGAATGTCATAGCTTGTGAAGAATGCTTGGAATTCATACTCTCTGTTTAAGCATTACAGAGCATATCTGATTTCTTGAAACAGCAGGTAACATAAAATTCAGGACAACTTTAAATATTTCAGTAAGCTACCTTTCAAGGATTGAATGAAAACTGTTTCACAAAATTACTCGGGGAATATGAGTTAAATATTTGTTCTACAACAGGGCAGCCTATTACATTTTTGTGATTTTTCCCCAATCAGATTATCTTTCAGGCCCTTTTTACACCTAGTTTGTTATGCTTGCATAGGGCATTCAATTTGTGCCTCAAATCATGCAATGAGGACAACTGATCATGACACTTTCCCTAATATCATGTTGCCCTATGTCTCACCTTTGCTCATATATACAAGGGTCCTCTGTTAATTTCAGTAGGTTTTGCACTGTACACCATTATTATATTATTTAATTTTCAATAGTGGTGGTATATTTTCATTCATTCTCTCATGTGTGGAAGGTTGTTTTGGTATTGCAGATGATTCTTGCTCCCATGAGTTCTTTTGGTGACTTCAACATGGTATTAGGACTTTAAATCTGCAAACCTCTTCTCTCTTTTCGAGAATTTTTGCCTGACCTTTTCATCTGATGTATTAGGTCCATATTTCCCAGACTCGGACTCAGCTCAGACTCGGCAAGGCCAGCTCGACTAATGACTTGGTTATAACTCGGAAATGACTTGGCAAAATGAAAAAACCCTTGAAATTATATATATACATATATATTCCATGACCTGGGTTAAATCATAAAAACACAGCAAGGTTTGCACAACTCGGCGACTCAGACTACTCACACAACTCACAGAGAGTTATGGAACTCTGATTACATCATTGCTCCAACACTACATGCTCTAGAATGAACCGTACAATATGCATTTCCTAAAGGTATTTTATTTGATGGTTTTTTGCAAGTTACAAGTACATGCATCAGACATATGCACCTCTGTGTCAAGTTCATTAATCTTGCATCAGCCTTCTATGTGGGGCATACTGCAGATTCTATAATAACAATTTTCAAGTTGCCAAGGGACACTATTAGAATATGCAGACAAGGTTTTAGCAAATAGTTGCATTGGGTTTCAATCCCTAGTTGCATTCAACAAGGGTTACTATAATATGTCCCACCTGGATCTGCATGTGCCACCCTAATAGTGCTGCTCCATGTTTGCCAAAAGAGGTGCTATTGTAGTATGAGCCAGAACTTTCACCTATAATGTTGATTTCTTTTGTTCTTATTGGTTACAACTCTTTCTAACACTTCACAATGGTCTAAGTGATTATTCCAAATTTTGCTCTTGGTAACAATAATATTTATTTCACGTTGTTTGTTGCATTTCTTTGTGGTAGAGCTGACTTTGGTCTAATAATGGAACTTTGGGAAACAAAAAACATTAATTTGTCAAAAAAATCATGAAGAATCTATTTGTATCATCCAATTTTCTATTTGGCAAGTATTCTTTTTAAAATTGTGGAGATTTTGGATGCCTTATACAGAGTCAATTTAGACTCGTTCATTGTAAAAATTGCACTTGTGTGCCCATTATCTCTCTTTCTCCAGAAGTGTTTGATTGCTGTTGTGGCTGTACATCAGGCTGTTGAGCTTCTCAATTCAAACATTTTCCCAGCAAAACTCAAACCATTAAGTAAAGCCAATGATCGAAAAATGAGCTCAGAAAACTGCAAAAATCTTCATATCTACAACCCCAAACTGGAATACTTCGATTTGAAAGACAAAGGTGATCTTTATATGAAACTACACAGCTAGCTGCGGGGTCTCATCCCTGAAACCAGCAACTCCAAGAGGTTTTTTGTCCTCAAGAAACTTTGGAAGAACTCAAGTTGTCTCCAAGAGCATGACAATTTAATTCAGAAGTTGAACCTCTCAAATGAGTACACATTCTCCTTATATAGCTTTTTGGAGTCGAATAATACATTTAAAAATATGATAGTTTTCTTTTTCTCCAAAGTGACCTTTTCAAAAAGCCAATAATATTGTCCATGGGGTTTAGCTAAGTTGGTTGAAGCAATGAGTTCTCGTTGTGAAGACCTTGGTTCAAATCCCAAGAGAGACATCTTTGTGGAACTATAAGTTGACTCTTGGTCTTCTATTGGTTGTATTTGTCTCATTGTAAAATGTGGATTCTAAGTTGTCACTCTTGGTCTTCCAAATATTGTTTCTAGTGTGGTTGCTCAAAAGGAGCTTGAATAAGTTTGTAATTCTCATGTTGTTGCTTGATTGAGCACAAGATTTGTAAATGATTTCAATATAAAAAAGCTAATAATATTTTTGAAGTACAAAAAAGCCTACAGTGTCCTAGGTCAAATTTGAAACCACTTGGAGGCCTTTTGAAAGAGATATTACACTTATTAAGATAATATCTTATACTTTCTATAATAGTCAACTACTTGTCTGTAGTTCGTCTTTCAGTCTAGATAGGAATGTTTCCTATCCCGTCTCTTTTTTCTTCAGTCCAGATAGGAATGTTTCCTATCCTGTCTCTAGTTTTGTTTCTAATTCCGTCTTCAGTCTACGTTGTTTCTTTTAGAAACAACGTCCTTGTAATTCTTTATAAGGAACACATTTGTTCCTCTGTTAATCAATGAATCATCTGAAAATCCGTTAATCTGCCAACTCTTCTTGAATCTTGTAACATGGTATCAGAGCTATTACTTAAATTTTTTCGAAAAAATTTATAATTTCTTCGTTAAATTATTTGTTTAAATTTTTTCAAAATTATTTCTGTTGAATTTCTCTAAAACCTGCTTAGGGTTTTTGGCCTAGAGAAATTCCCGAACTCGGGTCTGCCTGTGTTTGTTCAGCACACTCTAGCCCCATTCGTCCATGCACATCGATCCTTGAAGAAAAATCTGCCATTTTTTATCAAGAAATCTTAAGTGTTTTCAACTTAGTTACCGGATTCGCCTGGGAATGGCCGGATCCGGACTCAGGTCCGATTTTGATCCGGATCCACGTATGGATCCGTGAGGATCCGGGCAGGATTCGTAATCCTGCCTGTGGATCCGTAAGGATCCGCGAGATCCACAGGCAGGATTACAAATCCTGCCCGGATCCTCGAGGATCCACGCGCGGATCCGCGTGAATCCGCGGCAATGACAGCCAGAACTTGCAAAAACATGGGCCCATTATCATTTTTTAATGTTTTTTTTTTGCCCTAAAGGCCCTAAACCCTAAAAACGACCCTCTAAATCACAATGCAAGTTCATTTGCTCTCTATTTTGCTCTCTATTTTGCTCTCTCATTTTGCTCTCTCATACTTGCTAGTTTGAAGTGAAGTGCTTGGATTCGAAGGAGATCGGTTGTGGAGCTTCAAATACCTTGCAAGAAGTGTTTAAGGTATGCATTTCAACCATATTCTTGAATTCTTTCATAGATTATTGATTTATTTTTTAGTTTTCCAAATTTTCAAGTTTTTGTGCAAGTGTGAAGCATGGTTTTCTTTCACTTTTTTTTTCTAGATTGCAAGAATAGAACAATGAGTAATCAAGGTTCAGTGGGTGGGGGTGGGGCTGCATCACCAAGCTTCAAAATTGATAAGGGGTCTCCTTTATGGAGACACACAACAAGAGTTGCACAATGTCCTAGGGGTGGGGCATACATATGGAAATGTAATTTTTGCAACATACAACACAGAAGCAACTATTCCCGAGTGAAACTACATTTTTTGGGCCCTGCGGGTGAAGGAATTCACATGTGTCAAGGTAGTGATAAGAAGGGATTACCAGCTGCACAAATAGCAGCATTAGCAAAAGAGCAAGATGATGCTGATAGAGCAGTTGCAAAAGCAAAATGTGGTGCTTCCAAAAAAACAAATATACCAACAGCATCATCTGATCAAACAAACACAAGAACACATCCTTTTTTGCCTATGCCAACTACAAATGATAAAGATGAAGACCCATCTCCACTCACCCGCAAGAGAGGCCCACTAGATAGGGCATTCCAAATTGAAAAGAGAGACATTGCTGATCACAAAATTGGACATTGTTTAATTGCAAATGGTGTTTCATTTAATTTTGCTAGATCACCTTATTTTAGGGAGATGGTGGAAGCAATAAATGATGCACCCCATGGTTACAAACCGCCTGGTTATGAGAAGTTGCACACTACCATATTACATGATGAGAGGAGAAATGTAGAGGCTCAACTTCAATCAATAAGAGATTTTTGGGTTCAATCGGGTGTGTCTATTATTTCGGATGGTTGGAAAGATTGTAGAAACCGTCCATTGATCAATGTTATTGCTGTATGCCCTAAGGGGGCAATGTTCTTGAAGGCAGTTGATTGTGAAGGGCAAGTGAAAGATGCAGAATTTATTTCACGCATTCTCATTGATGCCATAGAGTCAGTGGGTCCTGATAATGTTGTCCAAGTGGTCACGAACAATGCAAAAGTTTGCAAGGCTGCAGGGATAATTGTAGAGTCTAGATATGATCATATCTTTTGGACACCATGCACCGTCCACTCTCTCAATTTAGTGATGAAAGCAATTGGCACCGAAATAGATTGGGTGAAAAGGATATATGAGGAAGCTGAAGAGATTCAAATGTTTGTGACAAATCACCACATGTCACAAGCAATTTTTAGGAGTTTCTCGGACTTGGAGTTATTGAAGGTAAATTTTTATATTTAATATATAATTGAATATTATTGGATTCCACAATTATTAATTTTTGTTGTTGTTTACATTAACATGTTTTAATTTTTAAATGTTTTACTAACTTGAGTTTAACATGTTCTTAGGTTGCTGAAACCCGCTTTGCCTCTCACACAATCGTCTTGAGACGACTTGTGAAGGTAAAAGAAGCATTGAAGCATATGGTCATTAGCCCCCAATGGGGCATTTGGAAGAATTCCAATACAGCAAGGGCTTTAAATGTGAGAAGAATGATACTAGATGAGGATTGGTGGGGTCTTGTGAGTTATGTGTTGGAAATCACCGATCCAATAATGGCAATGCTTCGCTTCGCAGATAGTGATGAGCCATGCCTTGGGGATATTTATGATTCCATGGATAGTATGCTGGAAAAAATTAAAATGGTAAGTTTTACGCTCTCTTACAACAATTTTTTATTTGAGAGATATCTAGATTCTAAAGTTTAAATTGACATATTCAATAATTATAATTATTATTCATATTTCATATCTTAGGTCATACAGAGGATGGAGAATGATCCTGAGGACACCCTTTACAAGAAGGTGGAAAAAATTGTTCATCATCGATGGAACAAGATGACCACACCTTTGCACCTCCTTGCATATGCTCTATCCCCGAGGTACTGTAGTTCTTATCAAATGTTTGTGCTTATTTTATCCAATGTTTGTGCTATTGATATTTGATAGTGTTCAATTGTCTTTTGTTATCCCCAGGTACTATAGTGCAGATGTACTTCGCCTTCCAGGTAGAGTGCCACCATTTAGAGATGCAAAGGTTGCAGATGGGTATAAGAGGGCACTAGCTAAGATATTCCAAGATCCAGAGATTGGGGCAATTGTGAGGAGTGAATTTGCTGCTTTCAACTCAGGTGAGGATTTTGACCCTATTGCCATAGCAGACCAAAGCAGGATGGGTGCCATCAAATGGTGGTACCTTCATGGGCAAGCCTTCACGTACCTCCAACCTCTTGCCATAAAGGTCCTATCCCAAGTAAGTTTGTAAAATTAAGCTTAAGGTTAACATTCTCAATTCCTTGAATTTATTATTTAATTTATTTATCTTGATTGTTGTATTGATAATTTTTAATTTCTCTTTAGGTTGCCAGCTCTTCTGCCGCTGAGCGGAATTGGAGTACTTACTCCTTTATCCACTCAATCAAACGCAACTGGTTGGCTCCAAAAAAATCAGAAGACCTTGTGTTCATTCACAACAATTTGCGCTTGTCACGGAAAGACCCTAAGTACAAGAAGGGGCCCGAAAAGCTTTGGGATGTAGCTCCCGAGACTCCTGATTTAGATATGACCATCCGGGATCTTGCTAGATCCACTTTGATTGATGTGGATGATGAGGAGGAGGATTATGAGTTAACAATCCCCTCTACTACTAGTGGTTTGGGTTCCTCTACTGATACAGATGCAGCACTTGCAGCTCACCAGTACCCCTCTGATGCAGATTTTCTTGAAAATCCATTTGATGATTAAATAAAAAACTTTAGTGTTGACTCTTGACTCTTTTATGAGTAAATCATGTTATAAACTTTAAGTTTAATAATCTATATTTTGAATGTTACAAACTTTCACTTTCAGTAATTCAATGTGAATGTGTTGATTTTCTTTATAATCGTGAAAATAGATTAATTATCAATGTCATTGATCAAGTATACTAGATTCATAGATGCATACTAGAATCATAGATTCATACTATGAAATGATTTAGTTTTAGAATTATGTATATTTCTCTTATTTTTTAGTATATATAATGCATATATATATATATATATATATATATATATATGCACAAATCCTCCACGAATCATAATTGGGAAAAAAAAAAATTCCCGAATCCACGGATCCGATTCACGTGCCCGAATCGGATTCATGTCACAAATCGGCAACCAAAAAACGCTTTTTTCAGCTAGGGCCATTTTTTTCGAAACCCTAATTTTTGGGGTCGAAAAAATATTTTGTTTGCAAATTCTTGGTGGGTTTTTTGAGAACTCAACTGGGTTGTCGTCCGTTTTTTCTAGGTGCCTAGATTTTTGTGCCTCGATTTTCGAGCCAGCAGATCTAGAAATCGACAGCAGATTCTTTCTGAGTTTTTCGAGCTCTCTTCTGGGTCATTCTTTGATTTTTTTGGGTCTTTCGTATTTTTGCCTCAAAGAACATGCCTTCACAGATTTTCACAGTTTTTCATTGAAAAACGTGCCATGGCATCTCTGACAAATATTTTGCTCGAGCATAATTCCAAATTCAATGGTCGCAATTATGGAACCTGGAAGCAGCGCATCATCGCAATCTTCGATTATCGAAACACCGATCAACTTGTTCTGGGTGTTACACAGCGTCCGACTTCTCCGGGTCCTGATCAAGGTGAATCTACATTTTTCGCCTTCTGAATTTGTTTCTGAGATTCTGGGTTTGTTGATTTTCTCCTCAAAAATCATTTCAAGTTGTCTGTAATACGCAAGGTTGCGTGAGATTCTGGGTTTGTTGATTTTCTCCTCAAAAATCATTTCAAGTTGTCTGTAATATGCAAGGTTGTGTGAGATTTTGGGTTTGTTGATTTTCTCCTCAAAAATCATTTCAAGTTGTCTGTAATACGCAAGGTTGTGTGAGATTCTAGGTTTTACCGTTTTTCCCACAAAAACGAAGTTTTGTAAGTGCAACCTATTTTGAGTCATAGCACTCTTCTGGCAAAGCTTCTTGGTTTCAACATTCTGTAGATCCAGGGAGGGTCTCAATTATCCCAGAATGTTCTGACATTCGTACGTTGACCATTAAGGGAGGGTATTAAGATAATATCTTATACTTTCTATAATAGTCAACTACTTGTCTGTAGTCCGTCTTTCAATCTAGATAGGAATGTTTCCTATCCCGTCTCTTTTTTCTTCAGTCCAGATAGGAATGTTTCCTATCCTGTCTCTAGTTTTGTTTCTAATTCCGTCTTCAGTCTACGTTGTTTCTAGAAACAACGTCCTTGTAATTCTTTATAAGGAACGCATTTGTTCCTCTGTTAATCAATGAATCATCCGGAAATCCGTTAATCTGCCAACTTTTCTTGAATCTTGTAACAACACTTAAGTTGTTACTTTAATATTTTAGCATTAGAAACTTGAATGAATAGTTAGATGATTTCACCCAAGCTGCAAAAAGCGTTGAAATAGAAAAGAAACCAAACTTTGATCATTAAGACATGATACTAAAGACTTGAGATGATGATCAAAGGCACGTATGTGACATACTAAAAATAGACTACTACTCTAAGAAATTTGAAGAACTCCTAAAATAGAGAAAACCACTTCTAAAAGTGTAATTAGGATTTGTTATGACCTTTTCACACATCACCCCATCGCAGATGGGGATCCCTATTTTTGCTGAATAAGCCTAGTCTATTGGTTTTCGTTCTTGATAAGGTTCCCCGTGACTCAAATGGGAATAGGTGAAATTGGCCAAGTCTAGAGGAGAAGTGTTGTCCACCTTTGGCTCCTAGAATGGAAACTATGTTTCTCAGTGAATTAGGTCAAGCATGAGAAGGAATTGAACTCTCACAGAAGATGCTACTAAAGTTTTAAACATTTTGACATATTTGCTATTTTTAGAACTTCCTATCTTTTGTTAGTTTCACTTTATCTCGAAAAGGCCTTATTTTGAGTTTTGAAGTCCTTACTATTAGTACAGTATACTTTTAGAAAGTTTCACTCTACCTCCAATTGGCCTAGTTTTGTGTTTGAACAAACTTACTACTTATACTAAGTCTATTTTTGGCAAGTATTGTTTGAGAATTGAACACAAACAGAAGACGGGGAAAGAGGTATCCAAATCTATATTAAGAAACATGATCAGACCATGCAGTTGTTCTAAGAAGCCCTTTGTTCATAAAAGCAATTTCAAAAAGCATCCTCGAAAAAGTGGCTAGGAAAGGCATTTCCAATAAACGAATTAAAAAAGCAGCCGAAAACATGTGAAGTTTTCACATCATTGTCCCAAAATTTTTTGGGACCCCCTTTTTTATCGCCTTGGCAATAATTTTTTGAAGTTGTCCAAAAATTTCCAATTTTAGAAAATTTTATGCCTTGGATGCCTTCGGGTGAAGAGGGAGGAGGTTAAATTTATTTTTCACCTGGTCTTAGCTTGATTTTCCGAAGCTTGTATTTTTATCCTTAGGCCAGACAAATTTCAAAGGCAACATTTTCTCGATAATTTGGACTATACTTGGCAAGATAAATTTATTAAATTTTGGGTTTAGACAATTTTTATTTTGAAAACTGGATGTAATTATGTGATCTTTAGCGTTTTCAAAAATAAATTCTTTAGGTTTAATTATTTCGGAAATTATAATTTTTGGTGAAAATTTTGATTTTGTAATAGTGAAATTGAATTATAAAAATCGATTTTGGATTCTAGAGAAATGATTTATTGCATTGCAAAATCGATTTTGGATTAAAATGCAAAAATTGGTGTTAAATATGTTAAATTTGCCTTGAAGATTTTTAAATCTTTTAAGAAATTGGTAAATTAAAATTGAAAAAATTGATTTGGCTTGCCAAATCCAATTTTAAATGATATTTTAATTACTAAAACGTCATTAAATGAAAATGTTTAGCATCTCCAAGGCTTTATTAATTTTATTTTTGCAATTTTGCTCTTAACCGACAATTAAAAATGTAAAATTTCACTATGGCAAAATTAATTTTTAGCTTGCCATTTAATCTAGGCCAGAATTGTGCACTAATTAAATTTTCTTTCTCTCTCAGGGCTAGTCGGCCAGCTAGGAGGAAAGTGTGGAGTTGGGTATAAGAAGGCTTCCCCCTTCCTTCATTTCTCATTCCACAAGCAGGTCTCTTCCTTTCCTTAGCGATTTTGAGGCAACCTTCTTCCATTTTGGCGATTTTTCTTTGCAAAGGGAGAACATTATCAGAGTTAGTGATTTTTGCAAGGAGCAGATTTTCATGTTTGAGATCTGATTTTTTTTTTTTCCATAGAGAGTTGGGATTCTTGCCCTAGCCGAAATTTGTGGAGCTGAACTTTGTGGAGGTCTGATTTTCCTAGGTTGGACGATTTTTGTTGACATGATCAAGGACCTAATTTTTGGCACATGCAAGGGCAATCTCAAGAGGACAGAATTCTGATTTTTCCAGCTAGGGCATCATTATTTGCAAAAGGGCTTGAAATTCTTAGGTCTGATCCGAACTTCAAAGAAGACCAAGATATTGGTAAAGGTGAATTCAATTCATTCTAGAGTTGAAAGGTGGTCCTTAAGTGGATTTCACTCCTCGTTCTTGTCTAGTTTTGTTTCTCTTGATTCTTCTTGCATTCATCATCCACCACTTCATCATCCCATCTATAGGTTGAAGATTGGAGAGATAAGTGTAGAATCCATGATAGGACATTTGGCGAGGCAAAAATAAGCTAAACCACCCTAGGAATGAAGTTGGGAGATATAAGTGCAGTCCATACTAAGGTAATGAAGGGGCAGAAATAAGTGGTAGTCCCACCCCTAGGTTGAAGATTGGAGATTAATAAGTGTAGTGATAGGACTTGGCGAGGCAGAAATAAGTTAGAATCCATCGATAGAAAGAAGTTTGGAGATTGATAAAGGTAGTCCATATCACTTAGAATGAAGGGGCAGAAATAAGTGTTTAGGATGGTAAATGTTAGTGCAAGCAAGAACCCTAAGGGAACAAATACTAAGAAAGACAAAGAGGATATAATGCCCAGAACTACCTTCTTCTCAAAAATGAGGCGAATTACCAATACCAATATTGGTATAGTAAACATGATACAGTTGAGAGACAAACGATGGATCAGGCTGCCAAGTTCCACCAGGATAATCAAGATGCCTACTTCACTCTCCTAAAACAGAATTGGGTACATGAAGGCAAGAAGGGAGTCACCAAGGCGTCAAGGTTCACCAATCAGACTTCAAATCAGAGTATGGTGACCTCATTGTGCTGCTCAACTAAGTCATGGGCGTCTCACAAGATATGCAATTCGAGAATTGGATGTATTACTTTATTGATAAAATTGTAAATGGAAAGGGCAAATTTGATTGGGCTAGAATTATAAGTGAAAATCTAGAATTACAACTTACAGCAGTGCAAAACTAGAAGCAATTCCATATGGGGTCCTAGCCCTTCTATTTGATTGCAAGTTGGCCAAAGTTGAAGTGCGAGCTTTGGTGAAGAATGAAATCGGGTGAAGGACGAATTTGATTGAAGATTGAGATTTAAGAAGCCCCACGATTTCAAGAAAGAGCGGATTAGTAGAAGAGATTTGAAAATATTTGAGGTTGGGCAAGGCTTGGCTATTCGTGCAAGCTAGCTTGGTTGGATACGAATGGGAAAGTGGAAAGACTAGGAAGGTTAAGGAAGGCAAGGCTAATGGGGGAGGTTAAGTTCGATTTCAAGGTAGTGGCCAAGAGCAAGGCTCTCAAGTTGCAAAGAAGTTAACATCCAGGGAAATCATCGAGGCCAAGGCAAGATTACACCAAGTGTATGAAGACCTCATCCTTTTAGGGTCAGGACATCAAGTACAAGCACGTTCAAGTGGTGATGAGAAAGTTTCCAAGGACAAGCTCAAGCATCCAAGGCTCCACCTTATTTCAAGGATTGAATAAAGTTATAAGATAAGGTTGATGAGGTGGCACTTTCATGTGCATGCAATCAAATCATGCCAAGTGTCCTATGTTCACATTGGTTGACAAATTATTGTAATTTTCTCATTGGCCCACAAAGTTGGTGCCCTCATGTAATTGGTTGAATAATGCCAACCCTAATTAGGGTTTGTAAGATATAATCTTGGCCCTTGATTTTGCCTCTTAATCTCGTCCATTCATTGTAATTTGGAGCCTCTATGTAAGGCCATTTTGCTCTCATTTGTGAGAGAGTTATGTTGGAGAATTGTTGCCAAAATACTATCAAAATTGTTCTTTATTCATTGTTGTGACTTACATGGTGGATATACATGATCATTTTGGTGTATTGCATGATTCTTCTCATCTCTCAAATTAAAGTAGGATTTCATTTCATGTTGTTAGAGTAGAAGTAGATGGCTAATTGTATGGTGATGTTAGTGAATGTTTGATAGGGACCTATATACTAAGCTACTAGCATCCTAGTGGCTTGTTAGGAAGCCTTGTGTGGTAATCTAGTCCAAATGCTCCTAAGTTCTACTTGCATATCATCTTTCCGCTTGTACTTCAAGTTGGGTTGGAAGATCGGTGTCAGTGTGAAAATCCTAAAAGTATCCCTTAGAATCATCGCACCAATGGAGGTAGTGCCACTGGCAAGCTTTCATTTGGTTAGATACCCATCCATTTCCTAATTTCTCCATCCATAGGAGTAGTAGTAGAGCAATAAGCATTTAGTGGTAGGAGTAGTTGAAAGTGAAAGTGATCAAGGAGAAAAGAACAAGTCAAGCAAGCGAAGTACCACCAAGTTATCTTCGAATGAATAACATAAGCCCACCTATGTGATTACCAGCAAATCACATCGATATACTGAGCTAATATCCATAGGTGTAACGAATATTTGAGTTATTCTCATGTCCTCATGAGTATTAACTTTTCAAGAGAGGGATTGAGTATTTGATATTCCCTATCAAGTATTCAATCACTATATGTTATGTAGTGGTACAAAAACTGACATCAACAAAATAGTGATCTAAAAAAGGGTGAAAAACACTCAAAAGCATATAGCTCCGCAATGATTCTGAAATGGGGTCATGTAGTGATGTTTTCACACCATCGTGCCATTGTAAATGAGGACCCCTCTTTTTGTTCTAGTTGTAGGCTTTAGTTGTCTTTTGGGTCCTTGATAGTAGTTGTTCTTGGGTCTTTTTGTCCTCGGCAAGATTTGAAGAGATGAAGGTTTGGGCTTAAAGTTCGAAAGCTTGCAAGGGACTTCTGAAATCATTTTGAGGCAGTTTTTGTCGCCCGAGTTTGGTAATTGAATAAGTTTCAGTCTAAACAATGAAGGTTTGCACACTTGGGAAATGGGAGTAGACTTGTGAACAAATTTGGAAAGTGGTGGAAATCTTCCCCATGGATATCCTCAAACTCCAGTATTTCTACCAACTATCATCTCTCCCCAAACTCTCAAGATTTTTCCTTAGGACAAAGGGGTATGGTGCAAACTTGGTTGTGGGAGATCCTTACTAAGGCAACAAACTAATTGATGCAATGTTAAAACAATGAAGTGAAGAAGGAAGATATTTTTTATTTGACAAAGATCACTCCTGCAAATGTGGTGAAAATCCTCTGATCAAAGGATTTCTCCATGGATATACTCTCTCCTCAGGATTTCCCCTCCATGATGAATCTCAAAGAGGTGCAAAATAACAAGTTTTGAGTTTCAGTTGTCAGCAAGGTCATGGTGGAAATCCTCAAAGTCTAGGATTTCCACTTCTTTCCTCTCAAAGGCAAATTTCCCCCACCTTCAAGAGCACCCAAACCAAGTCTAAGACAATGGATCAATAGCTTTAGAAGCGGAATGGAGCAAAGAGCTGTCAAAGCAATGTTAAATGGTAAGTTTGTGGGCTGAGGTAGTCAATGAGGTAAGATCTTCACCACATTATTCCTCAAAGTTCCAAATTTCCGCCACATTACAGTTGCCAAAACCAAGTAGACGTTGATGAAGTCTAAACTAAGTGATAAATATGCTAAGAGGCATTATAATTGCCAAAACCAAGTAGAAATTGATGAAGTGTGAACAAAGTGATAAATATGCTACGAGGCATCAAAGGGGGCAGATTTGAGGTAAGTAATGGCCTGATAAGGTGGGGGATTTTCATCAAAGGACTTTCACTACATTTAATCCTCTATATTTCAAATTTCCACCCTTCCACTTTCAACCTAAATATGTTTTAGGTAAAGTGGAGACTGTGGGAAGTAAAAAAAGGTGGAAAATGAGATCAAGAGATGAGTATTTGAATTGGAACAAGTAAAAAATGTCCTGGTGGAAATCCTCAAAGTCTAGGATTTCCGCCACTTCAATCCTATGATAATGAAAATTCCACCCTCTTAAAGAAGCTTTTTTTTTTTCCTTTGAAAAAGGTATAGGCAGGTCAAATGAAGTGAAGACAGTGAGATATACAGTCAAAAACACTGAAAAAACCATGTCACAAGACTCTGGTGGAAATCCTCATTGAAAAAAAATGCTCTAGGAATTCCACCAAAATTCTCAATTATCTAAATCTTCAAAGTTCGCCCAAGGCTGGGCCTTTTCAAATTCGAAATAAGAAAGGCTAGGTCGGCCAGCAGAAGGGGGCCCAAAACATTTAAATTTCATCATCTAAAAAGCCAGTTCAGCCCTCTAGGGAAACATGCGCTTTGGACCCCTAGGCTACCTACATGATGGTGGGGCTTTCCAAATAATTTTAACATCACTCCATGCCTAATTCGTTTCTGCAACTAGTAGTAAATATTCCTTATAAGGCAGCGATTTGATCATTTCCTGTGATTCTTTCCACGAGTTAGAGATTGAGGGGGGATAGAAAACTAAATCTGGACATGTCCTCTCAGTCCAAGGTCCATCCAAAGTTCAAATTTAACAAACTCATTTCAGAATTGCGATGCAATTAAAATCTAGGAGATTTATTTTGGAAATTAGAAAGGTTTAACAATGGAATTAGAAAGTTTCTGAAAGAACAGAATCTGAAAGAGACTTTTCTTCATGAAAATTCTGAGTTTTCTTTCATTGTATTTATTTACTCATCAACTTTTCACAAACTTAATGCCTCTTGCCCATTGATTATTGTAGGGTGAATTGAAAGCAGGATAATAGCAAGGTGGTGATCAATAACTTTAAGGCAATACAAGTGAGAAGGAAGGGATGAACTTGCAAGTCAAAATCAAGATCAAGGTGGATTCCAGCTACACGAAGAAGCAGCTCAAGATGGGATTAAATTCACAAATGTAATCAAGTTCATATCTACAATTTCAAAGCACAAGTTCAAGTTCGAAGATGAGGATTAGAAAGTTTACAATGCCAATGCAAGTTAGGGCCCTGATGAAATTCCCAAAGGATAGAGAGGATCTCAAATGTTGAAAGTTAATTTCTACATAGGGATTCAAAGCACATGTCCTTAATTAGATCTACAAGATAAGCATGATGAGGTGGCAATCAGTTGTATCCTCCAATCAGAAAATTCCAAATTTAATCACATTCAATCACGGCATACAAATTGTCCTAATTGGTTACAAATTTGGCAACCCTAATTAGGGTTTGTAGGAAGAAATATCGGCCCTTGCTCTTGAATCAATCTTGGCCCTTCATTGTAATGCAACTGCCATAAAAGGCCAAGGCTGCCTCATTTTAACTCGTTAGTTTTAGAGTAGAGTAGGAGAGTGCCTTATCCGATAAACCAACGATTGAAAGCACTTACATTAATGGGAATGAAGAGAGTAGATTTTGATTTGAATACTATTTGAGTATTATCTTAAAAGCTTGCACTAGGTGGGTGGAGTCATTGATTAAGCTGCATCTGGTAGAGTCCAAATCATCCATGATTCCTTGCATTCACAGTTAGGAGTAGAAGTTAGCTAGTTTAAGTTTGAGTTGAAATGGAAAGGTTTGAAGATCAAGACTACATTTTCATTGCACATAATGAAGCTAAATCTTTAGAAGTGCAAGAAGTTGATATTCATTTCATGAATAGTATAAGTCACTTTGAGATAACTAGCATATCACATCATAAACTGAGTGAAGTCCACGATTGAGAAGGAACCTTGAAGCCATTTCATGATCTTATGCTGCAAGCTTAGCATGACAGATGACCTTATATCAAGAGAGGATTGAATATTGATGTTTCATCTCGAAACATTGGATATTTGATTCTACATGTTGTAGTAGAACAAAGCTCACATCAACAGGTCAATGCACAATACATTGCTTGTTCTGCAAGGCCCTATATGTGATTAGGCAAGACCTATGTGAATGTTACTTATAAATAATAGGTCTGGTCCTATACTTGGCACCAAAACTACAAGGTTGACAGGAGGTTTATTAGGAGACATTAATTCATAAATATGCAAGTCCATTCTAAAATCAATAATGATGAATTTTGTGATGTGCAAAATATGAAATGTGATGGGGATGATGATAAGAGCTTATCATCTATGGTTGGGAAGGTTTAACATACACATTTCTTGGGTCTTAACTAACAACTAACATTACTTCATTTTCATAGGAAGATAGTTATAACAATTACGTTCATGTGAATGAGATTAATGGTTAAATTTAGTTGAAGTCATAATTAACAATTGAAAACACTATCAATGAATTTACTATGGAAATTAAAATCTACACACCATGGAATTCGAACTGAAAATCAATGTAGGGATGCTTCTGCAATCACCCAGATTAGTCCACAAATATCACTTAGGATCAATTGACGATTACCGTCAAATACCACTATATCAAAATCAAATAACGATAACTATCAAATACCACTATATCAATATCAAATATCGATTATCATCAAATACCACTATATCAATATCAAGTGATAATTACCATCAAATACCACTACATCATTTAGGGCATCACATACCACTGTATCAATTAGGACATCAATTACCATTGGATCATTTAGGGCATCAAATACCACTGTATCATTTAGGGCTTCAGATACCACTACATCATTTAGGGCTTCAGATACCACTGTTTCATTTAGGGCATCAATTACCATTGGATCATTTAGGGCATCAGATACCACTGTATCACTTAGGGCATCAAATACCACTATCATTTCTTTTCTTCCTATTGCTAATGGTGGCAATAACATAAGATTAGAAGATATGCTCATATTCGTTATTCATATAAAAGAAAGACTAAAATAACAATCCTATAGATATATTCTATATTCAATTGGGAGATCATCTAATCTATTGGTCACCAATCACATTGACAAGAAAGGTTGCTTACATCAATAGAAATAATTGAATTCATCAATATAAATTATCCATCATACCTTCTACTTGTATAAATATCATAAAAGTAAAAATACCTGTTACCAATAAATGTTTGAATGCTCAAATTATTGTTATCAGATGCATGTCCTAACATCCTATGGAGAGGGAAAACATTGTCAGGGGCTTAACCACCCAACCTCGGACCAAAACTTATCCCCACACAATCTCTAATGAGAAAGGCTCTCCCTACCCGGAATAGACATGAAACAGCTTATCATCCACTGAGCATCCTGGTATTTAATCACACCACTCGATTTGACAGCAGAAGAAAACAATAAACATGATCATGCATGAGCTATTAAACAATTCCTTTTAAAAATAATAAACATTTTTATGTTACATCTGATTTTGTTTCATGTTATTGCAGATTCCTTTCTCTCGCCTCTTCATCCTTTTCCTTGGCTATACAGCTGAGTGAGTCCTAAGTGTTTGAATCTCAAAGCAACTAGCTCTTTTTGTTGATTCTCAATTGTTTTATGATTAATATATGTTCCAACTTATCACAATCTATGATTTGACGAATGTGTTCTTTAAGACTTGCAAAAAATATCATTTGAATTTTAATCTCCAATGGCATAATAAATCATGATTTCATAATATGGTCACTTGGCATTTATTTGCCATAAACAACTCTAATCTAGACAAGGTCTAACCTATGATATCAAGCAAGATATTTTGCATCAAGATATAAGGTGTAGCTTACTGCTATGTAATTTGGATTTGCTGTAACAAATGAATAAGAAAATCATATTGTATTGTTTGGATTTTGGATCTCCACATAACCTAGAATAATCTGAAAAGGAAAGGGTTCTTGCTGGACGCTCAGCACCCTGCCTCACTTTCGACTGTGAAGATCTTGAACGCTAATCCCAGTATGAAAATAGCTCATGATTTCAGCAAAAATAACAGTATAAAAAAATCATGGAAAGGAACAATGCAATGATTACAATTGATAACAGAAGAGTTATTAGTGTTGTGAAATATGTGGTCCGTAATATGGAAGAAGACAGGTGATGAATACATAAGTCGTATGTTATATCAAGGAAGTTAGGTGCTTGGAAAATTATAATAAAATGCCACCTTCCGTCTCCTTCGACTTCAAAATATATAATGAGTAATGTGACTCCTTGGCTTCCAAGAAGCCGTAACATAAGGAAATGTATTGGCTCTTGGACACCAAATAAATGTGCCAAGTGTTCAATCAATTTCAAACAAGAAAAAGAATGAAAAGGATGGAAGAAGATTTTAAGGTTATGATTCGAAAAATAATATGCTTTATATCTATCTACGTATACGTAGATATATTGGTGAGGTGGCATCATTTTATTATAAAGAAAATAATATTTTATGGTGTCACTTTATTTTTATATCTGTGTATATACATAGGTATATATTATAATAATATAGTGAAAGATCAAACAAAACCTTTGAGGTACGCATTATATTTTAATTAAATTAATTAATATTTTAAATTGTTTAATTAATAGCGCATTCAGTTCCATCGATTATATCCTGATGTTCAAGTTACTAGGTCCTCAACCATGGTGATTCACGATTCATACCCATTTGCCCAATGATGGTGATGCTCCTATGCCCAATTCTTTTCTAACAATGCTTCCACCCCTTCGACGTACTTCCTACAAGGAAATTCTCCGCAGTTAAATCATATTACCATGACAAGTTATTTAATCATAAATAATCATAACGGCTAACCACCTTTTCAACTTCATGAATTCATGATAAATAATCAACTAGTATGTTATCTTCATATGAAATTATAACGACTAACCATCTTACCATTTTGCGGAATTATAACAAATTTAACTATCAACTGACTTCATGCAAACCTCAACGGCTATATGAACATTTTAAATTAGGTCAAAAATTGGGATGTAACAGAAGGCAACAGATCTAATGGTTTGCCTATGGTTAACAAGTACTAACATAAAATTCACATGGTATCAATGTAAGTGTAAGGAAACGATCCGAACCAGAATAGGAAAATTGGATTCTAGAAGATTTGTGATGACTAATGGGTGTCAAATATGTGGTTCAAAGGGTTATTGAATACTGAGAAATTCTTGCCATTTGCATGTTGTGTCATTACGAATAGTTTCTTTGAAGAGGAAAAATGACATTTAGAGGGAGATTATTTAGCTACAGAAAACAGATTCAGAGGAAGCCTGAATGACAAAGATAGAATATAAAGTACTTTGCAAAGTATCAACAAGCTTGTGTAGAAGTGTGACTGCAAAAGCTCTATTGGAGCCAAATTCCAAGTATTGCGATAATCAAAGCTATGAGAATGTTGCTCCTGTTGAGAGGGGGTCTCGATTGAGACAAAATCTCAACATTCAAATGATCCTTTATGTGCCTTAATAAGGGAGAAATTCAAGGTGCAAAACCTTGCTAATGAGTTTGTCTTTGTGAGGGAGAAGTTCAAGGTGCAATCCCTTGTTAATGAGCTTTTCACTATGAGGGAAAAATCAAGGTGAAATCTCTTGTTAATGAGTTATTCTCTGCAAGACCAAGTTCGAGGTTAAATCCCTTGTTAATGAGTTCTCAACAAGAGAAGTTCGTGGTGCAATCCCTTGTTAATGAGTTCTCCTCAGTGAGAGAAGTTTGAGGTGAAATCGCTTGTTAATGAGTTCTTATTTGTGAGAGAAGTTCGAGGTGAAATTCCTTGTTCCACCCTCTATGAGTAGGTATGGTCGATCCACCCTCAACAATTTACCAAAAAGAACCATAGATGGAATTGAAAAATGTGAGATAACTTGAAAACAAAGGACAAAGGTTTGCATTTTAGGAATGCTGAATTATACAAGTTACAAGAGCAATTATGGGAGAAGCATACTGAAGTAAAAGGTTCTATTGAAGTTTTTCTTGGGAGCAATGGAAGTAGAAAATATGAGAATAGTTGTTCAATTAATTGTCGCCTTTCATATTTTAAGCAGAGGGCGTCCTATGACAAACTACACTTCAATGAGTGGTTTATTGCGCTTTTTGAAAATTTGAAACTATCCCAACAATAATTGGTCAGTAGCTGATGGGAATGGGGAAGTTGTCTTGCAGAGGTTGAAAATGAAAATATGAAGGCAAAAATAAAATAGCCAAATCTTATTCAATTGTCTCTAGGCAAAGTTACAATGATTGATAATACTTCTTGGGTATGCATGCATGTTTATATTGCAAACAATGTTATCTGTCAACCTTATCTACTATCCGTTGCTAAAATGAAGTGTAATGCAACAACGAAAAATTTATAAGACTTGTTGAAGAATGGTCTAATTGAATATGGAGGTATGGATAACATGGAGATTGCCCAAAAGTTGGTGTGTTGGAGCGAATGGAGCTTCAATTATGCAAGGTTAGAGAGGCGGCCTTTGCATAAAGATCCAAAGTCATTATGCACCCTACATTATTCACATCCATTGCATGGCCCACCAACTGAATCTAGCTTTTGGAGTTGTCACCAAGTTTGCTTCTATTAATAAAGTTAAATCTTTACTCAAAGAGATCTACCAATACTTTTGTCAAAGTCCGAAAGGAGTCAGGGAATTTGAACACTTTGCTAGAGGACTAACCACTAGGAAGAAGCTTCTTAAAGATAATGATACCAGATGAATCTCTTTGGATGGACCAATGCATCAAAAAATTTCAAAATATCCATCATTGCTTGGACTATTGAACTTAATTCAAAACAAACGAGGGTTGCCTTTATTTCCTTAAATCCTTTCGAAGTTAAGTAATGTGAAGACACTCTTAAGTTTAACAACTCTTCTACCCACGTAGAAGAAATGAGAGAGTTTATGAAAAAGGTTCAACAAAGAGCTATATATTGCAGAATATGCTAAGCTACATAAAATCACATGTATGAAACTCAATAGTTTGTATTGAATAGAACCATTAACTGATCTGAAGTTTGCTAAGTGGATCAGAATGACTAATTTGAACTCCCAAAACTTTTTAAACATCAGTGCAAACAACGAGGTATAAGCCAAGGTACATATAGTTGACATATCAATGCACTACTATGCCAACCTTGACCTCAACGAATCAAGAAGCAAACTAGGGAAGCGAGTCTCACGTGTTAAAAGTGAAGACTTTAAGAAGATCGTTGGCTCTATACTTGATTTTGTCAAGCAAATTTGCTATAAGCTTTCCTCACAAATTAGAATAAGATACCTTCCAGACCAAATGCTTGAGGCTATGTTTATTGTGTTTCCTCAATATTGGAATCTCAACTGTCCGAATGATTTTTGAAAAAGAATATTTACTTTGATAAAGCATTTCTGCAAAAGTCAAGAAATCAATGAGGGAATTTTAGATAGTAGTCATTTTGTTTTTCAAACATAATGAGGGAACAATATGATCTTATTAAGAACCTAGAGGAAGGTTGGGATAGTAACAAAGCTCTGGAAAAAACTAGCTCAAAGCAAATAGTTGAGAGAATCAATACCAAAATATTTCAAACTTGTTGATTTATGTCTCACTGTGATAATGGGTTCAGTAGAGGTTGAGGGAGTTTGTACTTTGGGGCTCCTGAAGTCAAAGGTTGAAAACAAATTAGACAATATTTTGGAAAATTGCTTAAGGCTTTATACTTCTAAGTATGAGGTGGATAATTTCACTTACAATAGGGCTCTGAACATTTAGAGGAAGAAATATCGAAGAAGACGGTTGGGCAACATTTCCTAGACTGGTACTGGTGTTGGTTGTGTTGAAGTTAACTTTGAGATGCATACTGAGAGTAAATCTGAACAAAACACAGCAAACAATGAAATGTTGTATGAACTTGATGGCGAGGAACCTGAGGATGCTAATGATGAAGCGTTGTGGCAACTTTAGAAGCTGTAATAGCAGGTCCTAGGTATTTAATTTCACAACTATAATCAACTAAGCACTAAGTAGTAGCTGGTCCTAGCAAATTGAATTTAATTTATGTGCAACCAACTTTTACAATTAATATTGATATTGAATTTAATTTGTTCTATCTATGTTATACTTCTCTATCTAATTCTATTTGTAAAAGTCAATTTAGACCCTTAGCTATAGATGTTTATTTAGACATGCTGAGATTTTCATTGATTTTTTCAAAATATAGCAATATGATACATATCACAATTCATTCAATTCACAACTTTGTGTGTCAGCGTAATTCTCTATGTAGAAATCTTAGAGAATGCAAATTTTTAGTGGTAGACTGTAGAACCCTTTGCAAATGACCCTGAATTCCCTTTCATAGAAACAAAGGAGCAACAAGAGCTTCAGGCTGATCTGTAATTGTACAATAATAAAGTTGAACACATTTACATTGTACACTTTTTCAACTACTACAGCTATCCTGGTCAAAAAAAAGTTCAAATTTCATAATTAATTCAAGCCACTACAATAAAAATATAAAGAGTACCATTAATTCTATAGTACAAGTAACAAAACCTTGATATTATTGTCACTTATTTAGTGCTATGATTGATGGGATGAGCCTGGGAGGTTTTGTAGGGTGCTCCATTCTGCATTGTTTGGAAGCTCCATATTTTTGAGGTTATAGAAAAATAGTTGCAACCTCATCAGCGCTGCATACTTGGAAGAAATATATTCATTTGATTCCAACATTTCATTCACTACTGCATTGAAAGTTGACAATGGTTTGATGCAACTTGCAATGCTTTCTTGAGTTGTGTCCTAAGGTATCTTGCCTAAATCAGACATCATTCTGTCATGCAACTTTTTTGTCTGCTTCCTTTAGTTTCTAACAATTTTCGATGGCACTTATTACCATCACGGAGGCATGACTGCAATTGTTTATTACCCAGCTTGCCAAATCCTTTCACTGGTTGTGTGGACTACTTGTAAAATCTGTTTTGCAATATGTTGGACTCGGATAGATGTTTTTCTTCTCCTCAACAAGTTTTTATTTGTTTTTCAAAGACATCTCTAATAGTGCCATTAAATTCAAACTATTCTTACCACCTATCAGTGCTCTGTATTATACTCCCACAAATGTCTTGTTTGATATGCTTCATCATGTTTCTTAATTTCTCGTTGACCCGGTCTTTGGAAGTTTTGATTGTATTTTGTGCATTCTCCAAGTCTTTTCTCATTTGTGGCATCTGTGTTTCAATTGTTTTCCTTATTTCCTATGTTTTCCCTTGCCAATGAGTTTCTTTCTTCCTCTCATTCTCCAATTCGTTCTTCAAATTATTATTTCTTTGCAACATACTCCTCTTTTTCCTCTCCGTCTCCAATTCAATCTTCAAATTACTATTCGCCTTCACGGTAGATTCCAATCCATCTTTCAATTTATTGTTTGCCTATGCACTACACTCTATACTCTTGAACAACCTTGCAGTAGAGGCTTTTCATCCTCAAGATTTTTATTGCTATCCACCAATTGTTTCCTCCCTATTTCAGTTCTTCATCCATATGTTCTTGTTGCGCAATTGCTTATGTAGAAGATGAATTTTTTTTCCCTTGCTTGTATTTCTTTGCACCAGTTATCTACTACTTTCTCCTTTACCTTTACATTTTCCAAGATTGCCTATAACTTTTCTTTTTGCTTCACAAGCCTTCGATTCTCTTTCTGTCTTCAGCATTAAAGAGTAGATCACTTGGTTGGTCTTTTTTGATATATTGATTTTGTCAATATTTTTTACTTTGGAAAAGTCCATTTCAAGAGTGCAAACGTAAAATACAGAAGGATCTAGTTGAATCTTTGGTTGATTATCATCTTTACCTGAGTGTATAACAACCATGAGCTCCATCATTTCTGTGTTTGGGTCATATGTGGGATATATGCTATTAGATGTAGGATCTTCATCACAAGCTGCAGCAACTACATCCCTTTTCAATGTCTTCGTATTTTGCCTTTTTTTTTTTGACTAATCAAAGTTTGTTACAAATTCCTTGAAAGGAAAATTTGGGTTTGTTGAGACAAGTAAATGTTTAAAAGATGAAATAGGTGCATTTTCAAGTTTGCCAAAAACCTGAAGCTCACCCATTCCTAATCATGTCCCATTGTCACGAACAACTAGAGTTTTAGGACTATTTTGAGGGTTTTGTCCTGAATCTGCATTCAAAACATTAGTACTAGCAATTGTTGTAGTAATTGTTGGCATTGTAGTAAACGTTAGAGCACTTGGTTGGTCTTTTTTGATATATTGATTTTGTCATTATTATTCACTTTGGAAAAATTCATTTGGAGGTGCTAACCTGAAATTCATAAGGATCTATCTGACTCTTTGGTTGATTATCATCTTTACCTAGGCGTATAACAACCATGAGCTCCATCATTTCTGTGTTTGGGTCATATGTGGGATATATGATATTAGATGCAGGATCTTCATCACGAGCTTCAGCAACTACATCCCTTTTCAATGTCTTCATATTTTGCCAATTTCTTTTTTTTGACTAATCAAAGGTTGTTGCACATTTCTTGACACGAAAAATTTGGGTTTGCTGTACAATTGAATATTTGAAAAATGAAATAGCAGTTGCAGTAATGTATGCACCTCCACCTATACCAATGGTTCTAATAGTTGCATTTTCAAGTTAGCCAAAACCCTGAAGCTCACCCATTCCTAATCATGCCTCATTGCCACCAGCAACTAGAGTTTTAGAACTATTTTGGGGGTTTTGTCCTGAAGCTGCATACAAAACGTTAGTACTAGCAATTGTTGTACTAATTGTTGGCATTGTTGTACTTGTCATAACATTTTTCTTTTTTGCTCCACCTTGATTCATACCAATGGGATCAACTGTTACATCCCAAATTTTGACCCAATTTAAAATATTCAAATAGATGTTGAGGTTTCACACGAAGTCAATTGACAGTTAAAATTAGTTATGATCATGTGAAAGGGTAAGATGGTTAATCATTATAATTTCATATGAAGTTGGCATGCTAGTTAGCCGTTATGATGGTTTATGAATAATGACTAATTATGGGAAATTGTTATTATATTGAGGAATATGATATAATCGTGGGGAATTCCCTTGCAGGAGCATGTCAAAGGGAGGGAAGCATTGCCAGAAAAGAATTGGGCACGGGGGGCACCACCATCACTGAGCGAATAGGTACGAGCCTTGAACTGCCATGGCTAAGGGTAAACGACTAGGCAAGCAAAAGTGTACGTTGGACGAACATGAGCTAACCTATTAAATTACACATCATTTAATAGTAAAAGAGATCACTAAGAATGAATTGAAAATTGAGCAACTTTGTACCTTTGTATTTGTGTCGTTGATTGAAGCCTTCTAGTGTATAATCATGTCTTATCATATCAACATCATGATACCTAAATATCTATACATGTACATACATATATGTGTGGACATACGTAAACCAATTTTATAAATATAAAGACGTATACACATACTTGATATTTGGTGTATATGTAAGAAATATATGGTTGGGGTTTACACATGTACACGTATATACAAACATACATATATAGGTATCTATAGATATCATGATACTATATACTAAGACAATATTATTATTTCTTTCACCTTGGCGGTGGCGTAATATTATTTCATGCGTGGCCACCTTTCATATTCTATTTTACTTTCCATCAAGCCTTATAATTTGAGATGGCCATTTAAATATTTGTGCAAATGATTTCTTGTTGATATTGTAACTCCTCCACCGCCACCTTCTTGTTCTTTCTTCTAACCAAGCATGGATTTGCTTATATGGGATAAGACTTCTACTGCGACATATACCTCAACTTGCTCCCTATTGTGAATCAATCAAATTGATCCTTGCTTTTGTTATGTGTGAAACCCAATTGCAGTCCTGTGATAGCGATTTGCATTTCTTTTGAATAGAGTTGTATTCTTCTCTCATAATGGAGAATATCGAAGCATATTCATGTCATACCATGTTTGGACCACTACCCAACCACCTATCTCTAAGCCAAGCTCGATCCACAATACTAGTTCAACTCCTGACGACTTCTTTTATGGCTTCCATGGTATAAGCATTTATTTGTTTGTTCATGATTTTATCAAGCCTCAATCTCTGTTGCTTCTCCATATATTTTGCATCGATCATGTGCTTAGATTGTTGTCTATACGACCATTTGTGGACATGTATGAACCCCATTCTCTCTCTTTCCTTGAAAAAGCGCGGGTGGTAACACGAAGGAATGCTTTTCGCTTCTGTTGGTGGTTATATTATATACAGTATTCATATGCGTTTAGATTGGTATTGATACCTTGAGTTACGTATCCTTGTGGTCTAAAGCAACTTTATTCCTATGAGGATGCTTTCCATGTTAGTAGCCAATAGCTTCTTACTATTTGTCACGGATGCATATAATGTGGTTTTCATCTTCAAAACAGTGGCATTTACTTTCTACCTCTAAATATAATTTGTTTGTTGTGTATGATCTTCATGATCCCTCTTCAAATGTGATGGAGCGCAAGGTAGGAGAATCCCCAAAGGAGATGTCCTAGCCCTCAGCAAATAACCACACAGCGGAAACACAATAACAATGAAAGCTCTGATATCAAATCACAATCTTTATTCATAAAATAACTATTACATGCAATGTGTCAGGCTGTAAGGCCTTCTTGGTTATGGCCAAATACAAAGCAATTACAATAACAGTTATGCAAGATCCCTCAAGATCCAACCCAAACACTAGCTAGTCTAGATCCACACTCTGGTAGAAACCTCTAAGGAAGATCTAAACTTGTGCTCACAAGCCCACCAAGCAATCTCCTTGTCTTCCAAGCCACAGCTATTAGCTCTTCTCAAACTCTATCCAAGATCCAAGTGTAAACTGCCTCACATTCGGCGCTCTATCCACATACAACTCCACCATAATCCTACTGTAAACTGCCTCGCATTTGATGCTCTGTCCATAGACTCAAGGAAACTCACTCCTCGCTTCCTCCTTCTCTCCAAGCTTCTACAAAGAAGAGATCACCCTTCAAGCTTTCACACCTTGAAGCTTGATTAGAAATGCTCATATGCCTTGCTTAAATAGGCACTTACCACCCAAGATGTTACAAACACAATCAATGTGGGATAAAAGGTAAATACAACTACCTTTCAACAAATATTTAATTCCTACCCAAATACAACTAAGCACCATCACATGACCCAACAAATATTAAATGCATGATTTAATAAAATGCCCACAAACTTCTAGAATTCTACCTACACACCTCGATAAATGGAATGACAACCATTTTTATTTATTTTTCTATTTACGCCACCTATGCACCTCGAAAATCGAAATTCTCTCTTTTTTCCTTCCTCTTTTTTCCTTTTTTTTTTTTTTAAATTTTTCCTCTAATTTTCGTTACTTTCTCTCTCCTCCTCTTTTTTTTGAAAATAAATTTTCCCTTGCAAGATGCTCTTACATCAAAATGTTTAATATTGGAAAGGATTATAATCTTTCATCTATAATGTTGTAGAGCAGTTTTGAGCATTAATGAGACATCAGTACTTAATAAACAATAATCAAATTCCATTTATGGAATCACCCAAGCATTCATCCATGAGGACCAACATGGTCAAGATGGAGGGTGAGAATGAAAATACTCCTACATGATAAAGTAAACATAAATCAGTAGCAAATAATCGCATCTAAATAATTGAGTCAAATCATGATAATCCATTGTTTAGATCTTGTTGTCTAGTCGAGTTGTAGGTTAATACTCTAGTACCAAGATGCAAAGTGGATGGACAAGGTGATCCATGTCTATTTCCGAGTAGGGAGGTCCTTTCTCAATAGAGACTGTGTGAGAATATTCAAGGGTCCGCGGCTGGGAGGTAAAGCCCCTGACAATGCTTCTCTTCTCCACCAAATGCCAGGACATGCACCAAGACAACGATAAGTTATGCATTCAAACATTTGTTGGTAACAGGTATTTTACTTTTACAATGTTTTTACAAGTAGAAAATAATATGGATTGATTTATATCATCGATTCAATTATTTCCTTTAATGAAAACAATTTTTCTCATCAATGTAATTAGTAACCAATTGGATCGGTTGATCTTCCAACTAAACATGGAGTATATCTATATGCAAGAGATAGGTTTATTTGATGGATTGTTATTGTTAGAAAGGTTAATCTTCCCTTGGATGTATTAATTGGGATATTCCAAGGATCCCTAAATGTAGTTTGTCCTATTGTACACATGTGGAGGACATGTCATTGTTTGTCCTTTATTCCACATGTAAGGACGACTCTTTTTTATTCCTTTATTAAGGAATTTAGTTTATCCTCCTTAAGAGGATTGTGACACTTTGCACACACCTATTATGAATGTGGCATTCATAGAAATGGGAGTTACACATGCAACTCCTTTCTCATCTCTATATAAGAGATGCTCCTCCTTCTTTCTTCTACACTCTTATCACTTTGATGTTATTGTATTGAGCTATTTTGCTCCAGCACTCTCTCTCTCTCTTCTCTAGGCATTTGCCTTCATTCATAATACTCACAAGGGGTTTTCTTTGCTTTCCCCTTATAAATCCTTGTCTCCATTGTTGAACCATCTTGGTGTATGCTCTTGGATTTTGCTTATCTCATGGTAACATTGTTTCACACTTAACTTACTTGGATTGTTTCTCGTTCCTTGCTCAATATTATCATTTCTTACATGGTATCAGAGCATGGCTATCTAATCCTTGTTTTTAAGTTTTGTGTTGAAGGTTGCCATTCATTGGAGCACACCTTATTTGGAGACGTCATTGAGAGGAGAAGTTTGTGTTGCGATTTTCTGCTCATTCTAACATCTTTTGTGTGCAGGTTTTAGTGTATCATTTTTTTTATCATTGCTTACTAACCCTCTTTGAAAGGCTTGCCGCCAAAGGGTTTTTTTATAAAAATTTCAATTTTTTTTTTCTTCTTGTTTTGGAAGGCGTGTCGCCAAAACAAGAAGTATTACTTCAGACCACTTATTTATTTTAAATTGTGCAATTTTTTTACAAATATTGTATATATTTGCTCTATTTATTCTTCTTATCATTTAATTAAAAAAAAAATATTTCCTTTATATAATTAAAGGAAATAATATATTTGCATCCTTACGAAATAATAATTTAAAAAAAACTCTTAGGACTTACATGGGTTAAGTTTTCAAAAAATATATATATAATTTTCCTACTCTTTTTTTTTTAAAAAATCTAATACATTTTTTATTTTAATCTATATCTCAATTTATATATTTGGCAAATCTAATTTTTTTTTTTTAAATTTTATGAGTTTTTAATTAAGAACTCTTTCATCCATAATCTTTCTATCTTTTACCTTAATCTTTCTATCTTTTTCTTACCTTTTTAGATCTTAAAGATCGCTCAGATCTTTTCTTGTTTCCTTTAGGAACTTTCCTTTATTCTGCCGTCTTCTTCTGCCGTTTGATAGGTTGTTTTTTATACACCTTTCGCTGCATTGTCAATCAAAATTTATACACAAGATTATCGTGATCTTGATGAGGAATTGAAAGTTGCAGGTCATGTCTAAAGGAAAACGCTGTTTTCTAAATCGCTGTGTCTAATTCAGAGGATTGTGGACCTTTATTACGAGTTTTTCATCCTCCGCTTCACCCTGCTCTGGTCTGGATTGTCTCAGCAAGAGAGAGACAAAGGTGCCTTGTGAATCTTGCTCATAAACAACCTCTTCAAAACCACCGCATTGAAGTTGCTAATGGTTCTTCTCACTAGAAACCTGTAAAGCTTCACGAGAAGCTTGAGGTAAATATCATCACTCTTCGGAGCGGTGCGTTTGGTCTTTTTGCTCTTCCCTCTCGCTACCAAATCAATACCCATTATTTCCTGCCGGTAGCCTGGAGTTCGATTTTCGCTCCTCCCGCTCTGACCCCCGAAAACAGAGCTCAAAACACACTTCTTCTACATGTCTCTCCTAGGGTTTCTTCTCTGCAATGGCAGTGCGAGTCTTCTCCCCTACCATTTTTCTCTCATCTGTCTTTGTCTCAGCAGGCTTCTTCTCTGTTTTTTTATTTCAATCATTGATTAAAGCTTTTCAAATACAATATCCTAATAAGATCTCTTGTTCCCTACTAGAGGACTAAGTTTGTTTGATTCAGAGCTAAGTTTGTTTGTTGCGAATCTTGCTTATCAAGTTTGTAGTGCCGCCTGTGGGAACTGCCAAACGTCAAAGGTTGAAGGCCCATGCAACTGCCAAACGCTCTGTCAAACCTGCTCCAGCTGCGACAGTAATGTTTTCTATCATTTCTTTTCCTTGCATGCAGTAATACGTTTACGATTTCTACTTATACGTTTTCTTTCTTCAATCATTTTGTATCTTAATTATAGCAAATTAGATTCCTCAATTTTTTTTTTCAATAAAAAAGACTTACATGCTGTATTCCATTTTTTTTAATCATTAGGAATCATTAATATAGCCATCCTAAATATAGAAATTTGGATTCGTTTTTTTTAGGCTATAATCATTCTAAAAACGCTTCTGCCGGATTCTTTTTATTTTAATCCTTGTACTAACATTTTGTTGCAGAGTTAACACATATAAACTTATTCATAGTTCAATCATCATGTTTTGGTTTCATTCAAGTTAACGTATAAGTCATATTTCTATTAGGGGGGACATTTTTTATTCATAAAAATGTCAACCTTAATTCCAGAAATAAAACTTAGTTATTCTAATTATCATTTCTGGAAAACTCATATCTCATTCATTTTTCGTTTTAAACACCTCTTCGAGATAGCCACTGATCCTTCTCTTCAACCTAGTTCAGCGGCTACCCAAGACGAAAAAGATACTTGGAAAACTAAAAATGAAGAAGCTTTAGGTTTAATTGGTATTTCCATTATTCCAGATTTATATGTGTTAATTGCTCACTGTTCTAAAGCTCATAATGCATGGTCCATCTTGCAAACCAAGTATGACAGTGGAGATGAATACTGCAAAATACAGTTGCAGGATCAACTTGAAGATCTCAGGTATACAGATTTTAAGAGTATGGATGAATTTCTGTTAAAATTTGATTCTCTTAAAAGCCAAATTATTGCTTTAAGTGTTCAGTTAGAGGACATTCGTTTAATTCATCTTATTCTTAAAAAGTGATTTCCTAGACAATTTCAACAGTTTATAACTAATATTCATGCTCAGCTTGCTATTCCTACTTTGACTACTCAGTTAACTTATATTATTTTTCAAACTTTATTAAGACAGGAAGAAGCTAAGCTAATTCAGTTTGGTACCCTTAAATCAACTGAACATGCATTTGTGTCTCGAAATTCAAATAATAATTTTCGTTCCAATAATAATAATAATAATAATAACAACAAACAATATAATACTAATTCAAATAATTCCAACAATAAATTTCATGCGAAATATAACAATAATAACAATCATCATAATAACAATCGTAATACTAATAATCAAAGGAATCATTCCAATTCCAAACCTCATTGTTCTTATTGTGGCAAAGATGGTCATATTGTCAATAACTGTTTTAAAAAGCAAAATGATAAAAAACCTATGAACAACAGTAACCATAATCAAAAATCAAATCATAAAAAAGGTAACTCTACTGGTTCTAATTCTCGTCATGCTTTTACGTGTAGCTTTAATCTTTGTAGACCTTTAGAATGGATTGTTGACAGTGGTGCATCACAACATGTAACTTCTCATAAAGAAATTTTTGATTCTCTACAACCTGTTATTGCTAACATTCCTATTCAGTTAGCTAATAATCAAACTTGTAAAGTTGAAGGTTTAGGTGATGTAACTATTCCTAATGGTAAATTGCATGATGTATTGTATGTACCTGATCTGAAAACTAATTTGCTTTCTGTTTCACAGTTATGTCAGGACTATAAAGTTGAATTCTATAAAGATACATGTTATGTCATAGATCCTCACACTCAACAAGTGATTGCTCATGCTAAAATGGATAATGACAATTTGTTTAAATTCCATGAATTTGCTAGTTCACGATATTTGTTACATACTTCTATTGATTTCAATATATGGCATGAAAGACTTGGCCATTTAAATTCGGATTATATTACTTTCATGCAAAAACACAATATGGTTGATGGCTTGCCTCACATTATTCCTTCTAAGATTGCCTGTACAGGTTGTATGAGTGGTAAGATGCATAGGGAGCCCTTTCCAAGTGGAAAATCATGGCGGGCAACTCATAAGTTGCATCTTGTCCATAGTGACCTCTTGGGCCCCATGGAAAATAACTCTATCCAAGGTTCTCGGTATGCACTTACCTTTGTTGATGATTTTTCTAGACGAACTTGGATCTATTTTTTGCATAGCAAGGATCAAGTTCTTGATATATTCATTGAATTTCAGTTATATGTTGAAAGGCAATCTGGTTTTAAACTTAAAATTCTCCGCACTGATAATGGAAAGGAATATGTGAATAATGCTTTTCACTCTTATTTGAAATCATGTGGAATTAAACACGAGCTTACTATTCCTTATACACCACAACAAAATGGTGTGGCGGAAAGAAAGCATCGGACCATTGTTGAAAAGGCTAGAAGCATGTTGCATGCTAAGAATTTGCATTATAAATTTTGGGCTAAAGCCATGTTTCGTGCAACTTATATTCTTAATAGGACTCCTACCAAAGCTCTCAAGGATATTACTCCAGAAAAGGCTTGGTCTGGTAGGAAACCTAATTTACATCATTTGTGGATTTTTGGATCTATTGCTTATGTTCATACTCCTAAACAGAAAAGGCATAAATTAGATGCTAAGTCATCTCCTTATATGTTTGTTGGTTATGATGAAAACACTAAGGGTTATCGTGTTTATGATTCCACCTCTAACAAAGTTCAAGTTGCTAGAGATGTTTGTATTGCAGAAAATGGAGTCCATGACTGTTCTACTACACATGATGCAGAATTCAGTGGCACTAATATTGTGCTGGTGGAGGACCAACCTCCTTCTCTTAACCCTACTCCTCCTCTTAACCCTTCAACTCAAGTACCACCTATTATTTTTGCTCCTACAAGTCATGATATTCAAGTAGCTACTAATGATGCTTTTATTGCTAATGATTCTTCCTCTAGTGATAACTCCATTGCAACTAAACGTAAACCTAAATGGGCTCAAAACTTAATCAATGAAGGTGATGACTACATTTCTAGATTTGGTGGAATTAAACATAGAAGGATTAATTATTGTAATTATGCTTTGATGACTACTATTATGAATTCTAACGATCCTAAGTCTTTTGATCAAGCTAACTCTCAACCTCATTGGCAAAAAGCCATGCAAGAGGAATATGATTCTTTAATTGCTAATCAAAACTTGGGACTTAGTCAAGTTACCTCATGGCAAGAATATAGTTTCATGTAAATGGTTATACAAAACAAAATTGAATACTAATAATGAAATTAGTAAATTTAAGGCTAGACTAGTTGCTAGAGGTTTTTCACAAATTGAAGGCTTAGACTATAATGAAACTTTTGCTCCTGTTGCTAAAATGCCTACTATCAAATTAGTTCTTGCTTTAGCATCTAAAATGAATTGGCCCATTCATCCAATGGATGCTAAAAGTGCCTTCTTAAATGGTGATTTACATGAAGAAATCTATATGGCTCAACCTCCCGGATTTGTTAAGAAAGGTAGTGAAACTCTGGTTTGCAAATTGAAAAAATCTATTTATGGTCTTAAACAATCACCTAGAGAATGGTATTCTAAAATTAATTCTTTCTTTATTTCTCAAGGTTTTTCTAGAAGTAAGAATGATCCTAATTTGTATATTAAACATACTAACGATGATATTATCATTGTTATTGTTTATGTAGATGATCTAATTCTCACTTCTAGTTCAGATGCTTTGATTTCTGATATCAAGTTTCAACTTAAACAGAAATTTCAAATGACTGATTTAGGTATCTTACATTACTTCTTAGGTATGCAAATTTGCCAAACTCCTAAGGGTATCTTTCTTTCTCAAAGCAAGTATGCTCATGATCTTTTAGAAAAATTTAAGATGAATGACTCTAACCATGTTTCAATTCCATGTGAATTAGGAACTAAATTAATGGCTGATATGAATACTCCTTTTGTTGATGAAACTTTGTATCGACAATTGGTAGGAAGTTTAAATTATTTAACTCTTACTAGACCTGATATTGCTTATAGTGTTGGTTTAGTTTCTCGATTTATGTCTAAACCTCAACAAACTCATTTTAAAGTTGCTAAACGAATCTTAAGGTACATTAAAGGAACTATTAATATGGGATTATTCTATGATGCCAATTCTGAATTTATTTTACATGGCTATACTGATTCCGATCTAGTTGGAGATCCCAATGATGGGAAATCCACTTGTGGCTATTGTTTCTTTGTTGGTTCAGGTGCAATTTCTTGGAAAAGCAAAAAAGAACACTCTATTTCCCTTTGCTCAACTGAAGCTGAATACAAAGGTTGTACCAATGCAGCTAAGGAAGCTTTATGGATTAGAAGACTTCTTGACGATTTGGGTCTACCTCAACAATCACCTACCCCTATACATTGTGACAATCAAAGTGCTATTGTCTTGGCAAAGAATCCAATTTTTCATGCACGAACCAAACATATTTCACTTCAACATCACTTCATTCGAGAACAAGTTGAAGACAAGCAAATTGCTCTTCTTTATTGTAAAGGAGAAGATCAAGTGGCTGATATTTTAACCAAACCACTTTCTAAAGAGAGATTTCAGTTCCATTGTAAAAATTTGGGTTTACAACCCATTGATGTACACTCCCCAAGTAAAGATTAAGGGGGGATGTTAGAAAGGTTAATCTTCCCTTGGATGTATTAATTGGGATATTCCAAGGATCCCTAAATTTAGTTTGTCCTACTGTACACATGTGGAGGACATGTCATTGTTTGTCCTTTATTCCACATGTAAGAACAACTCTTTTTTATTCCTTTATTAAGGAATTTAGTTTATCCTCCTTAAGAGGATTGTGACACTTTGCACACACCTATTATGAATGTGGCATTCATAGAAATGGGAGTTACACATGCAACTCCTTTCTCATCTCTATATAAGAGATGCTCCTCCTTCTTTCTTCTACACTCTTATCACTTTGATGTTATTGTATTGAGCTATTTTGCTCCAGCACTCTCTCTCTCTCTTCTCTAGGCATTTGCCTTCATTCATAATACTCACAAGGGGTTTTCTTTTCTTTCCCCTTATAAATCCTTGTCTCCATTGTTGAACCATCTTGGTGTATGCTCTTGGATTTTGCTTATCTCATGGTAACATTGTTTCACACTTAACTTACTTGGATTGTTTCTCGTTCCTTGCTCAATATTATCATTTCTTACAGTTATTTTAATCTTTCATTTATGTGAATAGTAAATATGAGTGTACCCTCTAACTGTATGTTATTAACATAGTTAGCAAATGAAAGTGAAATGATACAATGGTATTTGATGCCCTAGATGATACAGTGGTGTTTGACGGTATTTGTCATTTCAATAAAGTGGAATAGACATTTGTTTCCAAGCGATATGTATGGACTAACCTAAGTTTTGCACAAGCATCCCCAAACAGATTTCGGTTTTGAATTCTATGGTATGTAGATTTTAAATTCCTTGTTAAATCCATTGATGGTGTCTTCAATTATTAGTTATGAAATTTCCGTTAACTAATTGTAACCATCAATTTCATTCACATGAACATAACTCTATAACTGTCTTCCTATGAATATGAAGTAATAACTTTATTTCTTTGATATGCTAGTTGTTAGTTAAGACCTAGAAAAAGTGGTTGTTACATCAACTTCACTAGATTTGAAGATTGAACAAATATTGTAGAGGGTTGAGAACGTCCCTTGTCCTTTTTGGATGAATCATCTTGATCTCCGATGAGTGGTCTACTTTCACATTTCGTTGGAGCTGGTACTTTAGGTGGATGCCAAACCCCTACACCTCTTGGACCCAGGCCACCCAAACCTGCATAATTCATTTATTATATCATATGTGCCCTGCAAGATACTTTTTTTTCAAAGGCCCACTGAATGCACTAAAACTTCTTCAACTCTCGGTCAATCTAGGATCTCAATTAGCTTCCATCTCTGTCACTTTCATTATCTTCAATATTATACCTATCATATGGCTTCAATTGGATGATCTTTATTCCAGTAACTGTTAAAAGCATGATCCTCTTCAACTTCCCAAAGACTTGCTAAGGTCTTTGGCTCACCTAGATTCTTTCCCAAAAATCAGTAATTTTGGTTTGAGTCCAATATTCATCTATGTATACACCTTTAATTTCTTTTGGAATAGATTTATTAGAGGGTTGAGTGGCTTTCTAGTAGAAATTGAGTGGCTTTCTATCCACTCATTGCATTGACATATTAGTGGACACCTGTCACGATTTCGGAAGAGGGTTAGTAAAAGAGATATCATTGCCCCATAGCAGCCCAAAATACACCTTGGGTCATTGATCTATCTTCCATCAAAAATCGTCAATAGTCAGTCAAACCCAAGGTACTGCGGGTGTGCGTCCCACTTCCCGATTAAACAACACATAACATTGTAACAATAATATATTATAATATTTATTACTTACAAATATTTTAAAACTTAACAATGAGTCATGACAACTGTCAGCAATTGGACTAGGACACATGTCTCCAATTTTGAGAAGTTGATAGAATGCCATAACGTTTCAAGCAAGGCTTGAAATAGAGCTCTAGTCGTTGATCTATCTTACATCAACAGCCAAGGATAATTAGTCAAGACTCAAACTCAAGGTACCCCAAGTGTGGGTCCTACTTCCCGATTAAAACAATACATAACATTGCAATGTATTATGTACTTTGAATTATTTTACGACTTAACAACAACAAATGGATGAGAGTGATGATAGTGATAGTGACTAGATTGGGACACGTGTCCTGATCTTGGGAATAAGTTTTTAAAATGTGATAACATTTCAAGTTTGGTTTGAAATAGAGCTCGGGTCGTTGATCCATCTTAAAAACAAAATGAAAAGATTTTAATATTGCAATTTATTTAAATATATATATTGCATGTCGTGACTCATTGATTAATGATTGAAATTTTGTAATTATAATTGTTAATGTTATCAGGGATTGTTAATTGTTATACCTTTCAATAATGGTTATCATGCTAACCAGAGTGTTGCTATTATGTAATGTTTGCTAAACTGTCTTAATTGAAAAATGATTGAAATTTGATATTAGTAATCTTAGTTTTTAATTAATTAAATATCATACCCTTCACAAATTATGAAAATTCAAACCCTAAACGGAAAGCAGACTTTTATTTTTAACATTTTAATTTTTATAGCAGACTAACAATAAACATCATTTTCAACTATTGAATCCTGATAGAAATATGATATATAGGAGACATAGGATTGTGCTTCCATAGTGGAATTTTAACATCCATTAATTGACAAAATCATTAATTATTAGCAATAACAATTGAAACTAACAAATAACAATGAAATTATGAAATATTCAACAATAGTTCAAACATTTACAAGAAATTGTGAAGCTAAAATTTTTGAGTTTTCATTAATAATAATCGGCAATATTTAAATTGCCAAAATATTCAAAATAGTTGTTATTAACAGCCACTCTGACTCATAGTAATAGTATTTCACGAAAAAAAATATCCGAAAACATTTTTTGCCCCTAGAGCAGCGGGCACAGGTTGGTTGAGCAGGGAACAAGGAATAGTGCGGAAAGTTGGTACCCTTCAATGGAAAAGCCTTCAATCCAAAAGGTCTTCAAGCCCCTCCACAAAAAATCTTTTTGAGATAATGATCTTGCTGAATTTGTCCAGCCATTTGTAGTCCATCTCATTGACGTCATTCAAAATAAACCACTTCCAAAGGAAATCCCTCCCCACCTGCACCCACTTCTGATGGCATGTCAATTATCATTCATCTAGGCCCAACAGGAAGGGCTGCCTTTGCACATTGCTGCGTGGGTTAAGCAGCTTGTGCACATTGCTGCTTGCGTAAAGTGTTTAAGGATGAATATTTGGAGGATGTCCGTTTCGCCTACAAAAGGGATCCCCAACCCCAATTGAGACAATACAATGAGTTTGATGTCATCCTCCAAATATTCATCCTTAAAACACTTTACGCAAGAGCATGAGAATTTTTGTTCTCTGCCCTCCAAGGTTGAAAAGAGACGCGAGGAAGCGGGATTATAGTCCGTACACACGCGGTATCTCTTCTTGTTCCTTAGGAATTCATCGTTTACGACCATGAACACAACAATGCGAAAAAAAGGCCCAATGCACCCTTCGGCTTCTTTGCAAACCAAAGCGAGCACATCCTCTGGTATCCTGTACAAAAAGGGCTTCTATAAATGCATGGATCTGCATCTCAACCTACTAGGTGTACCCATGACTAGAAAAAGTAACTGCTGAAAAACTAAAACCTTCTGCAAACTATAGATAAAAATACTTCAAATCACAACCTCTATTACCAAAGCCCAAAAAGGAATTGAAAGTGTTGAATGAATTAGAAAGCCTCTTTAAATGGCAGTTTCATTGAATGTTTAGTGATCTTCCATACCTTTAGTTTAGGTAGTCCAATCAATGCTAAGTGTGGGAAATGATGTCCCATTAATGTAGGAGTATCCAAAATGTACTAAATATTAATGATACTTATCCTTGATAAGACGTTCATTCCATTCCAGTTACAGGTTATCGTGCCAGACTTGCCACATGTCTCCATTCCAAAGAATTTCAGAGGAACTCTGTTCTTTTCAAGAAACCGGTTCGAGATACAACTTCAGTCATGTGATGGTGTTTTATCTCCTCAGTGCCATGCCGACATTGATTTGGACCTAGTCTCCTTTATTCACATTAGCTGGCAATTTTGTCAGATGTTCATGTGTTGGTATGAGTTGATGCTTCGTCAACAGTTTAAATTTGTCTGTTACTTATTCCTTTATTTCATGTATTACTTGAGACATCTGTCATTCCTTCAGCATTTGAGATGTTCTTCTTGGATGGGATGACCGTTCACATTCATGCCCAAGCGGTCACGATTTTCTTTCAATGGTATGTGTTTTGCTCCGAATTAAAGTCACAGCTTGGCAGTGAATTTATCACAGTGAAGAGATTGGATGTCTGATTCAGTGTGGAAGCTAGATCACTTTTGGTGGTGCTGTTTTGTTCAGTAACCAAATGATGATTGGTTCATCTCTGTCCTGTATCATTTTCTGGGGTTCTAATGTCATGTCTTCCTCTTGTATTGTGTTTGGTTCTATTCTTGAAGAGATGTCGTTGCAAGAAATGAATCTGCAATATTATAGATATTACAATCTGAGAACTTTACAGCAGGTAAATTTTCTATCAGTATTGGATAGATCAAAGTAGCGTCACGCGAGTCACGCAAGTCAGCGAGCCGCGTTGACCCCGCCGAGTCACAATGACCCGTGACTCGTGAGTAGCAAGTCACGTGGCCTAACTCGCGTGACTCGCCTAACCCGGCTGAGCTTGACTCGGCCGTGGCAGGCAAAAATTCAACCATTAAAATATAATTTTTTTGCAACTTTTTTTCATGTTTTTTTTTAATCTTTCTCACTCTTATAACCCTCAAAGGGCTCCCATAACACTCTATAGTGAAAAGAAGAAAGAGAGAGAGAGAGGTAGAAGAGAAATAGAGTTTTCTTATTTTGCAACCAGCTGAAAGGAAGAGGAGAAAAGCTTGCATTTGTGACAGTGGAGCTTGCATTTAGATCATCAAGGAGTTTATAGGAGCCCTTCTTAACACTTCCCAAAGCATTTGAAAGAGGTAAGAGTTGATTGTTTAGATTTTGATGATTTTTTTCTCTATGCTTACTAATTTTTTGCATGAATTTTTTTGTTTGTTTATGAGTTTTTTTTTACTTTAGATCTTCATAAAATACAATGCTGAAATGGTAATATTTGGTCTAAAATGTCTTATTGCAGCAAACTTTACATTTTTCCTTACTCATAATGGCTTCTGGAGGTCAAAAACCCAAGCTCTCTAAAGGCAATAAAAAAGATGAGTGTTGGAAGTTCACCATAGACTTTCCGAGTAGAAAGAGAACTCAAACAAAATGCCTATTTTGCAAAATCATTAATAGTGGGGTGATAAATAGATTAAAATACCATATTGTTGGCATACGTGGTCATGATACTGAGCCTTGTGGAGCTGCAACTGTTGAGGCTAAACGTTTTTGTTATGTAGCCCTGGAAAAATATGAACAAGAAAAAGAATTAAAAAGAAAACAATTAGAAGAGTTAGCTTAGATTGGTTCTAGTTCCCTTCCACGCTCATCTACAAATGTTTCTGAGTCAGTAGGCTGTGTTGGAGAAGGTTCTTCTCGTCCCCCCTATCATCCTAGTGCTTTTGTTGCTCATTCTTCTTCTTCATCTATTCCTTGCACTTCTAGTGGTGCTACGGTTGCTGCCCCTTCTAGTAGTACTGGCTTTGCCTTTCGTCCTACAGTCAGAAAATCTAGTAGGTTGGACAATTTTTTTGTACCACGTACCACTCTTGGTGCACAACCCTCACTTGAGAGCATGGGCTGGAATAGGGAGATACATGAAGCTGGAGTAAGAGCAATTTGCAAGTTTTGGTTTTTCTACAACATTCCATTTATAGCAGCCAGGTACTTCAACTTCATTGATATTTGATTGTTTTACGTTCTAACTTTTAAAATTTATATTCAATTTTATACTTTTAACTTGATGTTGAAAATTTGAAATATGCTAATTAAAATGTTTTATAAATGTAACAGGACTCTTTATTGGCAGGGGATGATTGATGCAGTTTCCATCTGTGGTGCAGGGTTCAAAGCCCCCACTAAAGATGAGTTGAATGGCCCCCTCTTACTAGATATAGTTGAGGAGATGAAACTTGAGTTGGAGGACCATAAAAAAATTTGGAGCCAAAAGGAGTGTACCATTATGACAGATGGATGGACAGATAGGAGGAATAAAACCCTCCTAAATTTTCTTGTTTCTAGTGGAGGTAATTCATCATGCTCTACTTCTTGAAGTCTAAAATTTAATGTATGCTATTTGAATAATGAAAATTTTATTTTATTGACTATTGATTCTTGAATGATAATTATTTTGTTTAATTTTCACTTTCAGGATCCACCATGTTTTTGAGGTCCATAGATGCTTCCTCGCGTGTGAAAAATGAAACATTCTTATGTGAGACTATTGAAGAGGTCATAAGGGAGGTGGGGGAAGAGAATGTTGTCCAAGTGGTGACTGATAATGCAGCTACTTATGTTGTTGTAGGTAAAATTTTAACTTCTAACTTTCTAAGTTCTACTCCTAAGAAAATTGTTTTAGTTATTCATTAAATTTTGGAAATTAAAAGTCTTTTAATACATCAAAAATTTTCATTGTTTACTAACTAATTTAAAATTGCTGCAGTAAAACTTTTGATGGAGAGACACCCAAAAATCTTTTGGACTCCATGTGCGGCCCATTGCATCGACCTCATGTTAGAGGATATTGGCAAGCTTGTATGGGTGAAATCATGTGTTACCAAGGCCAAAAATCGTTGCAAGTTCATCTACAATCATGCCTTGGTCCTTAGCACTATGAGGCAATACAAGAAGGGAAAGGACTTGGCTCGTCCTGGTATCACAAGATTTGCCTCTAACTTTATCACACTAAAATCCTTGCTGACTTCAAGGTTGGAGTTGAGGTGCATGTTTGTTGGTCCAAAATGGAGTTCCTCCTCCTTTGCCACCAGCCCTGCAGGGATAGATGCAACAAAATGCATTTATGATAATGAAGGTTTTTGGGAGCCGTGTTTGAAGATTGTGGAGGTAATTTAAATTTTAAATTTTAAAAGTTTAAGTCTTAAAATTTTCTAAATTAATTTATCTCATACATATTTTTGTTTTATTTTCATTGTGCAACTTTACAAAGTTTCATCATTCACTAAATTGTTTTTTGTTTAATTGTTTTGTAGATCACTGAGCCCCTTGTATCCCTCTTACGAGTTGCTGATGGAGAGAAGCCCTCTATGGGCTACATTTATGAGGGCATGGATAGGGCCAAGGAGGCTATTAAGGCCAAATATGTAGGAGTTGAGGAAAACTATGGCCCTATTTGGGAGATAATTGATAGGAGATGGCAAAATCAGCTTCATAAGCCCATCCATGCAGCAACCTATTACCTCAATCCGGCATACCGCTTCCGTGATGATTTCAAGGCAGATGAGGAAGTTCTTAGTGGCCTATACACAGTGATATCAAAGATGTCCCCTAATCCCACAGATATATTGCTTGAGATGGATGCCTATAATAATGCATCAAGGGCCATTTTTTCAAGTCAAATTTGCAAAGGTCGTATAAAATTGCAGCCAAGTAAAAATTGCAGCTTAAGCCTTATACAATCTAGTCTCTAAATTTCTAGCTTTAAACCTAAAATTCAAATTTTGAAATGAGACTAATATTTTTTTGTTTTCTTTTTTTCAAAATTTAGATAGATGGTAGCAAATGTTTGGGCTTTCAACCAAAAACCTTCAGCAAATTGCCATCTGCATTTTGAGCCAGCCAAGTAGCACTTCTGGAAGTGAGCGCAACTGGAGCATGTTCGAGCACATCCACTCGAAGAGGCGTAACAGGTTGTCTGTGGAGAAAATGAATAGGCTAGTCTTTGTGCACTACAACCTGCGCATTTTGGATAGTGACACCTCTACGATTGCTCTAGAGGAGGTTGATCCAGAGTCTAAGTGGATCACTGAGGCTTCTGATCCTGTCGTTGATGATGAGGACCTCCAGTGGCTTGATCAGGCAGATAGAGAGGGCCAAGCTGAGGCTGTGGCTATGGCAACAGAGGACCAAAGAGCTCCAGTTGTTCCTAGTGGCACCTCACAAACACTGGCAGAGCCAAAAGCAGAGACTACAGTTGATCCTAGAGGCACCTCAAAGGCTAATGCTATGGCTACTGAGACATCCAGGACCTACCTTAGATGCCTTACTAAGAGGCATTTTATAGATTATACTGAGCCTGAGGATGAGGATGATGATGACGATGAGGATGACGATGAGGATGATGATGAGGACTCCAACTAGGAGCCATAGCTGTAGACTTATAGTCTTGTTTTAACTTTTTGTTTAACTTAATATATGATCAAAATTTGGAACATTTGAATTTGATGATGACTATTGAATCTTGATGTGTTGGATTTCATAATACATAATACATATACATTTTGATGGTTTGCATGGATTTATCATTTTATTTATGATTCTATGTTTTACACTTTTACTTTTATAATATTTCCTTTAGGCTTCAACTACTGTTTAAACTTTAAAGTTAAACTTTAAACTTTAATTACTAGTAATATAGTATTTAGCAATTTACCTTCGTAGTATTGTACTTATGTAATCGATGTTTGACTTTTAAGTTTTAACTTTAAGTATGTGCATTATGATCAAATTATCTTCTATTTAATGATGTTATTGTGTCTTTACGCTTTATTCAATAATAGGTAGATGGAATGTTCTTTAAATCCTAAAAAATCTCAAAATTTTGAGGTTTTTTCACTTTGCCGAGTCACTGCCGAGCCGGGTCACGAGTCAAGTTACCCTTGCCGAGTCCGAGTCTCGTTACTTTGGGATAGATATCTTCTAGTCTCAACACTACCAGTACTCGATTATTAATCTAGCATTACGAGGAAGATTATACAAGTGCAATCTATATCTGATAGTTATATCAGAAGTTGTGAAAACTAATATAAGTTTTCCTCTGGCTTATTGACTGATTGATTGATTGTGTTGGACTCAATCATAAGCTTAAATTTTGTATCTGATTCTGAGATTTTCTAATAAATGTACAATCTTTCTGTGAGCTGGATTGCTTCCCTTGCTGAGGAGGGTTTTTCCCAGGATAAATGCATTGTGTTATCTGATTGTTTTGCATTTAAGTTGGTTTTATTTCTGCATATATTATTCCTGGTTTCAAAAAAAAAAATCCAACAGCCCGAGGATGCTCCTGCATCAAGTACTTTAAATGATGACAAACTTCATGAAGATGAAGCAATGTGGGAATATGAGTCATCACAATAATCAATGATTTGGAAATGTTGAAGCATCAAGAGATATTGCTAGAGATGCACAAACTTCTTTATGAAGATAGAGAAGCTGAATTGATGGAGTGTAAAAGATTAGCATGCTGGGGTGGTGTCCATTCATCGTCAACCAATATCATGCCAAGTGTTCCAATGGAGAGCTCAACAATATTATCTCCAAATTGATTGAATTTGCCAAAAGAAAAAAGGTCAAAGCAAATAATCTTCTAAAGTAAGGTTTGTTGTAAGCCATCTGACATTTTATCATTGGCTTACAGATTGGTGCCTTTTTCTATAAGCTTCTACCTAACCCATTTTTTCATTTAACAATATAAGATATATGATTTTTTCATTGAACCACAAGGTGGTGTCTGTTGTAATTGGACAAACATTTCATGCTTGTAGTAGTTAGTTACCCTACGGCTATGTTGGCTTAATCTTGACCCTTGATCTCAAATCAATCAAAGCCCTTTATTGTACTTGAACTACTACAAAAGGAAAGGCCTTCTCATTTGTAACTCATTATATTAGATAAGTAAAAGTGAGAGAGATTTGTTGAGATTGTTGTTATAAAACTACCAAAATTGTTCATAAATCATTGCTGGTTTTCATGGTGGATTACTTGTAGTAATGCATGGTTTCTACATTTCCTCACTTAAAGTAGGATTCTGTTAATATTGAGTACAAATAGCTTAGTAAGATGAAAGTAGTTGTGAATCAATCTTTGTGGAACTCGCCTAATCTATACCACTAGCAATTTGATGATGATAAGTTCGCCTTGCATGGTCAGCTGAAAGTTTAATGAACTTTATTTTGATTACTGTTTGCACATTGATATCCATCCATTGATGGTGTTCATGTAATGGTAATAGTTTGAAAATTTTATTAACTGTGCCTTCCCGTCTCTATTTATTAGGTTTTTGGTCTGCAATTCTCTCTAGCTCTCCATCCTGATCATGAAAACTAAAGTATGATTCAAAACATTGATGAGAAAAAAGAACACGGTACAATCCAGAAGTTCATAATCACATCTGATAAGTGTGTTATCATTTTTATGATTGGCTGACTGGGAAAGTTGACATGAATTATGCAATATTTATAAAATATATAAGCACATGCACACAAACACAGACATATGTACAAGAAGATTCGGCCACAAACACAGCCAATTTGCTCGTGGCAACTCCGAAATGGCTTATCTAACAGTTCAATTAGATGGAGGAATCTACATATCATACTCAGAGAAATTCTGATGGCTTACTTAATGGTTGAATTAGAAGAGAGAAACATTCTAAAGGTTGAGTTAGAAGTCAGGAACCTATATACTGTTCTCGGAGAAAATCAGATAACCTTTAGTGGGCTTACCTCACCTAATTTCTTTCATGAAATTCGTTGCAATTATGTCAACTCACCAGTTCTGCCAGTGACTTGTTTAATTTTGCAAAGCGTGGAGCCATGTTTTCATTGAGTTCAGACAGCAATAACCTTGTATCTGGATCAAGAAACCTAATTAACAATGAAAAATAGTGTTAAGGAAACTTACAGGAAACAATAATTAATATGCATCTATGTGTAATGTGAATAGCTATGGAATATAGAAACCAATAGCAAACATCATAAAGTCCAATCATACGTACTTTTCAATCTCTTTCTTGTTCTTAACAAGATCCATTTTTGTCAGGATATTAACATGAGGCAATTCAAGTTGAATCATTGCTGAAAGGGATGCCATACAACCGCTTAGGTACTTCGTTATGTCTGAAACAAACTACAGAATGATATTTATCAGTTTTCTATTCACATAATAAGGAGCAACCAATAATAACTGGCTTAGTAAACTAATAAATTAAAAAAGTAAAACCAAAAGACAAAAAGAGAGTCAGACAATATGATATACAGCAAACCTGTGAATCAAGCAAATATACAGCACAAACGTTGTAGTTCCAACGCTTGAGTTGATCAACAAAAGTTCGAAATACAGGAACGTGTGAATAAAGCTCTATTTGACCTGGATAAAAGAAAAAGAAAAGTTTTACAATTCAATGTAAAAACAGAAAACCTGGTTGAGGTAAAACTTAAGTTCACAGAATTTGAGGATGTAAGTGCCATTTAGCATGTTCTATAAAGAGGACCGATCATAACAAAAGAAAAAATAATAAATATCTTCTGAAACAAAAATTGTTTGGCACTGACCCGGACAGTCAAACACAAGATAATCATCATCTAGATAACCTTCCAATTGCTCCGCAAGCCAATCATCTAGATTCTCCTCAAGGTGTCTTTTAGAGTCAAGACAACAATGGTTAACCAGGAGAGAACAACAATACAGCTAAGTTAAAATGGACCTAAATATTAAATAAAATATCATATTTCTTGTATAACCATCTATCAACTTATATAAACACAATATCACACCCATTTTGTATGTTAGCTAAAGTCAAACTAACTGCACGTATGATACCAGACATGAGATTTTGCAAGCTTGAATGGAAAATGTTGCAAAGACCTCCTGTCAGATTGATTGACTCAGTTCTGCCACAGATTTCAAAAAAAACTGGTATCCTTGATTTTAGATTTCCTAAAAAGAAGGGGTCTCAAAAAAGACACCAAATGTTGGAATCAAAAAAGCTTTCCACAGCTAGCTAAGTGAAATTATGTTTACCTGTGAAAATCCCAAATCCCTAAATCTAACTTTAGAAAAAAATATGTATGCTGCAAAAACAGCCATTTTGTAGTAGAGGCCCAACATGAATAAACAACCAAAAAGTGGATAATACCCTTAGCATATCCTTCATCCTAAGGCAGAATGTAACAAACTGAATTAGATTCTCAGAATGTTCCTATGAGAAAATTGTCATCTGTACACCTAAATGATACTAATGAAAAGAGGTCGTTCTTTAAGGTAAAATGGATGGATAATTTATAAAGCAATCATAGGAACACTCCATGGCAAAAACTGGTCAATATGTGGCTACTTCTGTATATGTTGGGATATGCTTATTAAAATGATGCATAAATGCTCAGGATAGTACTTCTTTCAGTTTCCCATATGTCCTATTCATAAGGCGTAAAGGAAGTTGGCATGGCTTATTTCAAGAGAATCCCATTGAAAATTTGAGAACCAACAATAGGGGTGTAATCTGATTCTGCAATCCTAATGAGTCCTATATAGTCAGGAGTGGCTGGAATGCATATCTGATTAAAACAAAATAAAATGAACCTCCTTTGTACAGCCTCTCAATCCTTTTGGAATAGACAAAGGAAACAGTTAACTGGATTGGAGGGAGATCAACAACTATCAGTATCAGTCCACTTAAAAGTAAACTGGCACTCTTTGAACTAAGGAGCATGATTCCACAAACAAGCACAAGTATAGAGACCCTGGAAAGTTCCACTTGATAGACATTTCACACAGAGAAACAAGATGTGGCTCGGACTGGTCATGAGTAATCAATAGAATTCAGAACATTGTCAACCTTGAGTTCAACAACAGATTAGAAACATTTCCTTTATTACCAAACTTGTAATTAAGCCATCTAAATCTCTGAAGTAGTAACAAGTAGAAATTAAGAGTTGACCTTGAAAGTAACAAAAAAGGTCTAGAATTGTGGGTATGCTATTTACTATTGACAGGTAAATTGTTCAAAGATAGTAATTTTAGTTGCATCCAAGATGCCAAAAATTAACCCATTAACATATTTTCAAGCGTCAGTCCCAATGGCTGCTAAATGAAGAATAATGAAATGATTAGGCCACTAAAAATATTGAGAGACAAGTAAGAATATTCAGGTTCCTACATTGTACAATGAGTTTGGCAAAAGATGGTAGTGGACTAATGTTGGAGGGATGCATCCTAGTTGACAGATTCTAACTCGATGCACAAATAGCAAAACAGGTTGCTGAGGATGCATTTCAAATTGGATTTTCAAGGTTTTCCCAGGGGTCGAGGACAAATAGTGTGACGAGGAGTTTAAGTCAGATTTGCATTTCCAATATTTAAACACAATGCTTAAGTTGACTACCAAAACTCTTTGTTTTCAAATCATCCATAAACATAATCATCCCTTTTGTGGAAAGCAACTGGTTTGGACTCACCTGCATTCTATTTTATACAGATCAAAAGGGGATTACTGGAAATGCTGTTGATATGAACAAAGTTATGTTTAGTGCATTGCAGCTTCACAATTTCAAGTGAGAAACTCGAGACTGTTTCATGCTAGCCGAATTCTGTGTGTGTCTGTGTGTGTGTGTGTGTGTGAGAGAGAGAGAGAGAGAGAGGAGAAACAACAGTTAAAAACTTAAAAAATAAAAAACACAAATGCTAAATAGTAAAGCCTCAAAACACTCAAATAACCATTTTTACTCTTCACTGGCCCATTCCATTTTTCACCCTCAGTAACACTCATTCACTCTCATTCCAGATTTCATTTTTACTTTAAGGAGTTGATTGTTCATGTGCAAAGGGTTAGATACAACTTGATTTTGGAATTTATAGAAAATTAAGATAGGTTCCTTCTTTCCATAACAAATTTGGTTTATCATAATTGTGTGCATAAGAATAGATGATAATATATTAAAATGGATTTTTTTCTTTAACAGAGATGTATATCTAAAATGGGTAAAAAAGATAAGCCCTAAATTTTACCTCTTTTGTTCTCTATTAATCCTATTCCTTCATTCTTCCATGTTTATTTATGTATAGATTCTAATCCTTAAATCTAAAGTAGGTTTAACAGAGCTGAGATTACAAATTGTGCATTTCAAAGTAGCTATGCATTAAACAATCTTTTGGGATACTCCATACAGTAGACAAGGCCTCCATTTGGACCTAAATTCAGTTCCTCCATGACATCTTCCAAAGAAATCAGATCCCTAATATCTGCAATATGAAAAAATGAATTCACAATTTCAGCAACAATCAAAAACTTTGCTACAACTTTTGACAAAAACTACAGTCTCTCAAGCATCCACTGAAAACCCTCAAAGGCATGCCCATCACTTAAGCAAGTACTCAAATACAACATCAATCCCTTGTAATTTCAAACCATTCACATATATTACTTAATGTTGAAAAATATAAGCTCCTACCTATAGAAACTGGATAATCAAAATTTTCAGCAGCTGGATCAAGGTTCACAATGTTCACTGTTCGACCAATACTTTCACAGTGCTGATGCAAATTATTGCAATATGTTGACTGCAGAAGAAAATCTTAGTTAGTTGAACCAAGCACATCACCAATAAATCAATCTCAAAGAAACATGTGTTTAAAGCTCAATATAAATTAAAACTGCAAATTCATAGATATGCCTACAAATGGGTGATAAGAAATGTATACCATCAGAACATAATGCCTATACAACTCTAGTAACTGGTAAAATTACAACAATGTTGTTTGAAGCTTTTGGATAAAACTCTATAGTGCTTTCGATCAAACTCTGTGATCTACCAATAAGACGATAAAGAAAAATGAATGCTGATGATGGATCAGTAGGATCTGAAACATTAATGTAAAAAAGCAATACATGAATTTATTCCAAAGCTTCAAACAGACTTGTAACGGACTGTGGAAACCTAGGGTTTCTAAGCATTCTTAATTTTAATGCATCAGTAAATAACCTTGCCCTTGGCAGAAAATAGCAACAAATTGGAAGAATATTACCTTTCCACTGCCTGCAGGCCCAATGACAAGTTGTGCATAGCCCATTCTAAATATTTCACAAATTTATCTCAGTGAACGAGAACAAAAGGAAAACCGTTATGGAGCAATGGAATTGGGCAAAGGAAGGCCACAGCAACATAAGCTGCACACCACACAAATCCTCCCAGCAATATACTAAGAAACCTCAGACAATTCATATTCGCCAATAAAATCCCTTGGAAGGCCAGAATGAATCTGCAATGCAAAAGTAATTATTAATTCCTGTAACTCAAGAATATTTGAAATGCTAGGGCTTTAATCCATTCTTTTAGGACACCAGAAAACAGAATAGCATGTGAGGTAAAAGCTTGTATAGAATTAGAAAGTGAAGCTCTATTCTAGAGTATATAACCTAACTAAAACCCCTCCCTTCCTCCCTCCCTCTCTCTCTCTCTATCTCTGTAATGCCTAGCCCTAGTTTACTTTTCATGTTATATTGCCAAATTCTTTTAGGCCAGCTTTTATGGTTGTGTTATGATTTAGTGGTACTTGGTTACCTGATTTGATGTATGTTACTTCATTACCAATATTTTCCATTACAAAGTTGCTTATTCAATGCCATATTTAAGTAAATGAAAAGCCAAACCATCCCTAGCAGTCTTCTTAATATTTTGGGAATATATTTAATTAGTTTTTGCTCTTTAACAGATCTCATTTTGAGACTGCAAAAATATCAATCTGCTAAGCACTTTTCAATTTTCTTTTTAGCAGACCCATTTGTAAAAGGCTATAAAATCGAAAAGCTAATTTTAGAGATAAACGTTGAGGTGCCAGAAGAAGATGGATGTATTTTTATAATTGTTTGTAAACATGGATTTTATGTTCTGTTTATATTTTTTGCTTAGGCATCATGCCAAAAACAAAATCTGCTAAAAAAATAATCTTTAGCAACTACTCACGTAAAAAGGCTATAAATCAAGAAGTTGGTTTCAGACATATTGTATTTGTGGAATCTCATTCACGGCAAACAACAATGATCATCAAGTGCTCTTGACTATAGGTATTTAACTTTTATAGCATATTTGATGATGAACTTGACACTCCCCTTGCATTTCCCTAGAGTTTGATTAAGATTACGCAAATACTAGTGTTCAAAATTTAAACCATCCATGCGGATGTCTTCTTAAAGTATATAGTACAATTTTTGTACAAGGTAATTGAAAAATGGAAGGAAAAGCAACCTGTCTGTGAATATCCTTACTCTTCTCGAATCAAGATCTTATGTAAGAGGCCCATTTTTATTTCCACCTTAATGTCAACCACGAATGTGACTTGACATAACAACAGGTATGCAAAACTAGAGCATATGGGATAACAATATTGTCACTCCCATTAATAACTTTTGCTCTACCACAATTAACTTGAATACTTGATGCTTTTCTTTCTAGGAAAATTGCACTGCATGTTAAGTAGTCATGATTCAATTGCTAGTCAAAAAGAATTCAGAATCTAGACATGTAATGAAAACAATTTAAAAAGCAATTGTTGAAAACCCACATAAACTAAAAGTCTAAATGTCTTTGCTATCGAATGAGTAGCTTGACCAAAATAAGCAAAATAGATCATCCATGCTTGACAAATCTAACTAGAATTTAATTCCAATAGAGTCATGAAAGGTCATTTATATACTCAATGACAATTGAAAAAAGCATTACAGAAAATAGTCATAAAATAAGAATTAGCTCTCTGATAAAGCTCAAGCAAAACTGGATAAACATCATTGTTTCTCCAAGCTTCGAGGACAGTGTGCAGGTTTAATGATGGCCATTTCTTTCCAGATTTTTGGGATGGTAAATATACAGCATATAGAAATATTAATTAAAAAACATTGTACTTTCTCATTTATATAAACAATGTGAGTAGAAAAAAAGTGAAATTTATATAAAATTGTAATTAAAGCCTTCAAAGCTACTGAGCCATTTATGCAATGCCATTTTTTTTATTTTATTTTTAATGTTAAATGACTGTTTTACTACATTTTCCAAGGTACTTCCTCTTCTTTTAATGATTGCAATATAAAATGGACTTGGGCATTTTCAAATGTTTTACTTGTTTTAATTAAAGGGGTCTTTTTCTTTTGGATGACAGTGTGCATCCTGCTGTCCTCAGGACAATAAAGACACATCTCAATGTCCCCCAGCTGCCCCACGAATGATCAGATGCCTCACCTATAGAGAAAGATCCTGAGGGGCATCCATGCATGTGCAAGGTTGTCCAGGGATAGGCTCCTATGCAGGTTCAAACTAGGGAGACAACAGAGGGATGTTTAAACTTTCATCTGTGTTCCACTGCCCCTGGCACATCTTTGTTTTGGCGAACAGGTACAAAGCAAAGTTGCATGGACATGGATACAAATATAAATATTTATATGGTATCAGATATGGCTACTTTTAAGAACCCTAATATGGATATGGTTGGATACAAGATTCAAGAAAAACACATGCACATATATTTAAAACAAATTTCTAAGTTATTTTAGCGGATTTTCATTACTTTAAAAACATCACAGACACATAATTGCTACATAAATAATAATATGTTGATTTAACAATGTAGAAAACAGGACCTTAAGTTAAATGTCATTTAAATCTAAAATAAGAAAAAATAAAGTAAATTCAAATATTAATTAAAAAGAAATATATATAAATATGTTAAAATTTAAAATTAAAATATAAAGAACTAGATAAGCAATAATCTTAACTTGAAAAATAAAATTTCAAAAAAGAATAAGAAAAAGAAAAATTGAAATTAAAATTGCATTAATGAAATTACATGTGAAGCATTTTTTAAAATCAAATCACAGTGTCTGACACGGCTGGAATATTAGACTTTCATGGGCACATGTGGATACTCTACCCAATGCATATTCAAGCCATATCCAAATAAGATATGGCAGTACACAAATCCAGGGAGCAGCATGGGTGTATCCGACTGCTTTGGAAAAAAACCAGATCTGAGGAACAATAATAAATTAAGCCCTGGTCAAATGGCGTCCCTCGACAAACCAAATAAAATTAATTCCAATGGGAAACCTAAAGGTAACCCAGGCAGAGCTGGAAGCAGTGGAGTTTTCTAAGATAGTATAGGAGACGAATTCTAGCATATGCATATAACATCATAATATCATCCAATAATATGGTTTAACGTAACCATGAGGAGAATTGAACAAATCTGACCATTGAGGGTGATTCCAATGTTACTGCAGATATGATAAAAGGCATTACTTATCCAAATTGTGAACTTGAAGAAATCATAAAGGTAGAATCATTCTGGACCAACTTGGGGTCTCTGTATCCCACAAATGTAGCAAAGACAATAGGCTAGCATATCTCTCGCAAACAAAGAGGTTGGCTTAGAAGACTTGTTCCAGCATGGTCTGATTATGCAATCAAATTTTCAAGGAGGTATACAGATTCTGCACATATAACATTTGACTTACTTGCTCTGCATAAATTCAAGGGGGGATTTAGTACTCTATTATATGCAGCGGCCATGTGATATTCACTGTCAGAAATTATAGGAATCATACCAAATGATAACAAAGAGAAAGAATTTGTTGTGGAGAATTATTTGGCCTAGGAATCAACTGCATCCTTGGTTATTAATATACTTTTGAGTTCAAAACAGAAAATGAAAACTCTGAAAGCATTGAAAGGAAGAGCAGAACCATGGTAGCAGTAAAGGATATCATATCTTCCAATGAGAAAGACATGATAACAGAGGAAGGCCAGGCACTTAGTGAGAGCTCAATGCTCTCGTGGATATCATATAGCTTTGGTGGGTCCAATAGAAGCTCTAAGTACTGGTCCACATTTGCTAGTTGTAGAAAACAACTACCATCCATGTTTGACTATAATGGTATTGGGTAGCCATACTGATCTCTCTACGCATGGTTTTGTTGAATCCAATGCCTAGATAACATGGTTGAGTACTCCATTTTAGTTTGCAGTTTTCTTGGATTAATGAGACTCCCCAATATTAATCTATCAAATACATCTGCAGATTGGATGAATCAGCATGCCCTCTGACTATTTTCCAGTATCGGGTACTTGTATATCCAATTATCCAATTAAACAAAAACAACGGAGATTCTGTGTCCCGCGCTGGAGAAATTCTGCCTAACTGACCTCTCAATTCGTCCCTTAAGGCAAACAGCATCGTTTTTCACAAATGAGAGTCCTAATTCAAAATAAAGAACAGTCTACACATTATGTTTTACTTGGGCATCACTTTTTTGAGCAAACAAAACCCTAATCATGTGCCAATTTAATATTGATACATTAGTGACCAAAGGACTTCGACGTACAATGAAATTAAGGCGCTCTCGCATAAAGCTGACCAAGTTTCAGACTCCCTAAGAAAAATATCGGCCAATTAATGGCGAGATTGCGAGATTCCTGCGTAACGCCTATAGAATAAAACTTCGGCCGTAACTTCACTCAAGTTTTACCAAAGAATTTAAATCTAAATTCGTTTCTTCCCCACGCCCCAGAAACCCTTTGCGTGATCCTAAACAAACTGGTTCCCTCGGATTTCTAAGTTTAAACCATCATAAACAGAGAAAAGTAAAATGTGTCATCCAAAGAGGCCTGAGAGTCGGCTATAACTAATGAATAAAACATTAAATTGCGTAGCAATTCAATCAGAGTTCAGACAAACTTGCTCTCGGCCAAATATATTCACATCAATAAAATCAATTTTACGTAAGAATTTGGATTAGTAAGCATAAATACATCAAATTCTATATAAATGTCTCTGACCATTTAACAATCTTCTGCCAACGGCCTCCGACCGTGCTTTCAATTTTGGCCTAAAGTCTCTGGTAAACCTTTGTGCTGAAATTATTTGGAAAAATCATACTAGGTAATACAGCATACTCATAAATTGTTAGGGTATCGATAATTCCATACCATGATTTAGGGCGGACACCAGAGAATCCGAGAGAAAATATGAAAGTCGCAAGTTACATTGTTGAGGATTCTCATAGTGAGACCAGTGTATATATACTCTTCAATTTCTGGCCATCATAAGCATCGGTGGCCGGTATGTTCATGTTTGTCTCCATTATTCAAGAAAGAGGAGAAAAAGAGTTTGGATGTCGTTTGAAAAAGCAATTTTCAAACAATTGAAATTTTTTTAATTCAAAAAAATAAGAGGATGCATTTGTATTATGTTTATGTCATAATGTGGTTTTATATTGAAGTTAAATTGTTATAAATTATAGTAATGCTATTAGATTTTTAAAATAACTAGCACTTGTATTGATACGGTTCTAAGGTTATACCGATAGAGTGAAATAAAAGCTAATCAAGGAATCGTAAAACTATTGTAGCATACATCTGAATGTCAAAACAATACATTCAACCATACTGAAATGCATTCCAATTAAAAGATTTGAAATACAATTTTACAAGTGAAACTCAGACCCATCAAAGAAATCAATCAATCATATTTTAACGTCTTCAAAACTTGTATGGCTTGCTCTCAAATCAATGTGCACTGTCTAATGCTTATACTCTATCATAGGGTATACAACAAATATGAAACTCAAATACTTAAATTTCTAAATGACTCATTAAATTGCTAGAGTACTTTCATATCTGAGTAGTGCATAACAAACAAATAATCTTTTAAAAGGAAAAATTCATTGCAAACTCTCTTCAAAGGAAACATTGTCAAAGATGTAGAAATAGCCCACATTGAACTACCACTTGGGCATTCAACTAAAAGAGTACCATACTTGTCTTTTCAAATTTGCTTGATGAATCCAGAATATTAATTCTCCTTATCCGTATCTATTATATTTTTCACATATTCTAATTTAGTTAATCAACTCTACATTGCTCTAGTTAACAACTAAAAGAGTACCATACTTGTCTTTTCAAATTTATTTGATGAATCCATAAGATTAATTCTCTTTATCCATATCTATTATATTTTTCATGTATTCTAATTCAATGAGTCAACTCTACATTGCTTTAGTTAACATTAATGATAAATATGATCAAAATGAGTCAAAATTGCATTGTTAAACAATATACTCACCTACCTAATAGGAAGTCCAATTATGACAGATTGCAGCTGCTTGATACACTCTGATAAGTAATCCTTTGCATGATAATGTAATGCCACTGATATGGTGTAGAATAATATAAGAAGAGGGTACTTTTGAAAAACCCAAGTTGACGTAAGGAAGATACAAAGCTAAAATGCATCCAAAGGAATTTGAATTGTCTTTTTAAAAATTTGTCTTATCAAATGAAAATTATTTTTCACATTTATTGAGTCAATTCCTCAAGTATTATGTCTCTTCCTTCTAAGCAACTACTCGTAAAAATTTTTAAGTATGGTAGTTCAATTATATCCGCAACAAAATAGAAAAATATAAATAAAAGCAATGTGAGTAAAATCCAGAAAATGCCAAGAATATATAATTATATAGTAGAGAGATGATATTGTCAGTACTAAGAATATATAATTATTTAGTAGGGAGATGATATTGTCAATTCTAGTAAATATTTTCATAATTACAAAATTCATAAATGTTTAGTAGCCCATCTATTTCAAATTTGGGCTAAAATTGAAATCTCTGTTGATAAATAAAACACTCCAGATTTAGTCTAGCAAAGCTCATTAGTATTAAAAAAAAATTGAAATTCAGTTTGATGAGTAAACAACCAATTGCTTATGTAATTAATACATAAATATTGTAGAAGCATCTTAATGCATAAATGTTGTAGAAGAATCCACATAGATAAAACTAATAACATATAGTCTAAGATGAACATGTGTTTATTTCGCATAGAGCACTAAGAAATATCCAACTATCAAATCCATTGGCAAAAATCATATACATCTTTACAAAATGTAAGATATAATGATGAGTATCTTGAAAAGACCTTTAGTTTTAATGATTTTCTAGACAATTCTACAACACTTTTATTTATTTTTCCCAAAACTAAATAGGGTAAGAAGAACCCTCTATAAGGTTTCCTACAGCTTGAAACTCATTAATAAAATGGATAACATCCTATGTGCAATTTCATTAAACAAAAAATGTGACAACATCTATGTTATGAAAAGGATGAAATGATCATATCTCATTCCTTCAAAATGGTGATTACTGATCTATAGATAAAGTCCAATAGTAGGGAATGATACATGTGGGACATCATTGTCACTAAAATTATTTATTTCTTAACCAAATTATGAAAGTTGAACAACTAAAATCAATCTAAAAAATGTATTTGTGGTAACCAAATGAAATGTCCCTTTTCTGATTTTTCATGATATTTCCAACCTTTAATCAAATCTTTAAGATCAAACAACTAATATCACAAAGATCCTCCAAATTTCTCAAGAAACCCCAAATCGGGTATGCCAGAAATTGTGCCAAAAGCTTCACAGCTTCACCAATTATTAATAAATCTGAAAGTGGACATTTTTACAAAAATTTCAGCAGCATAATAGGCTACAAAATGACATTTCCAGATCCGTATAACCTTTACACAACAATTCTCAAATGTAGGACAAAAACTATGCTCATCGGGCTCCCGAAATTAACACAAAAATGTCCGGAAACACCACACAACACTAATAAACTATCTCAGAAGTTTAATCACGTCCCAATACATATATTCAGCTCTATTTTAACAGCTTAAAGTCTGAAATACAGCAGCAACCAAAACTGATATGAAATGCTCAACTGAAAACACCAAACTCATGCAAAAAACACACCCAAAAACCCACAAATCTACACTGTTCAGCACAAAGGCAAACTCTGTATGAGCATGCACATGGAATGGCTTCAAACTCCCGTCCTTAGCCTTCCTGAAAACCTGCAAACTCCCGTTCTTGGGTCTCCTTCTCCACAGGTTTGGCAGCCTCTGAAGAATAACAAAGAATGAGCAAAAATCAAGTTCTCCCCCCTGCCCAAAATGCCTCCAAACCCCTTAAAAGAGGCCATAACCGTAACTCACGTCCAAGAGAGGTTAATGAAACATATTTTAATAATAATTTCATTTATTAGTCCAACGGTTTCCAAAGATTAACCCCCCTTTTTCTGAAACTTCACTTTCTTGGGCCTGCCTGTCTTAGCAAAGATTATTATTATTTTTTTATTTGAAAAGGGGACATGACAAGTCCTCCCCTCCCCAAACATTGCTTGTCCTCAAGCAATGGATGAACAATAAACCAATCAATCCACCTGGATCCCAAATGTAGTCATGAACTATACTACTACCAATTAACACAGGCTCCTGCAATATCCTCTGCAATATGACCAAGAGGAATCCATAATCAAACTGACAATTATAGCTCAACCAAACTCCAAAATCACCACCACCATAGTCAAAAACCCATGAGACACAAACTCTTAGAACATCAGAACCCAAGTAAAGTGGACAAATCAAACTGCCAACACAATAAATACCATCAACGCATCCCACTGGCCTATATGAAATGTACAATCCAACTCTGCAACAATGGTGAATGCTCTCATATGAAACTATACCAAGTATGGAGAATCCACACACTGTACAACTCCTGCAATCAACACAACTCTGTAGATCATCAGCCACTGTCTCATAACCATAACTCCCATGCACCCTTGATGGTGAAAAGCCATCACAAGATAAACAACAAGAAATGGAACCCAAACCAAATTTTCCTGCCATCAACTCCTCAACACAAGGATCAATTGCTAACTGATGTACATACCCTGCAATATAATGTTGATTAAAAAAACCAACCTCAGTCAACAACTCACCATGAACAAGTGATATAACCCACTGTGACTGATCACTAGCTAAGTCAGGAGATGTCATAGCCAAAGGAGTAGAATCAATAACAACACGTGCTGAAGCATCACTCCAAAACTCCTGCTCTAAGTCATGTATTATCAAGCTATCAACTGCAGGACCTATCACCATGTCATGCCCATCACAACTCTCATCCCGAGGCATCAAACTATTCCATAACTGATGATAAGCACTAGGAACCAAAGTACATCTCTATATCATAATCTCATCAACATGGTCATCAAAGGTAAATTGATGAGCGTACCTCATAGTGTAATGTCGATAGAATGCGCCAATCTCAGTCAGTGGCTTAGACTGTAATCTAGATGAAACTAACTGCAATTGATCATTAACCATGTTGGAACTGACTACTACCTCCAAAGATATCACCAAGGGAGTAGTATTACTAGCAAGAACCATGCCAACTGTCGACTCACCAACATCACACACGATCTTTGATGCATCTCTAGTCTTTGTGCCATCAGTACCAGAGGCCACCACCATGTCAGGTATACAACAATCTACTATAACACCCAACTCAACTGAACCTGACTCTAGTGGTAATGAACCTGATATGCCAATGTTAGTATCAAGGATGGATGCATCCCCATCTCCACTATCTCTGACAATCTCGGCCATGGACATCCTTGGATCATCAAACACCATAGCTTGTGACTGTATAGAATCAGGTAAAGACTGTAGTTGCTCTAACTCCATGGTCACCTTAGCCAAATGAAGTTGTGACTCCTTGAAAGCCAACTGTGTACTCTCAAGAATCTCAGAAGTCACCTCAAGCTGCTCAGTAAGCTCACTCACCTCATCTTCCTTGGACAACAATGCATCATATGTTGTACTACCCCACTCCATAAGATAATCTCTGTCGGCTAGCAACTGCGTATAATTCTGTCTCAAAATCCGAATAGCCTCCCATAAAGAGTGGATCTCTGTCAAGGAAAGATAACTGCCTTCCTGCTCATCACTAGTAGGAGAACCCCATCCATAAACTGCTAACAACTGACAAACAGCATCGAAATGCTGGCAAGTGATAGCAATGTCTTGGTCACTAACTCTCAACTGATTAGACACATGATGGCGCTGGCTTGACTGTCTCCTACAAACCTCCTCTGATGCATTGTCTAAAAGAGTATCCTCAAAGTTAGTAGTCTTTAGAGTATTACCATCCATATCGTGTGAATCAAATCTAAAGCTCATATCAACATACGAAGTATCAAAAACATTAGCATTGCTGTCCAACTCCTCTATACCCAAGGAAACTAAGTCTTCAAAACTGCCCACTGCATCCTCCTGGATGTCATCAATGCCAATATGATCCTGGGACTCATCTATACACATTGCCAAATATGAAATATCATCAACACATTCTAGCAAGTATGGTCGACTAGATATATGAACAAAGTCCAACATCGGTGTATAAAAACTAATACCAACATCAGACAAGATATTGGCACAAGAAAAGACAACACCGTGTAATCTGCTAATCAACTCCATGATAGCACCCAAACAAACACTGCTACCAAAAAGTGTTAAAGATCTCTAGTCAACTGAATCCCAAACACCAATATAACAATCTTGAGTCCATATCCGTAAACTAGAATCAACTGGTAACTCAAGAAAACTCCTCACCTGAGTAATATGACCAATACCAACTAACTCCACATACTTGTCATGATGAGATAATGAAGTCACAATACTATCTTTGTTCACCTTCAGCTGGCTGGACAAATCATGTGAAGTACTACCAGCCTCAACCTCATGTGATGAAGCATCTAACTGTGCCTGGTACTCTTTCTCAGCAAAGTCATGAATGCTCAATGTCTGCTCATCTCTACTAGGTATCTCACCATCCTGCACAACAACATCCTCATAATCATCATCTGAACCCACTACACTGTAGTCACTGCCGCTTGTAACTATACCATCCTGAATACCTGTGGCATCACCCTTTGACGACCTGTAAACAATTGTCTCAATCTGAGTATCAAGTTGACCGTTACTATCAATCTGTGTAATATCCTTTCCCACCACCTCCTGTGGCAGAGTAGAATCTGAGACCTCTACCTGGCTATCAGCTAGTTTCTCAAACTCCTCATGCAACTTCTTGGGAATTGTGTCATCTGTCCTGTGAGAAAATATGCCAAATAGAAATCCAGTCAACTTATCCACCTTAGCTAGGTCAGATAACATGTCATTCATTATACGGTGGTGCTCAACCAATTGTTCAGACATGTCATGGCTTATTTTCATAAGTTTATCTCGAATGTCTAAATAACCATCCTTTCTACTGTTTTGACTCTGGTTATCAATTGTCCAAGATCGTGTCCTCTGAGACTCTGTACTATACCTGTCCATTATGAATAAAGTAGAGTGTAACCCCAATAGGATATAACTTCTTCAAACACCAAGAATTAACATGCAAATGATTAGAAGTAGCATGCAACCATAGATTTGGACATGCAACTGATTAGAAGCAACATGCAACCACCAAATTATGACATGCAAGATCTGGGTAGTTGTCAAAATTGACATGCAAGATCTGGGTAGTTGTCAAAACTGACATGCAAGATCTGGGTAGTTGTCAAAACTGACATGCAAACTTCTACAAACCCTCAGGCTAGCAAGATCATGGCTCTGATACCACTGAAATGTCCCTTTTCTAATTTTTCATGATATTTCCAACCTTTAATCAGATCTTTAAGATCAAACAACTAATATCACAAAGATCCTCCAAATTTCTCAAGAAACCCCAAATCGGGTATGCCAGAAATTGTGCCAAAAGCTTCACAGCTTCACCAATTATTAATAAATCTGAAAGTGGACATTTTTACAGAAATTTCAGCAGCATAACAGGCTACAAAATGACATTTCCAGATCCGTATAACCTTTACACAACAGTTCTCAAATGTAGGACAATAACTATGCTCATCGGGCTCCCGAAATTAACACAAAAATGTTCGGAAACACCACACAACACTAATAAACTATCTCAGAAGTTTAATCACGTCCCAATACATATATTTAGCTCTATTTTAATAGCTTAAAGTCTGAAATACAGCAGCAACCAAAACTGATATGAAATGCTCAACTGAAAACACCAAACTCATGCAAAAAACACACCCAAAAACCCACAAATCTACACTGTTCAGCACAAAGGCAAACTCTGTATGAGCATGCACATGGAATGGATTCAAACTCCCATCCTTAGCCTTCTTGGAAACCTGCAAACTCCCGTTCTTGGGTCTCCCTGGAAACCTGCAAACTCCCGTTCTTGGGTCTCCTTCTCCACAGGTTTGGCAGCCTCTGAAGAATAACAAAGAATGAGCAAAAATCAAGTTCTCCCCCCTGCCCAAAATGCCTCCAAACCCCTTAAAAGAGGCCATAACCATAACTCATGTCCAAGAGAGGTTAATGAAACATATTTTAATAATAATTTTATTTATTAGTCCAACGGTTTCCAAAGATTAACCCCCCTTTTTCCGAAACTTCACTTTCTTGGGCCTGCCTGTCTTAGCAAAGATTATTATTTTTTTATTATTTGAAAAGGGGACATGACACCAAATGTGTACACAGAAAATAAATGCAACTTGCATCACTTGTATAATTTTACATAATGGGATCACAAGAAAATATCTCTAGAGCTACAAATACTTTAAATTTCAAGAACCTACATAAACTCAAGGACCGAGATGGCTCTATCTACCCACAACGGTCGTCTCATATGGTTCTCTAGCTTACAATCAACTCTCATACTCATATTTCTTCCTACAAAAGTTTCCACATTTTGTTTAATAAAAAAGCTAACCTTTAAAATAATGAACAACGTCTAATCTCAAATTGAGACATCTATAAAGTTGTTGTATAGGGGGGAATTCAAGTACAAAGACCTCTTATATCAACCTATTTTACATAAGAAAATTGAATTATATAAGTTTGACATGGTATACTTCAAAGACATAATACTTAAACAAGACAAAGTGAATCAAGTTTGGAGCGGGGAATCTTCAAAACCAAAACTACAAATAATTAACAACATCATTCGTTATGAAGAGGAATAGTTCTTTAGAAAAATTTAAAAATGAATTGCAATTAAGGCACTTATACAACTAAATTGAAGAATATTACTAAAGGATTCTACAATGTGTTACACTTTAAATTCATTATAGGGAATCAAGAATGAACATTAGAAAATATAATTGAGATACTTATGTTGTTGGTTATATATGTTAGCCTAATGTCCCAAACACCGATAAAAGCTAGGCCCAAACTTGAACTTTAGATTGGAATTTCAAATTTCACCATAAATATGCAAAATTTAATCTAAAGAGGATTAGATTATTTTTATTCAAAAATAGAAATTCACCAATTTCAGAAAAAATATATAATATTTTAACACATTTCATCTACAATTATGAAAAGTGGCAAAATATAACATCGAGGAGCGTCAGACGCTTTTTTTTACGGGAACAAATATGTTTCAATCAAAACAGACATACAGGAAAGCAAGTTTTGACTAGAATCCTCACAAATTTCATTCTTGAAATTCATCCATCCAAGCTTTAAATAAATGAAGCAAAAAAATTTTTTAAAAAATTATGTTAAATTAAAATATTTAAGGTGATTTTAATGTTTTAGTTAGTATTGAGCTCAAAAAAATTAGCAATTGTCTCCAATGGACATAAAATCCCCCAACCTCATTTTGCATTCCAAAGTTTTATTAGAAATTTATTTTTTGGAGAACATATGCACACTCAATTTAGCATACACACTACTACATTTGGGCCCAAATTGCAATGGCCACTCGTCACCCAAGTGACAGTACCATGAATTGGCTCCCGTTGGATGGGCATCGAACTTTTGTTGTAGCAAATTGTGACGGCAAGGGCCTTTGTCATAATTGTGATGGATAAAGCTATTGTAACTTGGAAGAAGGCAAGGGAAAGAGTTTATCTTCATGCCATCACAATTGTGATAGTAGACCATCACATATACGACGGCTTAGGCTTTCAGTCTATTGTCCCAATTGCAATGGTTGTGTGACTGCGGTGTTGTGGGAGCGAGGACTATCCATCAAAATATTTTATCACAATTGTGACAGTTATATGATAACAATGTTGTAGGACCAACAACTATCTGTTAGAGCACATTATCACAATTGTGACGGCTTGTTGAATTATTAAAAAAAAGGTTGGCAGTAAACATTGAATAAGCATTCCCAGATTGCCCACAAGAGCATCACAAAGAGGCTCAAAGTTAGCTATGATGCTCTAGAGGGGCAAGAGAAGGAGATGTTCTTGGATGCAATGTTTCTTCATTGGAGAAAGAAGAAGTGTGACCATTGTAGCATCCCAAATGTTGATTTTTATGGAACACTTGGTTGGGGAACTCTTTTCAACAGATATCTTGTTGAGGAGGATGAAGATGGTTAGATACGAATGCATGATCACTTGAGGGACATTACAAATGGATAGTCGCCATACTGCCTTTGGTCTCCAAAGCAAGCTATAAAGGTGAAGTCAATGCCTTATTGTACGGATTTATTAGTCATGGCATGGTTCCACCTTTGGTCTCACTTAATATTCCTCCTAAATAGGTGAAGTTAATGCCTTATTTTTATGACTTTAATAATCATGGATAGGGCACCAACTTCTCTAGTTATAATGAGCTCTAAAATATTTCTTATGTTTACTCTGATAATTCAAGAAGCAATATGAGTATGAGGAATAAAAATAGCTTCACACAATTAGTTGTCATGCAATCATAAGTTAATGTTGAGGTTCACTTTATTTCGAGAATAGTTTAATATTCTCTACAAATCAGGGCCAACCATGTGAAGGTGGAAGCTCATCTGGCCCCACCCCGCCCCCCCTAATATCTAAATTCGTTGTTAACATCTCAAATTCATTCATTCATTCCATTAATAAATTCCCCATTAACATCGTACCATTGATTTAATAAACTTGTGAATGCTACTCTGAATTGAGAATGCACATGCAATTGTGTTCTATATGCATGGACAATAGGCAACACTTAAAAAATCCACCACGTTTACATTTATTTAATAGGTCTATGTAAACCTCTACAAAAATGCAAACTTGTTGGGTTTTTTTAGCTCCGCCTGATGTCGTATGTATATGAATTGAGATTGCATCTTGAACTATGGCATCCTTTTACATTGGTTGAAACCAAGAGATCCACATAGTTAGTTGTCATGCAATCATAGGTTAATGTTGAGGTACACTTGGTTTTGAGAATAATTTAATATTCTCCACTAATCAAGGCCAACCACGTGAAGGTGGAAGCTCATTTGGCCCCACCCCTTGACATATAAATTCCTCGTTAACATCTAAAATCTTTAAGAAAGGATCAATCTTTAAAGTAATTGGAATGTCCTCATCCCCTCCTGCTACTCTCAAGGGAAGTCCATCTTCATTGCTCAGTAGCAATTCATCACAATTCTTTAGTGATTCTCGTACATCTAACACAGGTACATCCAAGAATGTCCTCATCTTGTCTTGCATAAAATAAATCCAATATTACAAAATGCCCCCTAAGAAATGATAGTTCAAGTGAAATAAACACATGAAAAATGAGAGAGAAAAAT